>OU015748.1:47470238-47488715 GCA_907169655.1 Acomys percivali
TCTATCTATCTATCTATCTATCTATCTATCTATCTATCTATCTATCTATGTATCTATCTATCTAATCATCAGGCAGGCAGGCAGGCAGGCTACAGCAATGCAGGACCTTATAATTCAGGTGCTATCTCAACTCTAGGGTCGTGGAAGCCAGTGGTCTGATATGTCAACATGAGCCCAAATGTTTCATGTGACAGACACAGGTCCGTTAGGTAAGACACAGAGGTGGCCAATGAGTGACAAGGGAGCTAAAGATAGCCCAAATAATTTGCCTCAAGCTCTGCAACATTTCAACTCTCTGTAACCACAATGCTCTAGTCAGTCTTTACCATAATCAGTAGACTCTTTAACATTGCTGTGAACACACTTCATTTAAGAATTGATCATTACAGCCCCTGTCCAGGAGTGAGGAGTGACACCCCACCCAGCTTATGAGGCCAGCTCTACAAGTACCTATACCTAGATACAGAAAGATTGCCCAAGGTCTGCCCACCTTGGTTAGGCTCAGCCTTCTCCATAAATGCAGTTCAGCCTGCAGAGGGCCCCAGACACAGACCACCCCAGGTCCTATGTATGGTGATGCTGGAGATGGACTGTGGGGCTCTGTTGACAAGATTGCCTGAGCCTGGCACCTTTTCTCTGTGCAGGTGCATGTTTCCCTATTATTGCCCTCAAGGCAGTACCCATCCTCTTGTGTGCCCTGGGGGCTCGGAGGCTCTTAACAGAAGTGGCCTTAGGGTCTCTACAGAGACTTCTTGCAGCCCCTGTGAGGCAGGTACCTACCGCAGCCCTGCTCTGGATATCCTGACTTGCCAGCCCTGCCCACCGGGGTTCATCTGCCCCCAAGGTGAGTATCAGGAGAGACTGGACAGAGACAGGTGAGGGCATGGGCCCTTAGGTGAGAAAAGACACAGGCCTAGGAATCACCATGCCACCAGATTAGGGTGATAAACAGTAGAATGCAGTGTGCCCGAATGGGGGTGTGGCTAGAGTTCAGGTACTCTCAGAGGGTGATAGCCACATCCCCAGTGGGTCAGTATCAGATACCTGAGCCACATCTAGCTGAGAGGACAATAGACATATGTGCGATGTACCCAGGAGACCCATGGGTAGGAGACTAGGGATGGCAGAGCTCAGAGCCCTCTACACCCCCTACGCAGACACCCTCCATCTGCCTTCAGATCTGTCCCCACCTATTGTTTTTTTAAAATTATCTGTGTTACCTAGCAATCAGTTAAGACACAGACATTTGTTATATTTTAAAACGGTCTTAGTTAACCTGGGGCAGGGCAGATCTCAATCCTCTAAACTACTTTTCACAGTAGGGCCTCAGGCATGGGAGCCCTGTCTCAATCCCACGTCATCTGTTTCCAATAACTGTTATCAAGCTACCTCCCATCCATAATCCCAAATATTTGTTAATGTTCTTCATCTGGGCCAGATTCTCCATCCACACTGGCCATGTGTTTCTCCTCCAGCTAACCCATGGCGGCCTTCCTCTCTTCCCTTCAGGTCTCTTTCCTTTCTCTTCATGGGGGGGGTGTCTTTCTTCTTCCCAAAATTCCTCTCTCTCCTAGCTCCACTTGTATCCTTTGCCCTGTCTGAGGTGGGATGGCTTTTTATTAAGCCATTACTGCTAATTACAGTAAGCAGTAATTAGCATCAAAATACATCAGACCACCCCCCCCCCAACACCCACCCTTCACCTAGCTCTTCATCCCCTGGACTCCCCTTGCTTTTCTCAGCCCTGCTCCCAAGGCTTGAGTCAGCAGCTCAGAACAGCCTCTCTTTCTGCAGGCTCAGAGAGCTACCACAACCAGCCCTGCCCAGTGGGCCACTACTGTCCAGTGGGGACGTCCAGACCCAAGCCATGTCCAGCAGGAACCTTTGGAGGGAACAGCCAAGCAACAGAAGCGGAAGAGTGCCAGCCGTGCCCCCTAGGCACCTTCAGTGCCCTGCCAGCACAGGCAGCATGCCTTCCCTGTGGGAGTGCTGCCTTCTCTCTCCCGGGTGAGCCCATGCTTGCTTCCTAGTGGTTGTGTCATCCTCATCTTCTCACGCAGCCTGAGGATCGTCAGGGCGTGGTCTCAGGAAGCAACCCTCCTGGATAAGTGGTTGTGGGTTGGGACTGTGGGGGAAGAAGCAGGGGTGCAGCTAAATGTGCATGCATATCAAGGCTTGCATCACGCACTTGGGCAAGCTGAAGCAGGCTCAGCTCACAGAGCACAGCTCTGCTCAGAGACTTCCCATGGGGCACTGCTGCTATGTCTGCTGTCAGGGTGGCTGCTCGCTCCCTCATGGCCTGGAAGCAGCCAGCTTGGCTTGTGATCTAGGATTAGGATCACACTATGTGCATGATAATGAACCCTCAGCCTGGTGCAGTGCTTAGGACTGCTCAGCAGGCCTCAGGCAGACTTCACAGGAAGGTCATAGAGGACTGACTATAAAAGGTATGTACCTTTTATTAAAGGCACACACTTTTAATCCCAGCACTTGGGAGGCAGAGGGAGGCAGATTGCTGTGAGTTCAAGGCCAGCCTGGTCTACAAAGTTAGTCCAAGACAGCCAAGGCTACACAGAGAAACCCTACCTCAAAAAACCGAGAAAAAAAATACCCTGTCCTGACCTTAGAGAGACCTATTTAAGTCAGTGGTTCTCAACCTGGGGGTTTTGACCCCTCTGAGGGGAGAGTCAACCATCAATCTTTTCTGTAAGGGTCATGTAAGACTGCCTGAAAACACACATATTTACACTAGGATTTGTAACAGTGGCCAAACTACAGTTATGAAGTAGCAACTAAAATAACTTTGTGGTACGGGTCACCACAACATGAGGAACTGAATTCAAGGATTGCAGCATCAGGAAGGTTGAGAACCACTGATTGAAGTGGTCCCAAAGGGCACCTTGCACACACATGCTCAGATGCATCAATGCAAAGTCAGGGATGAAACTGACTGACTGGGACTTCACGTGTCCCTGAGGTCAGGGATGTGGTAAAGTTGGCTTATGAGTTCTGTAGCTGGATCCTAAACTCCAAGAGGACTGGATGGGGCAGTCCCCTGCTGAACACCTGTGAGGTAAGCCAACGTCTTTGTCCCCAGGTGCTTCTACCTGTTCCTGTCGAGGTCTGAACCGGGTCTTCCAAAAGTCAGACGGTTCCTGCATCTGCCGGGCTGGACATGTCTCCTATGACCACAGGGGTCTGGAAAGTGACCAGGAGAGCAACAGCCACAGCGATGCAGACTGCCAACCTGAGGTAGGCTCAACAGATGGGGGACAGATGGGGGAGAGAAGATGAACAGCCCAGGGGCCACTACACGGGTGGGGTTCCAGGTACAGCACTTGGTGTGTGCCAGATTCTATGTGTGTGTGTGTGTGGAGTGCTACCCCTGCAACAGGACCTTTCTTGGCATGTTCTCAGAGAAGTCAGGCCACTGTGCTGCCATCACCTGTTTTAAAAAGCAGGGATCTCCCCAGGTGGCTCCGAAGGCTGCCGACAAGCTGGCGTCTTGGGAATAGCAGGTAACAGTGGCCATGCAAGGCCACCAGATCTGCCTTGTGCACATCTCTGAGACATGTAAACCAGAGGGCTGTGGCCAGCAGGAGGCTCCTGACTGCCTGGGCTGACTGACAGACCAACAGAAGAGTGTCACCCCATCCTCACTCTGGGCAGCATTGGATGGCAGCAGTGTGAGCACCCCTCACTCTAAGCTGATTCCTTTGGAAACATAGCTGTGTCGTTAGCAAGGCTCCCTCAGCCTGCCGTTTGGTTTTGGAATTTTTGACCGTTCCTTGTACTGGGATTGCATGCAGGTACCACCTCCCTTCATCCCCAAGCATTTAATGCAAATTCCTCTGTGCTGTCCCAGGGTTACTGGGTCTCTCCTTATAGGTCCCATTCTCCTACCTGCAGAGGTCTGCGTTCCAGATAGACTCTTCCTGTGCATACATTTCATCTTTGAACCACAGTCTTCATGTAACAGACAACCCCAAGCCTATACCTAGAGCCAAAGAGAAGGTTTTTGAGTCAGGATTCTAAGGCCTCCCACACCCAGGTCGTAGGGAAGCTCTGTCCTCAAGCTAAGGAATAGCAAGACTCCCCATCCCCGCCAAGCCAGAAAGATGAGCCATTCCATCTTTTATCCACTAGAGGGCAGCACTTGCCAACCTGGCTGTGGCCCTGGACTTGAGGCAGCTAGAGTCCAGCACTCTTAGGAGCACAAGTTGCTTCCTGACTGGGACCTGCCTGTGAGCGTAGATGGCCCTGTTCCCCCTCTTGGTGGGACCCTTGAAACTGCAGCGACAGCATCAGCATGGGGAACATTGGTTGGGAATGCACTCTGCATGCTATTTCCGGCACTGAGTCAGGGACTCCCAGAGCTGGGACTCACACACAGCCACTTTTGCCAGCCCTCCAAGAACACCCAACCTGAGCCTTTGTGTCCTTCATGTCATTATCCAGTCCTGCTTTCTTTTTTTTTTCCCTTTTTTTAAATTTTTAATTAATTTATTCTTGTTACATCTCTATGGTTATCCCATCCCTTGTATCCTCCCATTCTCCCCTCCCTCCCATTTTCTCCTTATTCCCCTCCCCTATGACTGTTCCACAGAGGGATTACCTCCCTCTGTATATGCTCATAGGGTATCAAGTCTCTTCTCAGTGACCTGCTGTCCTGCCAATGGGCATGTCCCATGAAAGCCTTCCCTTACCAGGAAACTGGGACCGAGGGGAGGACATCCTATTGGGACTCTAGATGAGAGAACAATGGGAGAATAGCAATGTAGAAGGATCCAGTGGGTCCTAGAAACCTACAGTCCTGCTTTCTTATGTCGTTCCTCAGGTCGGGGCCGGGCCACCCTCCGCCCTTCCGATTTACTGCAGCCCACAACACCAAATCCCTGGTCTCCATTGCTACCATCACTCCTACTCTGACTGGTCTCCGGGGGCTGGCTCCACCCACTGCAGGAGCCCTCAGAGGCAACCCCCTCAGGACACAGCCCCAAACCCAGTTTCTCATCTCCTCCCTCGACCCCCCGCTGCCAGCAGCCCGCCCCTCCCCCCCAGTCTAACCTAGACTTCAGAGTCTACCTAGCCCATTCACGGGTGCATTTAGAACAGTGTCTTCATGAAGAGCTCCCAGACTCCTCTCTGCCCTCAGCAAGCCTCTGTCCATCTGCAGGAAGCTGGCTTCCTAAGCAACCCTGTTGTCCTCTGTCAGAGATCTAGTGTGGCCTGGGGCCTCCTCACTCATCTCCCAGTGGCTCAGGCCCAGCTGCAAATACCATGACCGTCCAAATCTGCTTGCCTCCTCATGAGTTTTTCATTTATATGCCAGTACATATTTTATACATTGTTCACATTATAATAGCATTTTTACTATTTCGGTAATTATAATGTTTTTTGGTCGGGAAGAGGCATGGTCACATCTGGTTAATTAAGGGCTTGGTGGCTGGGCCATCCACATGGGCAGGCGTCTTCTAAGGAAAGGACCACAGCTCCCTTGATTCCTTCCTCAGATTCATGCTCCTAGGAGGCCACACAGCATAAAACAAGGGTGGCCTCACGGAATGTCACTTCCTTCTGCAAAGGGTCCTCTATGTTGGTCGAGCCCATGGAACTGTTCTGTTACACCGTAGTCTAGCCCTCCCTCCTGTCCCTACTGTCCCGTTTAATACGCGATGACATAGCCAGTCTCACCATTACCACATCCAGGAAGCATCCCATGACTAGCTCCAGTCACATTCAAGGCAGCGACCCTTCCCATGACTCTGGAATGTTCTTAAAAGCTGAGAATACTTCTATCAGACCTGTAGGGGCACAAGGCCAAGACTTTTCTTTTTCCTTTTTTTTTTTTTTGGCCAACTCCTATAGGTTGCCCAGCACTGCCCACCTGGACATGTCCGCCTGGCTGCCACCCGTGAGTGCGTGTCTCCTCAGCAGTATAATTGTATCTCCTTTTGTGGCTCAGGAGGTGGAAAGCTAAGCACCACTCTGGGAATGTAAGTGAATACAAAAGCCTCTCCTCACTTGTTCTTGCAAACCCAGAGGGCCTCCTCTGAAGGGTGGAGTTGAGCCTAGCCCAGTGGGGTACCTAGCCCAATGAGACCTCCTTCCGGAGACTTTCTTGGGTCCACACTTCCTAAGGGAGCCCTTGGTAGCACTAGCTTGAGTCTGCAGCACAGGCCTAGGGAAAGGTGATCCCATGAGGTCACATCCCAGGCCCTGGGTCAAATATAAATACTTGCTGCTGCCATAGGCTAAGCTGAAATCCAAGCTCTGGTCCTCCTATTAACCCATGGGTTAGGTGCGGAGGGGTTATTTTCTGCTCCATCAGGAGTGTTTGCAGCCATGTGGGACACTTTCCACGTATTCCTCAGTAAGATGCCTGGAGCTGGGATTCTGGTACATCATCGTCTTCCTTGCCTTCTGCATTGCTTCCATTGTGGGAAAAGTCCTGCCTCCTGCGTGGCTGTCTTAGCTAGGCTTTCTATTGCTTTGACAAAACACCATGACCACAAAGCAAGTTGGGGAGGAAAAGGTTTAACTGGAGGGAGTCAAGACCAGAACTCAAACAGGGCAGGAACCTGGAGGCAGGAGCTGATGCAGAGACCATGGAGGGATGCTGCTTACTGGTCCTGCTTCCCCTGGATTGCTCAGTCTCCTTTCTTCTGTTACCCAGGAACACCAGCCTAGGGCTGGCACTACCCACAATGGACAGGGCCCTCCCCCATCAATTAATAATTAAGAAAATGCCTTATGGCCAGATCTTTCTTAGTTGAGGTTTCCTCCTCTCAGATAACTCTAGTTTAGGTGTCAATTTGACATAAGGCTAGCCAGCGCAGAACAAAGCAGGGTCTGGGCCCTATACCACAAGGCATTATTATCACTGAGCTCAGTTCTTGTAGAGTGGCCTCCGAGGAAGCATCCCATTTCCTTTGGGATGGACCAAGAATCTACCTACTGTTCTTAGAGGGCCTGTGTCCCCGGGACCACCACCCACACTCTCCTCTCCTGTAGTTGCCAGTGCTCGGGCTACATCTCTGCAGAAGAACTCTGTGACTTTCGATGTCTGGCCAATGCTCCTGTGCTCTCCTTGTTCTGGGACCCTGGCAAGGAGCTCATCCTTAACGTGAAGAGTGAGACTGGGGACAGCATCCAGAAGGTGAACATTTCTAAGGGAAGGCTGGCTTGAGAGAGCAACCTTCTGCCCTCTGAGGACAGAAAGATGAGGTCACACAGCACAGCCTTCTGCCTTCTAGGGATGGAAAGAGGAGGTCACACAGCACTGATTGAAAAGGAACTGTTTAGTGGAGGGGAAAGCCCATTTGCTGTCTTCCCTGCCTGGGTTTGCTGTCTGAGTACCTTTCCATTATGTGGGTTGAGGGAAGACAGGGCAGAGGGGACATATTATATCACTATGGCAATGTCTACCATGCAGTCTGAATGTCATAAGGGACATTGGAGGGTCTTGGCATCACGTGACAATATTAGAGCAGGTGAGGTGATGTCTAGGACAAGAATCCACTCATCATAGTCACACAAATGGTGTGAGGACCCAGCCTCTCAGCTCAGGGCAGGAGTAGGCTACAGCTACGGTGGCGTTGTCATGACTATCTTCAAGCTTTGATGTTTCTTCTCATAAAGAAGGGGGTGGGAGCCAAGGCCTAGTCCTGGCAGAGTTGTCTACTAGACAGCTGTCTTCTGTCTCTCATGGGCCACAGTGGTTCTCTGGTTTGGGGTTAGACAGCTTATCTATGGTGAAATGGGTGGAATCTTGACTGACTCAAGCAGAGGCCTCAACTGAAATCCAGTTGCTTTCTAAAAAGAATGAGGGACCAGGGTATAGGAAGCCTCCTGGGCAGCTGTTGCTGAGGAAGGAGATGACTTGAGAGAAGTGGAGGCCACATTATCAAGCCCCAAGCATCCACAGAACTTGAATTGAGCACTCCTTGTTGTTCCCAGCCACTCTGTCCTGCTCTGGTATCTGACGCTGTGTGTTTTCAGGAGGTCTTGGAAACTCTGGGCCCTGACCTGCTAGTCCCAGGGAGTTCCAGGGTCCACTTGGTCCAGTTTGGTCCCCAAGGAACCTTCGGTGTCATTGTCTCCAGAGTGGACATGCTTATCTCCTTGCTCCAAGGTAAACTGAGGAAAAGGTGTGGCTTTGTTCCCTCAAGAAAGATAAGGCAGGTCCCCTCAATAGCCCACTTATAACCCCCATAAGCCCCCCTCATTGTGTCTAGAGCTTGGGTGATGAGAGTGTGACAGAGACCACCTCAAGACCCAAAGGAGAGGCATTCATAAAAAGAGGTTCCCAAGGATGAGCCTGCTCCTCAAAGATGGGACTGATGAGCCTCTCAGTCAGGCCCAGCTCTCTGCTGTGCCTACCCCAATTATTCTAGGAACAACTGCATCCAGTCCCTGGCGTCAGAGGCATCACAGGACAACAGGCCCAGAGCACACCAACATTTATCACCAGATTCCGAACCCAGTGATCTGCCTAGCAGCTGGTGACGCAGTCCTCTTCCAGCTCCACCTTCTTCCCCACAGTAAGTGCCACCTGGAGAGCTGGGACTTGCTCTCCCTCCATAACCTGGTTCTCCAACACACTCTTCCCACACAGGTGATCTCACACAGAGACTACATCTTGACGGGGGTGAGGGGGTGAGGGGTGGGGAAGCCATCACCATCTACTGCACACAGCTCTCAACCCACTTGCCCCTTGCATCCCTGAGCCTCCGTGTCCTTGTTTTTTTAAGGCATAAAATGAAGCATGTATCCCAGTCCCAACATCCTGTAACTCTCCCTGAAGCTCAGGGTCCTGCAAGATTTGTGTGCCTTGGGCATAGAAGGAGGGAACTGAAGTAGGCTGTACCACACTCTGCCTCAGAGCCCCAGCTCATTGATCATTTTCAGAGTTATGACACAGTCATCCTGCCATGCCTGAGAATGGAGCAGCTTCAAAGAGCCACGCAGCCCCTTCTACTGGGGCATCAGCAATCAGTGATGAATGCTTACCTTTTCCTCTGGGTGTCTCACACAGCAGGCTGATCCCCCTGAACAAGCTGCAGATGGAGGAGAAAGTCTGGGTCCTTCCCAGTCTTGATCTCATCCCCTTCAGCCACCTGCATTCTATTCACTGAACATTAGTCCAGACCTCTCAGTGTACCTCTGCAAAGAGGGTTTTTCCCTGCAACTGTCATGGAGTAGGCTGATGTGTCCTGCCCACACATTGATCTAGCCTATTTCCTACCTGTGGCATCAAGGTTGTCTGAAGCAGGGCCAGGCACACGGGCACTACAGTACTTAAGGCAGGGAGAAGCAGGGAAAAAGGCAGAAGCCACAGAGGTGAACATGAGCCTAAAATAATAAGCTCCATGTTTGGTTGTGTGCACTGGTTTCCCAGAACCCACTGGGACCTGGGAAACCCCACCTTCTGTAAGTCTTGTTATTAATGTCTGTGAGGCGAGTCTTGTCATGCCCTCTCTCCATCACTGGAGAGGCCCATCTCAAACAGAGCCACCTGGTGCCTCTGCCCATAGCCTGGTTTATCCCTTAGTTGCCTAGTTACCCCATTATCCCACAGCACCCAGGGAGCCTGCTGGACCCTGGTGAGCAAACTACATCTCCTGTGCCAGAGAATGAGCTGGGCTCGTTACAAAGATGACGAGAGCCTGGCTGCCATTCCGAGACCATTTGACTCTGGAGGACTCTCTGTGGGCAGAGGAATAGAAGGGCTTGCTTGACACCCAGGCTCATAAATGCCACCCCAAGGAGGCTGTGGTAGAATGTGTCATTTCATTAGACACACATTTCAGTTCTACCCACTCTCCTTAGGCTTGGGTGATGAGCTTTGCACTGGGGCTGTCCAGGGCTGGGTTTAGTGTAGTGTCTGGACCTCATCCCTGCCCACTTACATCCCTCAGACAGGTCGGCCAGTCACTACCCCACGTACCAGAGGCAGCACCTGCTTAACAGCAACTTCCACTGGGACTTCGGAGCCTTCAGGAGATTAGACCACCTAGTTCAAGAGACAAATCTCAGCCTCTCAGGGTAACACAGTTGGGCTGCCTGGGAATGGGGGATGAAGGGGTGTGGTTGGCCATCCCGATGGGAAGCCAGGCCAGAGAAAGCCTAGACTCAGGTGGTGAAGGGCTCCATCTGGAATGGAGGTGGGCAGGATTAGGTAGGCAGAGCTGTTAAGAGGTTGTCCTGCCTCTTCAGGGTGGAGCATTGTGGGTAGTTTATGTGGAATAGGCTGTTTTAATGTATCGAGGGTTCGTGGCATAGTCCAAAGGTACCACACTCAGCTTGGCCTGAGCAGCCTATCAAGGCCAGCCCCTCCCTGTCTTCTGTCTCCTTACCCCCTAGGTTTGCCCACCAGTTCCTAGATCCAGGCACCTATGTGTTTCAAGACAATGCGCAGCCTGAGAATATTGCAGTGGTGCTGGTGAAGGAGGAGGGGGCAGCTTGTGGCGCTGGCCTGTCCCCTGTGCAACCCTCTTCTCCATATCAGCTTGGCAGACTTGGGGTCCTCAGGCACAGGGCGTTGACCCTAGGCCCAAACTGGCCAGTCATCACAGGTACCAATTCGGACATGGTGGGCGGGACCTTACTGCAGGACAATGGTGTGAGCCAGCTCTTCCGTGACTTGGGAGACAGTCTTACAGGTGACACCTAAAGGTTGTCCTTAAGTGAAGGTGTCAGTTGACACCGGAATTTCATCCTTTGGAGTGGTCTGTCTCACCCTGCCTTCCTGTACCACTGAGCCCATCGGTCCTGAGAGTGGCACTTAGAAGAGGCCCCACAGGAGCTTTGATTGTGGCTTTCTCACCCTCCTTCCTGCTTGTCCCCATCCAGCACCGTCTCAGCTCTCAGTGTTGGGTCTTAAGACCAGGAAAAATGTAGCTCTGCTCATTGCTAGGGATACTGGTCCATGACTGCTGAGGCTGGTCAGGAAATGACGTCTGAGGACCCAACACAAAGCCCTTCCCTTTCCTACACTCAGGGGTGCTACTGGCTGCTGGCTTGTCAACAGCTCTCCTCGTTGGCCTTGGACTCCTTTTGAAACCTGCCATGCCCCAGGTGTCCCCCCAAAAGGCTTGGGGACCTCAATGGAGAAGCACGGGGCAGCCTCCTACTCCTGCTGCTTTTGTGTCCCCCAGGGACAAGTAAGTTCTTCCTCTATGTGTCTGTGCTAGACTGGCCCCACCTAGGGGCTGCTGTAAGCACCATTTGTCCCTCCTAAGAGCCAAGCACTGGTGACCTTTGCCCTGGTCCTGTAGACTCTGGACAGAGTACCCTCCAGTGACCTGTGAGGGGCTTCCCTGCGGGATCTGCAAGTGTGTGTCTGCATGCTGAGGCCAGATCTTTCTTCCAGCCTCCTGTCCTATGAAGACCCTGGTCCTCGGGCCTCAGGGGATGAAGCTGATCCTAGAGAGAAGGATGTGACTCGGGGTGCAGGTACTGGCAAGTTTGCAGCAAGTCCCTTCTCTCTGCCTGTGTCCCAACACCTTTACCAGGAACACCTTCTGGGTACAGTGCCTCGTGTGTCTACAGTAGCAATGGGCCCATAAGACTTCATTTACCCAGCTGAGCCTCCCACTGACACTAACAAATGGGTGTTTCCAGATAGAAAGCCTGAGGCCAAGAATATGAGTCTTCAGGGGTCCTCAGCAAGTATGGGGTGCAGGAAGGGTAGCCCTGGATTGGAGGCAAGACTCTCCAGTTGTTAGTCACTGCACTAGTCAGTTCTTCTACAGCCAAGGACAACTCTCTAACTGCCTTGGCTCAGCTCAAGGGTGGGAAGGAGAAGGGCCCTCATTTTAAGGGGAGCATGACAATTCAGGTCCTCTTAGAGTTCATACCAAGATCTCCTCCTACAGGGGAGCGACCCCAGGCCCTGACGCTGGAGGACTTCAGCGTGCACACTCTCTATGACAAACTGGAGGACCAGACTCTGCACATAGCAGCTCAGCTAAGCAGGCACAGGAAGGATGCTCTGGCCTTCTACAGGGCTGCAAGGCAGCAGCTGCAGGGACTCCAGGTCAGCTCCTTTCCTGGGCAACCACTCAGGAATCAGCCACTACGCTGTTGACAGCCTGTGCCCATGGGGACCACACTACTAAGATGTGATCGGCTCTGATTCTTCTAGGACTTTCTGCAGGGCCTCAGCCAAATAGAACTTCCATCTCTAGTCAGGGACAAACACCTTGAGCCCTCAGGGGTCAAAAGCCATGTGGAAACAGATACTGGGGAGAGTGGGGAACCACAAGAAGCGAGAGCCAGTTGCACTGCAGCATCTCAGACAGACTCCTGGCAGCTTGCACCAGGTGAGAGGCAGGCGTGGTTGGGGAGGGTCATTACTTGGGTGTGCAACTCCACTTAGTCATAGTCTGGGGGTGTGGTTTGCATTGTGATGCGGATAGCAGGGACACCACTGTTATGTATTACAAGCATCATGGGGATCCCAGGCCCTGATGTTGGGTGACTGACTGGTCTTGGGAAGGGATTTGTAAATTGGGTCAGACACCCACCAGAAACTTTTCTGGATCCTGTCTAACACCCACACGCCGACAGGGCGGGCTTCCTTCAACACCAGTTCTGTTCTTTGGCCTTCTGGTTAGTACACTCCAGCCTTAGCATCTCTGGCCAATGATTGCGAGGAGGCCCAGGAAAGCCTGTTTCCTCTGAAAGCTGCCCAAGACAAACTGTGCAGCTGTATCCAGATGGCCCTACCTATCCCCGCTGCTCACTGACAGGATACATGTGGCGGCTAGATACATTTGGTGGCTAGATGGTCCATCTTGGACCATCAAGTTCTGCAAGGCAGAGGGTTGGGGATTTTCCTTGGTAAGGGTCTATGCTCCTCTCCCAAACAACAAGCCACGAACTTCCATCAAACAGTAAAAAAAAAAAAAAAAAAAAAAAAAAAGCAATTAATCTACACTCAGGAAATATAAATCTTTGTTCTATAGCCCCAGAAAACTTCCCTGGATGGAAGGTCATGTTCTCCTTGTGAAGCCCTAGGAGGCTATAGGGGATAGAGTGCCATCAAATGTGGGGGACAGAGGGAGATTTCTCTGCAGGGACATGGTGACCACGGCTGGAGAAAGGAGACTAGGGAGAGATTTATATAAGAGATCAATACATCTATAAATATTTTATTGATAAACACAATCAAGAAATCAACATGCAGAGGGAAAAGATCACGTGTACATTCACCCACAGAGCACCTCCTCATATGGTCAAGGCTCTATCCACAGCATCTAGCACCGTGAAGTGACCGTCTGGGGGACAGGGACATGGAGTAGGTTCTAGCACAAAAGGGAAAAGATAACGAGAAGGGGACGGACATATGGTTAGCCCCACACAAGGTTAGGAACCCAAGAACTGGGAAAGTGAGTATCACGTGGTGAGCTGAGGTGTGACTATGTCTGTTTGGTCGTCTTTCCCAGACTGTACTCCAAACATCTCTGCCTTGGGCTTCCAGCCAGAACTTAACAGAGCCATCACTGCACTGGCATCTGTGCTTTCTCAGGCACGCGAGCCACCTGTTGGGGCCAGCAGAAAGGTGAGAGGCCAACAGAAGCAAGCGAATAAACAGGACAGCCTGCCTGTCACCCTTGGCCCATGGAGCTAAGTGGGACCTATGGGCCCATGATGCACATATGTACCTGAGTGTGAACAAAACTGTCTGCCTGTGGAGCTAAGTGGGACCCACAGGCCCAACATGCATGCACATATCTAAGGCACACAACCAGCCACATATGGACATATGCATACTTACATACTCCTTGGGACCTTGCTCTCCCACTTGGCCATGAACTCTGGTGGGAAATGCCAGAGCCCTGTTTGTGGTTATAGATGACAACACTGTTCTTTCCAGGCCTCTAGTCAACCTGATGAGCAACCTCACTCCGCCAGCCAGAAGGACTCGCCCATGATGAAACAGCTTCAGGTCCATGGTCAGGATCCCCAGAGCATAAGGTGGGGCAGGACTGGCCTGATGGGCCATGCAGAGGTGCTTCTAAAGACAACCTTTAGATTGTTGGGTCTGGCCATCTTAGTTTTCACAACACAACTTTGCCTGAAGCCTTAAGACACTTAAATCCAGACACAGGGGGTTGGAGGTCCTTTATTCCTGCTGAGGCGATCCATGTTGTTACAGAAGTTCACTGACGGCATTTACTGAAGTTATTACACCTGTGAGCCTGAGCCCACATGATGCAGGCAGATCCCAGACTTCACATTTCAGCCTACCTACTTATTCCTTTCACTGCCCCACATCTACTGAAGGTTTCCATGGGGATCTCTCACTACTTCTCCCCCGCCCCACAATTCTCCCCAGGGATGGTTGTCTTAATTAGAGCTTCTACTGTTTTGAAGAAACACCATGACCAAAATGCAAGTGGGGGAGGAGAGGGTTTACTTGGCTTACACTTCCATATCATAGACCATCCTCGAAGGAAGCCAGGACAGGAGCTCAAGCAGGGCATGATCCTGGAGGCAGGACCTGATGCAGAGGCCACAGAGGGGTGCGGCTTACTGGCTTGCTTAGCCTGCTTTTGTATAAAAGTCAGGACCACCAGCCTATGGATGACACCACCCACCATGGGCTGTGCCTTCCTCCATCATCACTTTCCTGATCTTATGGAAGTGGTTTTTCAACTGAAGTTCCCTCCTTTGAGATAACTCTAATTTGTGTGGCAGTAGTGGACAATGGCTATTGTTTCATCCAGCTTACACTGAGGTGGGCTGTCCTACTGCCTGTAGAGTCTAAATGGGACCTTTCTTTCCCTCATCCATAGGCCCCAGGAGGCCCCAGAATCTCTCCATCTGCCCCATCAGGACACTAAAGGAAGGGATGCTCAGACCCCAACTCCTGAGAAGTGGAACTTTGGGGCTGAACTCAGACACAGACCTGACTTGCAAGTAGGTACATCCCTGGAACTTGGGCCAAGTTCTCTACCCACCTTGCCTCCACCTAGGGTTTTGTGTGTCCTTTTGTCCTCTCTGTCAACGATGCTCATAACCTAGTCACTTTGCAAACTGGAAGATAGAAATCAAGAACAACTTAGGAGAAAATTGTATCAGCAGAAGAGATTCTTTATGACTAGAAAATCAGGGTCAAGGGGAGCCATTCATTTAATCAGCATGTACTAAGTAACTGGTGTCCATATTCTCAAGGACAAAAAATGGAAGCCTATGAAGCTCATTTTATCTTTGTGATTATGATAAATCACAACATCTCTCTGAAATACTCTTCTTGATCTCCTTCAAATTATGTTCTATTTTTCATTAATAGGAACCATGTGTGTGTGTGTGTGTGTGTGTGTGTATATATATATATATGCTGTGATTACAGGCATGTACCACCATGCCCAACTTGTAGTATGTTTTGTTATTTTTTAATTATTATTTTACATGTATGGGTGTTTTGCTTGCATATATGTATATGCACCATATACATGTCTTGTGTCTACAGAGGTCAGAAAAGGGTTTTGGGTCCCCTGGAACTAGAATTATAGTTGGTTGTAAACTGCGACATGAGTGCTAGAAGTTGACCCTGGGTCCTGTGCAAGAGTTACAAGTGCTGTTAACCACTGAACTAAGTCTCCAGTCCTGTGTTGTATGTTTTAAAGTAAGATGTTATAATGCCTCTTTTTTCTTTTAAATCTCTGGATCACTTTGTCTGTTCAGGGTCTTTTATTACTCTGTTCAAATTTGGTGAGTGTTATTTTATGTGTATATTTATATGAATAATATCATTAGTGTTTTGACAAAAACATATATTGAATCAATACATTACTTTGGAAAGTATGGTCAGTTTATCAATGTTAATTCTTTTAATCCATGAACATGGGATTTTTCTGTCTGTCTGTCTGTCTGTCTGTCTGTCTGTCTGTCTGTCTGTCTGGGTCCATTCTCTTCTATGGCTTTCATTGTTTTTCTCAATTTTCACAATAGAGATCATTCACACATGTGGTTAAACTTGTTCCTAGGTATTGTGAATGTGATCACTTTCATGATTTTTTTGCTGTCTTTTTTTCCTAGTTGTTCTCCCTATCCCCTGTACATGTGCTTATGTGTTCTTGTGTGTGAGTACAAGTACACATGTGCCACAGAACACAGGTGGAGACCAGAAGACTGAAGTCACAGAAGGTTGTGAGCTCCCACATGGATGCTGGGAACTGAATTCACTTGTTTTTTTTTTAATATCTCACTTTGTAGCCCAGGATGGCCTTGAATGCACATCAATTCTCTCCCGAGTTCTGAGATTACAAGCACAAACCATTATCCCTGGCTTAGCTCTTCTTGTCTAGTGTCCCCACCACAACAGCTTTAGCCCAAATCAAGTACTGCCGTCAGCTCTCTCAGGGAGTCTGAACCATTTATTTTCCAGTTGAGCAACTGCCACCCACATCCATGTGGATTCTATAACCAGGAAGATTTTTTTAAGTTGTAGTCCTTGTTGATCCCTCAATGGCAGGAAGAGTACACAGACCCCTGTGACCTGCTATCCATGCCTCTAACTATATATCTTTCCCTAGCATCCTCTTCCACTTTTCCAACCAACTTCCATGCTGCCAAACTTAAAACTATTTCCTACAGCAAGATATCATCTATTCAGACACCGTTTATCACATATGACCACTTACTTTGTCTGTGTCTTTCTTGAGAGACCACAAACTTATAGAAGTTCACTAATGGAGTCCCCAAACATTGTCTTAATATATAGTGGGTGTTCAGTAAACATTCCTTTCCAAATTAAAAAAAAAGGTTTATTTTATTTCATGTATATGAGTATTTTGCTTGTATGTGTGTCTGTGTACCATCTACATGCCTTGTGTCCATGGAATTCAGAAGAGGGCATCGGTTTATGGACAGTTGTAAGACAGGATGTGGGTACTGGGAGCTAAACCTAGGTCCTCTGAAAGAACAAGTATTCTTAACAGCTGACCAATTTCTCCAGACTCTCAATAAGTATTTCTTTATCTATGAGTGAATGAATGAATAATGATTTATAGATACATAGGTAGAGTGGGAGTAGATATATGGGTGGGTAGATGGGAACATAGATTGATGTTTGAGAAGTTGGGTAGATTGATAAATAAGTAGATGGATGGGTGGAGGGATGGAGAGAAGGATGATAGATGGATATGTAAAGGGATAAATGGGTGACAGTAGAGTGAATGCATGATGATTTGAGTAAATAGGCAGGTAGGTGGGATGATGGATGGATGGATTGGTGGATGCATGGATGGATGGATGGATGGATGGATGGATGGATGGATGGGCAGCTAGCTGGATAAACATTCTCTATGCTACCTCATGTCTCTGCTTTTGTAAAATGCTGTTCTGTTTGCTTATACTAGCTTTCCCCCAACCTCCACCTAGGTAACTCTCGTACAGTTTTTAAGATTCAGTTGAAATTCTTCTCTCTGACCTCACTTCCAGGCTAGGTGACTTTTTGCTCCTGCAGCTCAGCACATCCTTTTACAACAGTCTTTCCTGTAGGTCTGGGTTGACTCTTCAAGTTCTGAACTCTGAGAGTGGCCCATATCATTGGTCCTTTGTAGCTGAAAGGGGGCATTCTAGCAAAATGAAAATGGAAGTAAAATTGATGAGGGGCTTCCTGGAGACGGGGCTCAGTGATAGAGAGCTTTCCTAAGGAGCCCAGGCTTAGTTCTGCAGCACCAGCTACAGTCCGAGGCTGCTCGCAGTGGCACACGTCTATTGCGTAGTCTACCAGGGTACTCTAGGAAGGAGCTGTTGAACCCCAAAGTTCAAGGCCAGTCTTGGAAAACAACAAGGCTGAGCCCTAAGAGAGAGAAAGAAAGCAAATAATGTTTCTTGATTTTAGAAAAAGACGTGGCAGGTTGAAGATGCGCTGGATGAGCTGAATGAGGAATTCTTCTGGCTCAGTGCTCAGGTGTTGGAGCTCCAGAAGGAAGATGGCAGACTGGCCCAACCCTCCCCAGGGGAAGACAACACCTCTATGGTAAGGCCACCCAGAGAACACCTCAGTTCTTCAGTCCACAGTAGGAGCTTATGGGTTCAGAGCCCCTTGCACAGATAGGTTATGACCAGCACATCCAGTGGCCATGCCTGTGTGCTGCATTTTGTTTGGTACATGAAAGGCTAAGTGAGGAGGACCGAGGGATGACTGCAGACAGGGAGGCCTCCACTGTGAAGTTGGGGGTGTAATACTCTAAGGACATTCATAGCTACAAAGATTGTAGAAGTACAAGAAGGATTAACAGAAATAGCTGTTGTACCAGGTTCAGTGGTGTTGTAAAGTCAACTCAGTCCCTGGGATATGGAGACAGAAAATCAACACAGCTCAACACATGAAGGCATTTGTTGTGGAACTGGTGGCTTGGGTGAATGTGATTCCTGGAACCCAGATGGTGGAAAGAAAGAACTGGCTCCCACAAGTTGTTCTCTGGTCTCCAACACATGCAATAAGAACACACACAC
>OU015748.1:47488725-47516212 GCA_907169655.1 Acomys percivali
TTCCTCAAGACCCAGCTATTCCACTCCTTGGAATATACCCAGAAGATGCTCCAGCACACAACAAGGACATATGCTCAACCATGTTCATAGCAGCCTTATTCATAATGGCCAGATCATGGAAACAGCCTAAGTGTCCCTCAGTAGAAGAATGGATAGGGAAACTGTGGTAAATTTACACTATGGAATACTACTCAGCTATTAAAAACAAGGAATTTCTGGAATTTGTGGACAAATGGATTGAACTAGAAATGATCATAATGAGTGAGTTAACCCAGAAGCAGAAAGACTCAAATGGTATATACTCACTTATATCTGGACACTAGCCTAAGGGGCATGTCCCATGAAAATCTTCACTTACCAGGAAAGTGGGACAGAGGGGAAGACTTCCTATTGGGACTCTAGGTGAGAGAAATATAGGAGAATGGGAAAATAGATGGATCCAGAGGGTCCTAGAAACCTACAAGAAGAACATTATTATGGGCCTATTATTATTTGGGCCTAGGGGTTCTGCTCAAACTATGGCACCAGCCAAGGACAATGCATGCAGTAAACTTTGAACCCTGAACCAGATCTAACAAATGGACAGGACAGTTTCTGCAGTTGAGTGGAGAGTGGAGAATGGGGACTGACTTTCAAATGAACTCAGGTGCACCATATTTGACCATGTTCCCTTGATGGGGAGACCTGGTGGCCCTCAGAGGAAGGGTAGCAGGTTACCAAGAAGAGACTTGATACCTTATGAGCATATACAGGGGGAGGAGGCCCCCCAGTCACAGACATAGTGGAGGGGAGCAGAGGGTAGGTGGGAGAGAGGGAGGAATGGGAAGATACAAGGGATGGGATAACAATTGAGATGTAATATGAATGAATTAATATAAAGCATATTAAAAAATAGTCACTAAAAATATCTCAAGGTGAGGAAGGAACTAGCAGGTTGAGGTGAAGGGCTATAGTTTGGATGAACTTTAAATGTTCAGTATTTATTCCAAATGATTATGTTTACCAATTGTGCAGTGATTTTGTTGACTGCCATCTTACTCCTGAATGGCAAACATTGAGAATGCTGTGTTTCCATGAAGTAACTGTGGGCCCTGGAGGTATCTCTAGATGCATTCTCGAGAGTGAGGGGATGTTGGTACTTATCAGTATGGCAAAGGGCAATGGGAAGTGAGGTCTCTGGGAGATCACCTCTCTCTTTCTATATCTACTCTATCCTGAAGAGCACAGAGGTGCTGATGCTGGAGGTGCAGAGGATCCACCTGGCTCGGAGGATTGAGGAGCTGGAGTGGGAGCTGTCCCTGCTCCTCCAGACTTCCAACAGCAGCTCAAGAGCAGAAGGGAGCCAGTCCAGCCACAGTGCTAGCCAGCATGGTCCTGAATCACTAAGGATGCTAAGTTGGCCACCTGTAGGAAGTACCTTCTACACCAAGGACACAAGCACATCACCGTGTTAGGATGGAGTGGGTATCTGAGGCTGGGGTCTAGGCTAGTTTAGCGGGTGCTTTCTTTGGGAACACCCACATTTCTGTCAGAAGCTGACATCAGCATATGTTAAGCTCTGCTTTGGTCCTTTGTGACAATGGGCAATAAAATTACCTAAGATGAAGAAATCAAGGAATGCTCCCAGCATCCTCTCTCAAAAGCACTGTTCCCTGTGTCTAAGTTCATACTGTCTCAAGGTAAGTGCTGTGGGTAGGGCCCTGGAGTGTAAGTACAGCAAGGTTTATTTAAACCCTACCTTCCTTCTTGCCTTTCTGTTGAGTTTCTAACACCGCAATATACTTCCTCGAAGCTCAAGCTGCCATTTCCTATTCTGACTGGAGCTGACCTAGATGGCAGGGAAGTAGATGGTATCCAGTGGCTGGGACTTCTGGGCCAATGCCAGAGTGTCCTGAGGACAGACAGAGTGATTGCCACACTGCAGATCACAGCTGTCTACCTCCTGGAGCACCATCCCTGGTACTTTCTCTGCTTTTTGAGAAGTTCCCTCACAGGAACCTTTAATACAGTACCTCATGTTGTGATGACCTCCAGCAATAAGATTATTTTTTCATTGCTACTTCATAACTGTAATTTTCTATTTTTATGGATCACGATGTAAATATCTGAAATGCAGGCTATCTGATCTTGTTTCACCCTTGGTGTGAAACAGCTGTTCAACTCCCAGAGGGGTCATGGCCCACAAGTTGAGAATTTCTGCCTTACACCCACTCCAGAGGCTATATTATCATGTTCTTCTGAGTTCCTCAAAACAGAATGTGTCTTCCCTCTTTAGGGATGGGCTTAGGGGGACCCCTGTGAAAGGGTTGTTTGACCTCCCCAATAGCAGCAGTCTTCAACCTGTAGGTTGTGATCCCTTTTGATTGCACATCTGATATTAATATTATGATTCACAACAGTAGCCAAATTACAGCTTTGAAGTGACAGTGAAATAATTTTATGGTTGAGGGCTGGATCACTACACCACGAGGAACTGTATTAAAGGCTCCCACAGCATTAGGAAAGTTGAGAACCACCGCTCAAAAGGGTCACAACCCACAGGTTGAGCACTGCTGATACAGAGAGACACAGCAACAGATGTTATAGGTAGAGCTAGAAAAGGTAAATAGAGTAGTAGTGGTAGAGAAAACAAGAAACATAGCCCTTCTCTTCCCTTTGTCACTGTCCTCCTCTTCCTTTTCTTCTTCCCACGTCCTCTCTCTGTCTTCTTTCTGGGTGTCATGAAGTGACCTGCTCTGCCACTCCCTTCTGCAGTGATGATCTACCTCAGTACCTGCTCAGAAGAAACACAGAGGCAAGACCGAACCATGAACCCAAATAAACTATTTCTCTTGGTAGGTTGTTTGCATCTGGTACGGTATTACGATACATCATAGTGACTGAAACAGAGCACAGGCCACCATGGAAGAAGTGCACAAGACCACAGTCTGCTGAGCCCTCCGTGGAGAGTGGGGTAGTCTGTTGACCACAGCTCCTCTCTCTTTTCCTGACTGATACACCTTTTCTAGAAATGTTTCCATTTCTCTCTACAGAAATGTATGATCTTGTTCCCTTAGAAGAGGCAAACCCATGAAAAGGTTAGGGCAGTCACATTCACTTCCAGCACAGCTAGGAGTGAAACTATCTGGAAAAAAAAATAAGAATCACTGTGAGAAGAGTTCACTTAGTGAAGCACACAGTGGATCCACGTAGACCTCAGTCCAAGACAACCTCTTGTGGGTGTCAATCAACCCTTGGGCCAGATGACATTTGGCAAAGTTAGAGACCTCGACTTTTTTACAGAGGGGACCCAGCATGACAGTGGCTAGACACTTGACCCAACTAGACTCTGGGTCTCCTCCTCATCAGTGCAGAAACACAGTTCTCCAGGGAGATAGATGCACCAAGATTGCTGGACTGCGTCCCCTGCACCAGGAGGTGACAGGAGGACATTGAGCTTCTTTCTCCAGAGTAGGCAGGATAGACACGAGGATCTTGTTCCTCCTGGAGCCTCTGATTCCAGGGCCTTAGCATCTGTATGTTTGACAATCCCAGAAGCTTGGGTACCCAGCTGCTGGACTGAGGACCCAACTTTGAAACCTAGTACACAGGCCTGGTAAGGACAGTAAGTTTGTCCTTGAATCAAGTAATATCTCCTGAAGAATGCTACCAGAAGAGTAACATAGTCTAGAGGGACATTTTCTTAGAGGGACCAGGGAAGTCACAGATTCTGTTTGCTCCTG
Organism: Acomys percivali; assembly: GCA_907169655.1. Lineage (NCBI taxonomy): Eukaryota > Metazoa > Chordata > Mammalia > Rodentia > Muridae > Acomys > Acomys percivali. Next base: position 47,492,448 of record OU015748.1, read on the forward strand.
AATTTGAACCACTGGCCAGATTCTCCTAACCGTGCCAAGGTAGGCAGCTATGTGTGAACCTGGCCTCAGCATTTCAGAGCTGACAGGAGATCCTGAAGCGAGCTCAGTGCCTCTGAATAGCAAGCACAGGCTGCACTGGATTTAACCCCCACAGCCTTGATAACAGTCCCACCTCTTCCCTACTAGAGCCTTCTGGATGCCAGGCCTGAGTTTAACATTAGATGCTTATCTTATTCTTAGGTAAATCCCAATTGTCCAGTCACACCATGCTCTGTAGACTTTCTAGCACCACAGTGCCTAGCAATCACTGGTAAGTGGCAGGTTCATATTTTAGTGATATGACAGCAAAGCCCATGTTCTTTAGCTCATAGGTTTGGAATCCCTGGGTTAGCAGACCACATCTGTTTGGCCTATGCCAACGGCCTCATGGGAGATTTCTTTGCAATGGCCGGAGCATGTGTGAAGAGACCCCATCATGAGAAAGGAAGTTGGTGAGAGTCAAAGACTAGGTTTGCTCTTCTTATAGAAACATGCACTTTTGGGGACTGACTAAAATCCCTTGAGACCAACACTAACCCCTCCTGAAGGAGTTCTCTCCTTTTATCTCATCATCTTTTACTTCTCTTGAAGGCTCCACCCCTCAAAACTCCCACACATAGAGGATCAGTGCATGAACTTTAGGGTACATGCTCAAAACATACCTAACCATACCAAGGCTCAAGCATTTGTCCTTCATTCCAGGAAGCAGGTGCAGAGGTTCAAATCCAGCTCCAGCTCTTAACTGGCTCACGACCTCAGCCAAGTTTACCAACCTCCAATGGCTTTGTTTTCTCACCTCTAAGTGTACACGGTGGCAAAGCCCACGTCACAGGCTGATGGGAAGGGCTTTGTGGGTATGCAAAACTTGCAGAACAGTATTAGCATACAGATCATACAAATAAATATAAGCTACTAATATTTCATTTGTATTACAAAATTCAAGGAATATTTTTTATTAGGAATCTATTCTCTACAAGACACCATTCCAGCACCAGGCTTGCCCTCTATAAGGCCACAAACTAACAGAAAAGTGCATTGTGGTGAGTTCACTGTGTGACCCAGACTAACCTCAAACTCTAGATACTCCTCCTGCCTCTGCCTCCCAAGTGTTTAGATTTTAGTTATGACCCACCAGGTCTAGGTGAATATTATTTTTTAAGTACATGAAAAGATGATGGAATCACAGAAAATTTAAAGTGATTGGTTAATAAAAAATGCTGAAGCTTGGGGTTTGGCAGAAGAAAGGGTGGTGGAGCTTGGGATTCACAGGTTGGGCATTGAGGGACCAGGAGGCAAGGGAGGAGAAGGAGGAGGAAGCTGTGTCTTTATTTGACTGATAGAGTGTTAGAGAATACTGCCATAACACCACCTAATAATAAACATTTATTAGGCATACCATTTAAATTAGCCACAACAGTAGGAGATGACTCTGCCATTGGCGAGACAGTGCTTCCACAACCAACAAAAGCCACCAAGAGGACAGCCATGCTGGTGACCCTGGTGTTAAGGATATCTTGAAAGTGTCTCATGATTCCCAGCAGGAAGCCTGGACCTTCCTGAAGCTCAGCAGAGAGATCTGTAGGATGAATGGTCAGGCCTGTTTGCCTGTGAGGTGGAAGGTATAGGAATGGGGGTGGGGTCTATCATGGAATGAGTCCTGAGGAACCAGGAGTGAATTGGGTCCAGAGCTCAGATGAATGGGGCAGGACTAGGAGAAAGAAGGTCCCATCAGACCAAAGCACAGAGGCGACTAGGGCAGTGTGGTGGTTTGAATGAAAATGAAAATAGACTCATAGGGAGTGATATTATTGTGACCTTGGAGTAGATGCAGCCTTGTTGGAGGAAGTGTGTCACTGGGGGTTGGACCTTGAGGTCTCAGAAGCTCAAGCCAGGCCTAGTGGCTCACTGTCACCTCCTGCTCCCTGTGGATCCAGGTGGAGAACTCTCATCTTCTCTAGCACCATGTCTGCCTGAATGCTACCACAATGAAAATGGACTAAAACACTGGACTATAAGCCAGCCCCAATGAAATGTTTCCTAGCTAAGAGTTGCGGTTGTCATGGTGTCTCTTCACAGCCACGGAGACCCTAATGATGACGGGAAGGCACAAACATTTGGAAGAACATTGTGAGGCCTGACATCTTAATAAAGGCACTTTCCATGGGTTTCCTGGAAGTGAAGAAGCCAGTTCAGGAACTCAAAGACGATCATGGCATCATGACTTTCCCTACCCCGCCTGCTAGCATTCTGCTTCAGTCTGTCAACCTGTGATGTCATTGACCAGGGCTATCTATACAAAAGGACAAACCCTCCTCGTGGTCTGTCTCTAGCCCCTATTTCTACTCTCTATTCCTTACTATACCTCTCTCTCTCTCTCTCTCTCTCTCTCTCTCTCTCTCTCTCTCTCTCTCCCTCTTACTCTTTCTCTGTCTCTGTCTCTATCCTTCCTCCCCCTCCCCTTTTCTTCTCCCCAATGCTCACTTAATAATATAATATCTGTTGCCTGGCATCTTATTATCTTATCATCTTCTTTTCTTCTTTTTAAAATCCTAACACTGCCCTTTCACAGCAACTTGCTCCTTCCCTGTGTCCCAGAGCTCTCTATTTAAGGCTACAATGACTCAGAACTTGACTGCATTTTCAGTTTCAAATTTTCTGTTCTTATGAATAGCTCTGGAGAAGAGAATGGACAGATCACCATGACATGCTTCCATACCCAAAGGACCAAAGGATCTTCATTCGAGAGCCCATTGGCTCCCTTTTCTTCTGAGTAGGTAACATCTTCTGCTGGACAGGCCTGCTGGGCTCAGGACCTCAACTAGGGCTTAGTGAATGGATCCAGTAAGTTCCCTGCCGTGGGATCAAAGCTGGTGGAAGAGACAATCACAGATCAATTTTGCTCCCAGGGAGTTGGTCATGGATCAGAGCGTCCCTTCCTGTGATATCATCACTGCCTATATCGCCTCCTATGATAATTATTACTGATTAAATAACTCCTCAAATGAGGCGGTCACTGATCAAATACCAACCCAATAGAGGATGATTTATTAAATAGTGTCTCCAATGTGGAGAGTTGCAATTGTGCGCAGGACTTTGGAGCTGAGATCTAAGGCGGGAATAGGGTCCTGGCTCTGTGGAGAGTGTGAGGATCAGGCCCTTTGAAAAGGAGTATGCTCCCACACTAAAGAAAGATCACAGGCTGGAGAGCTGGGGCTAGGACTAGACCCTCCCTGCAGTGGGGACCCGGAAAAGGCTTTAGGCTTGTGTGTGGCTTGTGAAAGGCTAACTAATGTGGTCCAATTTGCCTTTCTGCTTTGCTATCTTAAAATCTCAAACTGGTCATTAAAGAGGATAAGCACATGTGGAAAAGAGTAATAGCTGCAGTCTGTTTGATTTCACAGCCATGGAAACCAGAATCCATGCTCATTAATCTAGTGTCCATTCTGTTTTCTGTCTTCTTTCCCGGGAAAGTAAGTTCCATAGTTTGTGTCTGTTAACTGTTCCTTCCCCAGCACCTAAAGATGCTGCTTGTGGTGGTCTGAGAGAAAATGACCCCCATAGACTTATAGGGAGTGGCACAATTTGCAAGGATTCAGATGTGTGGCCTTAGCTAGCCTTTGTGGTGCACACCTTTAATCCCACCCAGCATTTTGGAGACAGAGGCAAGGGGATCTCTGTGAGTTCAAGGACAGCCTGGTCTACAGAGTCCACGACACCCAAGGCTACTCAGAGAGACCTTGTCTAAAAAAATAAAACAGAAACAAAAACAAATAAACAAACAACCTCCCCCCCACAGAATCGAAACAAGCAAAAAGATGTGTGGCCTTGTTGGATGGAGTAGGTGTGGCTTGGTTGGAAGAAGTTTGGCACTGGGGGTGTTTTTTGCGATGCCAAATGCTCAAGCCACACCCAGTATCTCTCTCTCCTGCAGCCTTTGGATCCAGATGTAGAACTCTCAGTTCCTTCTCCAACACCATGTCTGCCTGCATGCTGCCATGCTTCCCACCATGATAATGGACTAACCCTCTGGTCTACAAGCCAGTCCCAATTAAATGTTTTTTTTTTTTTAAATAAAAGTTGTCAAGTCATGCTGTCTCTTTACATCAATAGAACATTGACTAAGACATCATTTGGATTGAGTAGGTATTTGTATGTGCCTAAGAGAAGACACAAGAACCAGAGACCCACTCCTTCACAAACTCAGAAATTCCATAAAAATACTAAACTGGAAGCCATCACTGAAGCTCTGAAGACCTGATGTGGACTTGTGTAAGCTCCGTGAATGCTTCTTCTGTCTCAGGGAGTTCATGAGAGATTCACTTGTGTTGATTCAGAGAGCCTTGTTTTCTTGGTCTCCTCCAATCCCTCTGGGTTTTCCACTCTTTTTGTCTCCTCTTATAGTGGTTTCCCTGAGCTCCGAGAGGAAGAATTTGATGGAGACATTGAATCCAAGACTCTTTGCATTTTTATATTTGTTCCTGTCTGCTCCAGGAGAAAGCTTCTCTGATGATGAGACTGGTCTATGCGTACAGCATGGTGTTAGGAGTAATCTTATCAACAGTTTTCATTAGGTCAGTATGATTTGATTTTACCTTGGGCTAGCTAGCATCATGCTCTTGGTCACCCAAGCAGTGTCAGATGTGGGTACCATCTCGTAGAGTGAACCTGATGTCAAATCAGTTATTGGTTGGTTACTTTCACAAGCTTTGTGTGACCAGTGCTTTAGCAAATCTTTCAGGCAGGACACCAGTGTAGATCAAAGGGTTTGTTGACAGGTTGGTGTTTATTTGTTTTCTTTTGTTGGCGTGCAGAGTACCTTCTTGTACCAAAGATGCTGAAACATGGGGTGAAGGCTCTATGTGGCACCAGCTTGACATCTCCATGTTCAATGTAGGCGTTGTATTTGGCAAGGAGGCCTCCTTTCTGTCAGTTTGTGGAGAACAACCTATATTCTTGGCAATCGCATATGCTGTTTGGGAATTTTTGTGAGGCCTCTTTGGCAAACAACTCAATTAAATGCAACCCAGTCTCAGTACTGGAAGCCTCATTGGGGGACAAGAGATGGCCAATGGGACTCTGTCTTCTGCATTATTCAATGATTTTATTTAGATTACCTTTACATATGCTTTTATTTTAGGAAGCTTCTACTGTATTATGTTTCCATACTACCCCTTAAATGCCCTTAAATTTAGCATTATCTCTCCTGGTATTTCCCCATAACAACCCCCGCCCCTCCTGACTTGATCCTCCTATCCCAGATGCTGTCTTCCTTCCATACCTGCATCTTCTATTTCCCATTCCTAACAAGATGTCTGAGCCCTCTAGTCCCTCCATTTCTATCCTCTGTAGTTTTATGGATTGTAGTTTGATTATCATTGACTTAACAGCAGATGTCCACATACAAGTGAATATGTACCATGTTTTCCTTCTGAGTCTGGGATACCTCACTCAGAGTGAGTTAGAATAAGTTTTTCTAGTTCCATCTATTTGCTCACAAATTTCATGAAGTCTTTTTTTAAACAGCTGCATAATACTACATTGTGATTGTATAAATGTACCACATTTTCTTTATCCATTCTTCTGTTGTGAAACAGTTGTCTCCAGTTTCTGAATATATGAATAGAGTAGCAGTGAACATGGTTGAGCAAATGCCTCTGTTGTAGGATGAAGCACCCTTTTAGGTATATGCCCAAAAGTGCTATAACTGGATCTTGAGGTAGATTGGTTCCAATCTTTATTAGGAATGTCCACACTGATTTTTATAGCGGCTTTATGAGTTCACACAATCATTAGCAATGAATAAGTTCATCTAAATGTACATTCTCAACAGTATGATCTGTCACTTGTTTGGTCAATCATAGCTGTTTGACAGGTATAAAATCTCAAGTTATTGACTTGTATTTCCATGATAGTTAAAGATGTTGAACATTTCTTCAAAGTGTTTCTCAGCCATTTGAGTTTCCTTTATTGAGAATTCTCTGTTTAGATTTGAAGTCCATTTTTAATTTAGTTATTTGTTTTCTTGATATCTAGTTTCTTGAGTTCTGTATATGTTTCAGATTATTAACCCTATATTGGATGGGTAATTGGTTTTAAAAAGCTTTCCCCATTTTGTATGTTGCCACTTTGTAGAAATGAGGTGGTCCTTTGCCTTACAAAACTTTTTCAGCTTCATGAGGTCTAATTTATTAATTGTTGATCCTGGTCCCTATGATACCAGGTTCAGAAAGCCCTCTTCTGTGCCTATGAGTTCAAGGCATTCCCCCACTTTCTCTTCTCTCAGGTTCATGATTTGGTTTTATGTTGAGGTCTTTGATGAATTTGGAGTTGAGTTTTGTATAAAGTGATTAAATATGTAACTACTTGCATTCTTCCGTAGACATCTAGTTTGACCAGCACCATTTGTTGAAAATGCTGTCCTTTTCACAGTATGTATTTCTGGCTTCTTTATCTAAAAACATGTGTCCATGTGTGCATCCATTTATATCTGGGATTTCAATTCACTTCAATTGATCAACTTCTCTGTTTTCTGCCAATACAATGCTGTTTTTTGTTTATTTGTTTGTTTTTTGCTGTTGTTGTTGAGTTTTTTTATTATTATTAATTTATTTTTGTTACATCTCAATGGTTATCCCATCCCTTGTATCCTCCCATTCTTCCCTCCATCCCATTTGTTTGTTTTTAAACTATAGCTTTGTAGTACAACTTGAAACCAGGGATGGTGATATTGTTTGACTATTCAGGATTGTTTTAGTTATCTTGAGATTTTTGTAATTCCATATGACACTGAGAATTATTCTATCAAGATCTGTGAAGATCTGTGTTGTAATTTTGATCAGGATTGTACTGAATATGTAGATTGCTTTTTGTAGGCTAGTCGTTTTTCATTTTTTAAAATTAACTAATTAATTAAATTTACATCCTGACCAGTGTTTTCCTTCCCCTCATCTCCTCTCAGTTCCCCAACCCCCATTCTTCCTTCTTTTATCTTTAGAAAAAGGGAGGCCTTCCATGGCTATCAACCACAGGCAGACATTTTTTACTATGTTAATCCTACTGATCCATGAGCAAGGGCGATCTTTCAATCTTCTGATATCTTCTTCACTTTCTTTCTTTAAAGATGTGGAGTTTTTAATCATATAAGTCTTTCACTTGCTTGACTAGAGTTAGCCCAAAATATTTTATATTATTTGTGACTATTGTAAAAGGTATTGTTCCTCTGATTTCTTTCGTAGTCCATTTGTTGTTTGTATATAGAGGGGCTATTGATTTGTGAGTTAATTTTGTATCCAGCTACTTTACAGAATGTGTGATAATAAAATTTTAAAAGTGCAATTATGGACTGTCTTTCTTCTTTGTCTATGATGATTAAAAGTTTAACTGGCTAGAATAGTGTAGGCTGGCATCTGTGGTCTCTTGGAGTGTGCAGTATATCTGTCCAGGCCCTTTCTGGCTTTTATAATTTCCAGTGAGAACGCAAGTGTAATTCTAATAGGTCAACATTATATGTTACTTAGTCTTTTTCCCTTGCAGATTTCAATATTCCTCTTTTATTCTGCATGTATAGTGTTTTAATTATTAAGTATTTGAGGGGAATTTTTTCCCTTTCTGGTCCATCTTATTTGGTGTTCTGTAAGCTTCTTGTACCTGGATCTCTTTCTTTTGGTCAGGAAAATTTTCTTCTACAATTTTGGTGAAAATATTTTCTGTGCCTTTGACCTGGGTTTGGTTTCTTTTCTTTCCTGTGTTCCTATTATTTTTAGATTTGGTCTCAAATTTCCTGGATGTTTTATGCCAGGAGTTTTTTGTTTGTTTGTTTTTGTTTTTTTGACTTAAAATTTTCTTTGGCCAGTGTATCCACTTCTTCTCTTGTGTCTTCAGTGGTTCAGATTCTCTCTCTTCCATGTGTTGTATTCTGGTGGTGAAGCTTGCCTCTCGGGTTCCTGTTTGAGTTCCTACGTTTTTTATTTCCAGATTTCCTTCAGTTTGGGTTTTATGTACTGATTCTATTTCTATTTTTAAGGCTTGAACAGTTTGATTCATTTTCTTCCACCATTTGTTTGTGTTTTCATTAAGGGATTTATTTGTTTCCTCTTTAAGGGCCTCTATCATATACATAAAAGCTGTTTTGATGTCTTTTGCTTTGCTTCAGCTATGTTGAAATCTTTAGGGCCTGCTGTAGTGGAGTTATGGGGCTCTAGGGGAAACATTGTCTTGGCATTAAGGCTTGTGGAATTGGTAAGATTTTAATTCTAGGTGTTGATATTTGGTCTTGTCTTTGTTGGGTGCATGTTTTGTTGCTTGGTTTTTGTATCCTTTCTGGTTGTTAGGATAGTATTGTGGTTGCATTTTCCCTGTAGGAAAAAAAAAAGCTTTCTAGGTCCTGATAAGAGGTGCAGGTACTGGGGGCTCCAATTAAAAGTTGTTTCTGGGTACTGGACTTTTATACTTAGAAATGGGGAAAGGCCGGGTATGGTGAAGGGAGTTCACAGTAGGCAGGAAAGCAGGGTGTTCCACCAGGATCTACTTAGTTAGTTCCCTGGGAACAGGGGCAGAGAATGAGGAGAGGCCACAGCAGGGTTGCTAAAGAGCTGGGTACTAAGGAGACTTGGGGATCGGACTTGGAAGAATAGAAGACCAGGTGAAGATCTGCAGTTAGCCTACTTGCTTCCCCGTCAGGGTGGCCGATCGGGTCCCAGGGAGTGTGTGTTGCGGCTAGGGTCTGGGACTAAGCAATGTGTTGGTAGAAGGACTTTGGAAAGGGATGACTTGCGTGGTCCACTGGAGACCGACGCAGGGGGGGAGGGGAGGCTGCCGCAGTCCTTCCACCGAGGCAGATCTGGGGATGAAACTGGGCACATAATTTCCAGGAGCAAAAGGAGAAGTGAAGATTTCCAATTAGCCCACCAGCTTCTCTGGCAGGAGTGTTCATTTCATTTTTTTTTTTATAAACTCGCTTTATCTAGGAGCACTCATGCTGCTGCTGTGATGCAAGCAACTTCAGCGACCTAAGAGTAAAGCCATCCTCCTTAGTGCAAGCACGTTTTACACTTCACTGCAGTAGAAGTACATTGGTTTTGATAGATATAACCAAGGTGCTGTTTTAGTCACATGTGCATGTTTTTTCCCAAAGATGCTACTGTGTACTGTGTCAGCTATTGATGCTTATGCTCAGCTGTCCTATTTCATTTTTGTTCAATCAGTGTCCCGGTGCAGTGCTATGATAATAAACTCATGTGATCTGCCTCCATATAAATCATTACCATTTCTGTGTTTAACAAAATTCTTGCTGTTGTAAGAGTACCACCATTGTCACTGTGTTCTTTTTTAATTTTTAAAAATTTATTTATTTATTCACTTTACACCCTAGTCATAGCCTCATCCTTACTCACATCCCAGTCCCATCCTCCCTCCCTCCCCCATATTCCCCTCCCCTATTCCTCAGAAGAAGGGAGCTCCCCTTCCATTCTGTTTACCTACATGCTGTTCTACTGAAAGCAACTTTAGGCTTGTGTGAGTAAAGCTGTCTGCTTCTCTGTGAGTGGGATTTAGATTCCACTGCAGTACAACTGCATTCATTTCTGCAAATATGACATTGTGGGGTGTTTTAGTCACAAGTGCTTGGGTTTCCCAAAGATGCCACTGTGTACTGCCTCCATGTCTTTCTCAGTGATGCGTTACTCTCATGTCCTCTGCTTCTCTGCATTTCAGTAACCGCATCGGCTTCAGTACATCTCTGTGAGGTGCATCGGTGTAATAAAATCCTTACTGCTACACTACCATTTCCACTGTGTTTTTAAAGAGTCAAATGGTATATACTCACTGATATCGAGACACTAGCCCAAGGGGCATGTCCCATGAAAGTCTTCACTTCCCAGGAAAGGGTCAGAGGGGAAGACATCCTATTGGGACTTTAGGTGAAAGAAGCATGGGAGAATGGGGAAATAGAAGGATCCAGAGGGTCCTAGAAACCTACAAGAAGAACATTATGACAGGCTGATCTGGGTCCAGGGCTCCTGCACAAACTATGGCACCAGCCAAGGACAATATAGGTAGTAAACTTCGAACCTCTACCCAGATCTAGCCGATGGACAGGACATTCTTCACAGTTGAGTGGATGGACAGGACATTCTCCACAGTTGAGTGGAGAGTGGGGTCTGACTTTCACACGAAATCTGGTGCCCCATATTTGACCACATCCCCTGGATGGGGAGACCTGGCAGCACCCAGAGGAAGCATAGCAGGTTACCAAGAAGAGACTTGATACCCTATGAACATATACAGGGGGAGGAGGTCCCCCTCAGTCACAGACATAGGGGAGGGGAGTAGGGGGGAAGCAGGAGGGAGGGAGGAGTGGGAGGATACAAGGGATGGGCTAACAATTGAGATGTAATATGAATAAATTAATTTTAAAAAAAAGAAAGAAACTGGCTTTACCCTGGAAAGTGCACCCTGCTGCTCTGGTGCAAGCCACTTCTGAGTTGTAGGAGTAAAACTGCTGCATTTAAAAAGGATTTAGATTTGCTGCAGTAGAAGTACATTGTTTTTTTATGCCAATATGTAATAACATAATAATGTGCTGTTTTAGTCACATGTGCGTGCATTTTCCAGAGATTCCACAGCATAGCGCTTCAGTCATGGATGCTTAAGTTCCACTTTCCTACCCAATTTGTGTTCAATTAGTGTCTCGGCACAGTACTACAGTAATAATTTCATGTGCTCTGCTTCCTTTTAAGCTAATAATCACTATGGTTACAATGCATCTCTGTGAGGTGCATTGATGTAACAAAGTTTTGGTGTTGCAAAATTACTACCATTTTTACACTGTGCTCTTTTTTTAAAAGAACTTTTTTTGTTATTGAATTGTTATTACGTAAAACAATTTTAAAAGTGAAATACATTTTGATCATCTTCTTCCCCTCCTCCCAGGTTTTTCCAGATCTTCTCCCCTTCCAAGCTAACCCAACTTTAAATAATTTCTCAAAAACAAAAACAAAACAAAAAACCAAAAAACTCCCCAAACAAAACAAAATCAAAAAGAAAAACAAAACAACCATGCCTAAAACAAGATAAAACACCACCCAATATGAAACAAAATAAAACAATGTGTCAAATTGTATTCAAATAAAAGCATACAAAACCCTGTGCAGTCCATTATATGTCTGTCAACTATTCCTGAACGTGAGGCCTGCCCTGGAGTGGTTGTTATATCCATTGTCACTCCATTGGCCAAACTCACTTTCCCTCTCCCAGCAAGTACAACTAATAGTTCAGTTGTTAATCTTTACTGTGGAACAAAATATAGAATAATAAGATAAAACAAATCTATCAGATTGAAGTTGGATAAGACAAACCAACAGAGAGTAAACAATGCAAGAAAAGGTACAAGAATCAGAGACCCATTCGTTCACGTATTCAAGAATCCTGCAAAAACCTTAAACTGCTGGCAGCAGTGTGAGCGCATCGGACCTGGTGCAGACCTGTGCATGCACGCCCTGTGCATGGTGCTTCAGTGTACTGGTATAACAAAGGTCTGGTTGTATTAAAAGTACAACAGTTTCACCTGTTCTTATGTAAGAACTCCTGTCCTGAAGTGAGCAACTTCCCAGTAAACCAGTTTGCTTCCTGGAAAACTGGAATTAGATTTCACTGCTGTAGAAGTACACTTGTTTTTGCAGATACATTAGTGTGTGTTATGTTTTCCAAAGGTGCCACTGTGCGCTTCTTCAGCTGTACAGGCTTATGCTGAGCTCCTCTATTCCACCTGGTGCAGTGCTAAACCGGTGGTCTCATGCAGTCTGCTTTCATGTATAGCAATCACCACTTCTATTACAGCACATCTCTTTGAGTTGCATTTGTATGACAAAGTTCAGCATGCTGTAAAAGTGCTATCATTTTCACTGTGTTCTTAACAATCCTGGCCCACTTAGCAATGTATTTGCTACTGTTCTGATTCAAGCAACTTAAAGTTGCACATGTTGACTCCTATGGTTCATTGCAGAGAGACTTTAGAATCCACTGCAGTATTAATGCCTTTGTTTTATGCAAATATGCCATTGTGCGGCGTGTTAGTCACATTTGTGTTTGTCTTCCAAAGATGCCACTTTGTAGTGGTTCAGTTACAGAGGTGTATGCCATGGTCCTCTATTACCCTGGTGGTCAATCAGCATCTTGTTGCATTGATAAAATAAGAATCTCATGTGCTCTGCTTTTTGTAAACTAATTGCCACTACAGTACATCTCGGTGAGGTGCGTTAATATAACAAAGTTCTTGCTGTTTTAAGAATGCTACCATTTTCAGGATTGTGTTTGTAACAATCCTGGTCTACGTAGAAACGTACTTACTGCAAGTATCTTCGGGGTTCGATGAATACATTTGTATTCTTCTTTTTTTTTTTTTTTTTGTAAATGGAGTTTATATTTGCTGCAGTAGTATTAGTGTTTTTGCAAATATGCCATTCTGTGGTATTTAAGTCACACATCCTATATTTTGCAAAGCTGTCATTGATTAGTGCTTGAGTTACAGATGCACACACGTGATCTCCGATTCCATTCCCAATGTATTTATACTGCAGCAACATCGGAATTCTGTTTACCGTGCAGCAGATGGTTTATTCGAAAAACTCTGAAGTTGTTTGTATCAGAATAGCAGTGTGTGTGTTCCTACGTGCACCAGGGTTGTTAAGAAAGCAGTGCTTTTACAACAGTAAGTACTCTGCAATGCCAATGCTCTAATATAATTTTGCATTGTAACAGAAAACATGATTGATTTACTGGAAACGAGAACACATGATGTTATCATTACAGAGAGTACAACATTTCAATCTGTAGCAGCATCTCTGGAAAACACGCACATGTGACTAAAACACTGCATGGTGACGTATTTGCAAAACACAATGTACTTCTACTACTGTGAGATCTAATTTCTATTTACAGCGAAGATGACAGATTTATTCATACAACACTGAAGTTACTTACACCAGAACAGCAGTGCTTGGTTCCCCTGTAGGCCAGGATTGTTAAGAAAACAGTGAAAATGGTAGCACTTTTAAAACAGCAAAATGCAACGCATAGAGAGGCACTGTAACACAAGTGGTGGCTAGTTGACAAGAAAACAGTAGATGACATGAGATTATTTTTATGTCATTGCACCTGGACACTGATTGAACAAGAGTGGGATAAGAGAGCAGAACATGTGAGCCTATAACTGAAGCAACAGAGCCACTTCTTTGGAAAACACATGTACACAGTACAGGTGACTAAAACACCGCCCAGCCTGATTTTCGATCCCGAGGAAGCGGGCATGGTTATCATACAGTAGTCTTCATGTAGACCGGTGTAGTGTAACAATTTTGTAGTGACTCGGAAGATGTGATTGACTTACTGGAGAGAGGAGAACACACTGGCTGAACACAAGTGGCATGGGACACAAGTGGCATGGGAAAGCATAGCACACGTATCTACAGCTGAGATGCTACACTGTGTCATCTTTGCACAACGCACACAAGTATGACTACAACAGTGCACAATTGTGTATTTACCAAAGTTGCTTGCATAAAAACAGCAGCAAATTCATTCCTAGGTATCCAAGGGTTGGTAAGGAGGTAATGAAAACAGTCGTATTTTTATGACAGCAGGAACTTTGTTATATCAAGGCACCTCACAGAGAAACAATATAACAGAAGTGGTGTCTGACTTACAGAAAAGTAGAGCATATGAGATTGTTTCTGTAGCAGCACGCCAGGACACTGATTGAGAAAGAACGGAATCAAAGAGCATGCACATCTAAAACTAAAGCATCACACAGTGGTATCTTTGACACGTGACTGAAACACTGCCCAATGGTGTATTTGTAAAAACAAACACAATTCTACTACAGGGCAATCTAAATCCGTTTACAATGGAGCAGATGGGTTTGCTTGTACAATTCTGAAGTTGCTTGTGTTAAAACAGTAGTGTATGTATTTCTATGTTCCTCATGATGGTGAAGAATACAGTAAAAATGGTCATTGCATTAAAAGAGGAGGAATGGAATAATAGCTGGGCATCAAAACAATTCTCTAGGTGTTCACAATCAGAGGTGACTGATTACTGGAAAGAGGAACACAATGAGATTGTTATTATAGGCATGCACCTGGACACTGGCTGATCTTGATTGGCATAGGGGAGCTTAGCGTACACATCCATCACCCAAGCACTACACAAAGGCATCTGTTTAAAGCAGAGACATGCCTATAGCACTACACAGTGGTGCGTGCATGAAAACTAATGTACTGCTGCTTACTAATCATTTACAAAGGAGCAGGCAAGTTTACTTCCGTGGTTACCTTCAGTAACACAGCACCACAAATGTTCCTAACCAGGCTTGATAATCACACAGTGCAAATGGTAGCATGATGACAATGGCAGGAATTTTGTAACACCAAGGCAGCACGCACAGTTGTAACGTAGCAGAAGCAGTGACAGATTCACTGGAAAGCCAAAGCTACAGCATTTTTATTATAGAAGTGCATCTGGACATGAAAGCGACAGGAGGGAATGGTGGGAGATGCATCTATAACTCAGGCCATTTACAATGGCCTCTTACACACACACACACACACACACACACACACACACACACATGCCTAAAGCAATGCACAATGGTATATTGCAAAACCAACATAGTAGAAAAGTAGTGTGTTCTGATGTGCATTGATAACAGTGCACAGCTCTGAAGTTGCCTGCATCAGAACAGCAGCACAAATGCTCATAAAGGTAGCACCAGGACTTGTTGGTAAACAGTTTAAATGGTAGTAAGATTACAAGAGCAAGACCTTTGGAATACCAATGCAACATACAGAGTTATAGCATAACAGAAATGGTGATGTGCACTTATAACAAAGGGGGAGGGTTTACTTCTATAGCTCTGATGCCACCTGCATCAGAACAGCAACACAAACATGCTTGACAGTACCAGGATAGATTGGCACACAGTGTAAATAGTCATAAAATTACAATGACAATAACTTTGTGATCCCAATGCAATGTAGCAGATGTGACAGAAGTGGTGATGGGTTTACTGGAAGGCAGGGCACACGATATTCTCATTGTATCGATGAACCTAACATCCATTGAACACAAAGGAACAGGAAAACACCACGTACATGTCTATAACTCACAAAGTACACCATGGACTCCCGGAGAACACATGCTCATATGCATAAAACACTGTACAATGACGTGTTTGCAAAACCCAGTGTATGGATTACTATAGCATAATCTAATGTGTATTTGCAACAACATAGGCAGGTTTACTAGTACAAAGCTCAAGTTACCTGCATCAGAACACTAGCAGACATGTTCTTCAGAGGACCAGGATTGATTAGCACAAAGTAAGAATGGCAGTGCTATTTTTACAAGAAGAACTTTGTAATACTGAAGTAAGGTACACAGATGTACTGTAACAAGGGTGGAGACAGAGATACAGGAAAGCCAAGCACAAGAGGTTTTTTTCATCAAGGCAGTGCACCTGGACACTCACTGAACACTCACTCACAAAAGGAACAGGAGAGCAGCACCTTCTTAACCGTAACTCTTGCCCTATGCAATGACCTCCTTCTTAAACACAACCATATGCATAGAACTCTGCACGATGGTGTACTTGCAAGATCCAGTGTCCTACTACTGTGACATAATTCAAAGTGTATAACAACACAGCAGACAGGTTTATTCCTGCAACTCCAAATTTGCCTGCGTTAAAACAGCAGCAAAGTGCTCCTAAGAGTACCAGGATGGATGTGCACACTGAGAAAATGGCAATGTTATTACTACAGTGGGAACTTTGTAATACCCAAGCAAGGTGCACAGTTGTACTGAAACAAAAGTGATAATATATCTGCTGGAAAGCAGAGCACATGAGACCTTCACCATAGCAGTGCATGTGGATCATGAAAAAGACACGAGGGCGCTCCTTATGCATGTGTAACTCAAGCCACACGCCACGGTCTCTTTGGAAAACTCAGGGGTATGCCTAAAACAATGCACAATGGTGCATTTACAAAAACCAGTGTACGGCTACCATGTAATCTAATGTCCATTTGCAACAAAGCAGGCGGGCTACTCATGCAGCTCTGAGGATGGCTACAGTGAAAAAGCAGCCTAAATGTTTCTAAGGGAGCCGGGGATGAGAAACACACGGTGCCAATGGCAGTGTGATTGCAATGGAAAGAATTTTGCAGTACCAATGGAAGGCACACAGTTGTGCTGCGACACAAGTGGTGGTAGACTGACTGGATGCCAAAAAATGTGAGACTTTTATTATAGCAGCGGATGCTGACATACATTGAACACAAAAGGAGCAGGAGGCAGCGCTTACGCATCTGTAACTCAAGCCATTCAAAGTGGTCTGCTTGGAATACACAGGCACCTAGTCTGAAAACAATGCACAACGGCACGTTTCAAAAACCAATGCAGTGCAAAAGTAGTGTACCCCAGTGTGTATTTATAACAAAGCAGACAGGTTTACTCGTGCGGCTCTGAAGTTGCCTGCATTAGAACAGGGGCATAAACATTCCTAAGGGTAGTGGGATTGCTTAGCACACAGTGCAAAAGGTAATGTTACTGTTGGAATACCAATGCAATGGTAAAAGATGCATCACAACAGAAGTGGTGATGGAGAGCACAGAAGAATTCTATTATGTCTATGACTCTGGACACTGAGCATGAGAGGAACGGGAAAGCCCCGCATAAGCACCTATAGCTCATGCGCTACACAGTGGGCTCCTTGGAAAACATACGCCTGCATGTCTAAAACACTGTACAGTGAAATAGTTGCAAACATCAATGTACTTTTACTGTAGCCTACTCAAACATGCATTTAAAATAAAGTAGCAGACAGGCTTACTTGTATGACTCTGAAGTTTGCTGCATTGGGACTGCAAAACACACATTCCTTAGAGTACCGGGACTGATCAACACTGTGAAAACAGTAGTACTATCGCCACAGCAGGAACTTTGCAATACCCGAGCAAGGCACACAGATGTACTGTAACAAAAGTGGTGGTAGAGCTACTGCAAAACACAGCACATGATATTTTTATTATAGCAATGCACCCACACACCCATCGAACATTCGAGGAACATTATAGCGCCACTTACTTTTCTATAATTCACACATACACAAGGGCCTCTTTGCTAAACTCAGGAACTTATGCCTAAAACACTGCACAATGGTTCACTTGTGAGAACTAGTGTACTACTAATGTAGCATAATTAAATTTGCATCTACAACAAAGCAGACAGTTTTACTTGTAGAACTTGTCCGATGTTGCCTGCATTAAAACATCAATGCACACATTCCTTAGTGCATCGGAATTGATTAACACACAGTGCAAATTGTTGCAAAGCTACAGCCACGAGAAGTCGGTAATACCAATGTACACATGGTTGTAATGTAACAGAAGTGGTGGTAGGTTCACTGAAAAGCTGAGAACATGAGAATTTTA
The DNA here is from genome assembly GCA_907169655.1 of Acomys percivali. NCBI lineage: Eukaryota > Metazoa > Chordata > Mammalia > Rodentia > Muridae > Acomys > Acomys percivali. Next base: position 47,509,973 of record OU015748.1, read on the forward strand.
TTATACCTATGAATCTGGATGCTGATTAAACATTAAAAGGAAGCCACCACATAGGCATCTATAACCCATGCGGTATATGATGGGCTCCTTACTCACGCACAGTTTAAATGTATGTGCAGGTGGAAGCCAGAGGAAGACATTGGGCGACCTGTGACATCACTCTTTACATTATTTCTTTTAGACAGAGTCTTTCACTGAACCTGGGGTTAGGGTGTCAGCCACCAAGCCCTGGTGTCCCTACCGACTCTGTCTCCAGCAATACTAGAGCTTCAGATACATGCACAGTGGCTTTGCATGTGTGTGGGGATCTGAACTCTGGTCTTCATAGTCATGTAGCAAGCGCTTTTACTCAGTGATCCAACTCTCCAGTGCTCCTTTATATATGCTTTTTATTCAGCCGCAAAGTTACTCTTTGTAGAAAACTGAGGCAGGGAGACTCCATGGGATGCTACCTGGGGCATGCAGCTTCGTCCAGCGAGTGCAGCCAATTGCCAAATAGGCAAATCTGAAGAAAAGGAACACAGATAAGGGGTCTCCTAGGGTGGGGAGCAGGGGTTGTTTGAATAATATTGTATAATAATGAGTATAGGTTTCCTACTCTATCTATCTATCTATCTATCTATCTATCTATCTATCTATCTATCTATCATCTGTCTGTCTGTCTTGTGTATGTGTGTACCAGTGTGCATGTGGAGATCAGAGGACATATTGCACTTGGGTCTGGGGAATGGAATTCAGATCATCAGAGTTGGTGGTACCTTTCCTTCTTGAGCTATCTTGCTGACCCTATTCTGCTTTCTTTGGGGTGGTGAAACTTCCTAATGTTGACTGGATAGTTTCACTCTGACATAAATGTACTTAAAAGCCTGAATGGTACATCTTAACTGGGATAATTTGTTTAGTATTTGAACTATATCTCAATGTAGCCCTGGAAAGAAAAATTGACCAAAAATGCATGCCTGGGACAAGAGAGATGGCTCAGCAATTAAGAGCAATTGTTGCTCTTGTTAAAGACCCAAGTTTTATTCCCAGTGCCAACATGCTCACTCATAACTACCTGTACCTCCAGATCCATGGGATCCAACAGCCTGGAGGCTGCCCTCAGAAAAAGTCTGCATGGCCACCAGCCAGCCTTGGGATCTACACCTGTCTCAGCTTCCTCATTTGATGTCGATGCTGGACTTCGACATATAAACTTCTGAAACTGTAGGTAAGCCCCAATGAAATGCTTTCCTCTATAAGAGTTGCCGTTGTCATGGTGTCTCTTCACAATAATAGAGCACTGACTAAAGCACCCTCTTCTCATTCCCTCCTGGCCACACCCTTTTTCTGGGGTTTCCAACTCCCATTACTGGCCAGCAGTGTCAGGTACAAAAGAACACTGGCTTAGCTAGCTTTGATGGCTGTGACGAAACATCAACATCAACAAGCAACGTGTGGAGGAAAGAGTGGCTGAATCTTCTACTATTGCTGTTCATCATCAAAGGAAGTCAGGACAGGAACTCAAGCAGGCCAGGAACCTGGAGGCAGGAGCTGATGCAGAGGCCATGGAGGGGTGCTGCTTAGTGGCTTGCTCCCCATGGCTTGCTCAGCCTGCTTTCTTATAGAACCCAGCACTACCAGCCCAGGTATGTCTCCACCCTCATCAATCACTAATGAAGAAAATGTCCTACAGCTGAAAATTTGCAGGCATTTTCTCAAAAGATTCAGTCCTTTCAGATGATTGTAGCTTTTATCAAGTTGACACAGAATTTAAAGTCAGACGTACCTTCTAAGTCTCTTCCCTCCTCATGTCACCTGTCTAAACCCAGTTGAGTCAGCCTCTGGGAACCTTCTCACACTCATTAATACCTAGTAGCTAGATTAAATTACAGACCCCTGGGGAAGGGTGCAGGATGGTAAGACAATGCATTTAAAGCATTTGACAGCTGAGTGGTCATCAATTGGTACTGATCTCTTCTAATTTCTTCCTTGGGCTGCAAAGAAAGCTCAGTCCAGGTAGTAGGGTGTGTGTATGTGTCGCACGCTGGGGGTGGGGGTGGGGTGTACCTTGGCACGCTGAGTTCCCAGTCTCTGTCTTTTTTAATGTGGGGCATGGTTTTTTTTTTTAACCCCTTCCTTCCTTCTTTAAGGAATTGGATCCCCTAGGTGCTATGGCAGGGATGGTCAGCTCACTCCATTGCACATGTACTGTAGCAACTGGAGTCTTCTGAGTCTGATGCTTACACTTAGGGCTTGTTCAGGGTTAAACCATCCAAGTGGTAACAGATATGGCTGCAGAACTGCAGCTTCAATTCTCCTTCTACCCTGTTTCTTTCTGAGAAATTCATGTTTGGGCAGTACACTAATCTATTCCACACAATAATTCAAATCTAGAAAAGGTCAGGCCTATCTAGGATCATCTTAAAATGTATTAAAATGTAACCAGGCATGTTGACTCACATCTGTAATCCCAGAACTTGGGTGGATGAGGCAGAAAAGGAGCTATGAATCTAAGTAATTAGTATTTCAATGCCCTTATCATGATTTTTATTTTTAGAGTTTTCCATCTCATCTCTTCTACACCTGCAAATGTGTGTGTGTGTGTGTGTGTGTGTGTGTGTGTGTGTACATATATGGTAGATCCATCAGAGTCAATGTCTAGTCTTCTGCATATATAATCTCTGTAATAGATATATGCTTGTCTCATAACATTTTTTATTTAATGATTGAGGTAGGGATCTTTGTTTTTGATTACCATGGACAGCATGTGAATTTAGGAATGCATTATAACTTACTAAATGATAGTTTTCATTAAAATGCAATAGAAGATGTGTAATGTTGAACCACCTGAAATTCTCATGGATTGTACTTGTGCCTATAACAATTTTAGGTGGTTTAGAAAAACACATTGTATATGAACCCACAGGAACAATAAAGGGAAGTTGGGCCATTCATCAACATCCATGTATCCTCTCACCAAGCAGTTCATTCAGACATCCCCTTATTGCCCATGTTATATGCGGAGCATTCCACTAGATGCTTTAGTGGACAATGAGAGGCAGCTCTGGCCCAGGGCTCATGGGGAAGGGTGTAATAGAAAATGTACAAGGATGCAGGCAGTAAACTAAATTCAGACTGAATTGTAAGAGAAAAGAGAGTTTTTTCCAACAAAGAATATAAACAGTTCTATGAATATAATACTCTCAGCATGGGTCCTTTTAAAGATAGGCAATGTGTTTATATTAAAATATTTGAGACCAAAAAAGCATTACATGAAGTCTTTTAGAACAAAGCATGAGATGAGAGTGTGGGGCAGGGGGTGGAAGAAGCTGGGAAATTATGCTTCATAAACACTACTCAGAAACGAGCCTTGGCTGGAATGAAGTGGGAGAAAACCAATGCATAGTAAGAGAAATGGCTCAGTGGGTGAACTACTTGCAGCTCGGGTTTAAAGACCAAAGTTTGGATCCCCAGCTTTGAAACAAAGGGTGGGACCACAGTAACTGAGAGGCAGAGACAGAGTTCCCAAAATTGAGCTGTCTAGATGGACTAACAGAAGCATCAAGCTTAGAGTTCCATGGGCAATAAATAAAATCAATAAGATGTGAAGACTGACTGAGAAAGACTCCAGTGTCAACCTCTGGCTTCCAGACACTTGGGCACACAGATGTTTGCACATTTGCCAGCATATCTGTCAAAAGGCATATACACATGCATTCACACCACATGCACATACACATGTGGAAAAAGAACAAAAACAGGGTGTGGTGGCACTTGGGAGGCAGAGGCAGGCGGATTGCTGTGAGTTCGAGGCCAGCCTGGTCTACAAAACAAGTCCAGGACAGCCAAGGCTAACATGGAGAAACTCTGTCTCAGATAGATAGATAGATAGATAGATAGATAGATAGATAGATAGATAGATAAATATTTAAAAAAAGAAAAAAGAAATATTGAAAGGAAAAGTTGTAGTTGAAATATAAGGAGCTTTGTAGCAAGGACCAATATATTATAAAGGGTTTCCGACTAGGGAATGGTACAATTAGAGTTGGGTTAAAGGAAATATTAGCAGATGTTATGAGAGGGTGAATGGAAATGGGAATGACTTGAAGCTGTGGTCTAAAAGTAAGGAGCTGCCTTGCCTGGGCAGCACAGTATAGTTGGCCTTGGTGGAGTAGGGCACAGGTTAGCCAGCCCCAGGGTGATGGGAGCGGGAGAGCTGGTCCTGCCCCTTGCCTGCTGCAGGATTTGGTGAGCTAGCTGGGGCAGTGCCAGAGAGCTGGCCATGATGATGTGGGTGCAGGAGAGCTGGCGGACTAACTTAGCAACCACCCAGGCCCGTATCTAGGCCTTGGAGTTGGCCCACCCCGATATATACCCCATCTATGAACTGCTGGAATGCACGAAGGGGCTGGCCCTGCAGAGCTGAAGCAGCAGGATCTCCATTGACACAGGGCAACAACAGGATACCTGAGAAGATTCCTAGGTAGGATCCAGCATTGACAATGTAGAAACCAGAGGCTTCGAACCAGACCAATATGCGCACAGACACATCTATGTATGCACAAAAGTATTTACAATATATGTTTAAATTTTTAGAAAACAATATAACTTAAGGGTTTCTGCCACTGTGATGAAACACCATGACCAAAAGCAACTTGGTGAAGAAAGGATTTATTTCGTATTCTTCTTCTCCATTACAGACCATCACTGAAGGAAGTCAGAGCAGGAACTCAAGAATCTGGAGGCAGGAACTGAAGCAGAGGCCACTAAGGAACACAGCTTTACTGGCTTGCTTGTTATTGCTTCCTCAGCTTTCTTGCTGAAGCCACCAGGACCACCTGCCCAGGAGAGGTACAGTCCACAGTGAGGTCAGCCCTCCCACACCACTCATTAAAATGTCCCATAGACTTGCTGGCAGACAAACTTATGGAGACATCACATGAGAAATCATTTAGGGTTCTTCTTCCCAGATAACTCTAACTTGTTGACAAAAAACTAGCCAGAACACATATCATTTGTATGTGTGTATGTAGTGTATGTATGTATGTATGTATGTATGTATGTATATGTATGTATATGTATAAATTTCATGTGCTTACATGTGTACATATGCATGGTTAGCTGTTAGAGGTCAATTTCAGAAAAGCTTTCCACCTTGTATTTTTTTTTAAGACAGGGTTTCTCTCTTTTATCCAGAACTCACCAATTTGGCTAGACTAGTTGGTCACCAAACACCAGAATCTGTTTGTCTGTGCCTTCTAAATCATGCAATTGCAACCTCTCACCACTACTCACTCCAGGGTTTGGTGGGTTTGAGGGTATTAACTCCTGTCTTCATACTTGCTCAGAGACTAGTTGTCCTAGTGTGTCAGTCACTGTTCTGACCACGTGACAAAATCCTAGGGAAAATTATGTAAGGAGAGGAGGCTTATTTGTACAGCTTTTACAGCTAGCCTGGCTAATCAGAGAATTCTTGGTAGCTCCCTGTCTCCTTCACTCAGAGCTGAGCTTATAGACTCACACAGCTTTACCTAGCATTTACACTGGAGCTGGTCCTCATTCTCACACAGTGTAGTGGTTTGCATAACAATGCCCCCCTAGGACCATATATTTGAATGCTTAGTCACCAGGGAGTGGAACTCTTTGAAAGGATTAGAAGGATTAGGAGGTGTGGCCACTGGGGGTGGGCTTTGAGGTTACAAAAGCCCATGCCCATGCCAGGTGCAGACTCTTTCTCTTCCAGCTGCCTGCTCAGAACGTAGGGCTCTCCACCTCCGTATCTGCCTGTGTGTTGCCATGCTCCCTGCCATGATAATAATGGAATAAAGTTCTGAAGCTGTAAACAGGCTCTCAGTTAAATGCTTTCTCTTGTAAGAGTTGCCTTGCTCGTGGTGTCTCTTCACAGCAACCAAACAGGGCCTAAGGTACACAGTAAACACAGCACACAGAACCATCTATCCAGTCGTCCCAGAGACATCTTTACTGTATTTAGAAGCACGTAGGAGATTTTAAAGCGTACCTTCTTTGTGTCTGTGAAGGAATTTCCAGAGAAGAAATTAGACTAAGGTGGGAAGTACTTAGCTTTGTGGGGTTTTGCCCTTATTAACACCTGGCTAACATAATTCATCATCACCGTTCTATGGGTATCCTGAGTATGGGCTTTGCTAGTGTCCATCATCCTGGCCAGTATTAAATAAAGCTTGCTTTAATTAGACAATCGTGGATTTGGCTTTCCTCTTCTAAAATTTCAGGTTTAAC
>OU015748.1:47536885-47549509 GCA_907169655.1 Acomys percivali
TGTGTGTGTGTGTGTGTGTGTGTGTGTGTGTGTGTGTGTGTGTGTGTTTTGCCAGGAATTGACACCCTGAGCCTTATACATACCAGGCAAACACCCTGGAGACCTACAGCTCTGGCTCATTATCTTGTGCTATCTTTAGTCCCCTTAATATCCACTCACCAGCCCCCTCTGTGTCTAAGGTACTATTTTTTATTATAACTGTCAGGCAGAAGCCTTGCTGGACATGTTAACTAAGACCACTGACTTCCACCAACCTGGAAAGCAAAGCCTGCCATCAGTTAGCATCTGAGACCAATAGGAGAGAGCCCCTCATCCCAGCCTTTGTAACCCAACTACCCAATGTTTCCACACGTGTCCTGGGAAATAACCTTGGTTTGTGTCTTTCTTTTGTTCTGTAACTAAAGCACCTCATGAAACCAATTCCACTCGGGACTATGCTCTTTTAGTTTAATCAGAAATCCATGTGTCTGGATTTCCATGGCCATCCATATTTGGCTCGAGAATAAACCATCTCTTAAACTCCCTTTGAACTGAGTGCTGTGTTTTATATTAACAGAAGACATTCAGACCTTCTGGGTGCTTGAGACTTGAGGAAGTGAAAATCCTTTTTCCAGCCCCAGGAAAGCTCCTGTTCAACTTCTGGAGAAGCCCTGGAAAGGGACTAGTCTAATGAACTAATTCCACTCGCAATCTTCCCATAGAGGTACCCCCCCCCCCAGGCTGGTTGGTGGGTCCACTATGCTCAGGGTCACTTGCTGGGTGGTTACTCTAGCAGTCTCTTCATCTTACAGATCTGCGACAGCTGTGGGTTTTCATAAGATCTGCACAGTGACCACAGTCAGCTCCATGGAGACTTTCTCCAGGTCCATCTTCCTTCTAGAATATTCTCTTCTCTGCTATTCAGTTCCTGCCCAGGCGTGCAGTGGGGATGAACTCTTGTGTGGAACACTAGCGGGTGAACACACTTCCATTTAAGGTTTGTTTGAGATTATGGAAGGAACTGCACCCCATGACAAAAGACATTTGTCATCTCATGACAAGTCTCCCAGGCTCTCCTGCTGTAGGAGCTCAAGGAGGCCCCTCCCTCCTTGTATATCACATAGACTTTCAGCACAGCCTTGCTAAGTAGCATCTCACTGGCCTCACTCCTGCTTCAGTCCCCCAAATACAAAAAATAGGATTGGGATTGTAGGTGTAATCCTTGCTAGAGAACATTTTTTTAAGTGATTTTTAAAGTGTCCCTTTGGTCACCTGACAGATGCTAGGTACACAGATTAGATACTTCTCTGCAACCTGTCCCCAGGGGATGGTCTGGCCAGAGCAAATTCAGTGCATGTGGTAGGTTGTGAGAGTTAAGACAGTGCTTGGCCCCACCATGCTTTTCTTTAATTTAGGTTTAGAGAGGGCAGAAGGCTACACAGAGGTCTTTTAGCCCAAGGTACATACATGTCCTGACAAAGTTCTAGTCGACTACTGGGGTTTGTTCAGGGCTCGAAGAAGAGGCAGACATGATGTTTATGTGTATAGACTCTAGAAAGGGCAAGTGGTAGGGTACAAATAGAGATTTCCAGGTCTGAAGTCACCAATGTCAATATCTACCCCTTCTTTGTAGTTCAGGGAATGGAACGCAAGGCCTCCTGCATGCTAGGCAGTGCTCTGCCGCTGATCCACATCCTCACCCAAGGCCCTCCCTCCCTTATCTTACTATTTGGCCACTTCCTCCTGAGGCTGACTACCAAGGTCCAACTATGAAAGTATTGAAATTCAGCAATCTGGAGATGCCCTGGAAAGGGACTAGTTTAATGCCCTCTTTGACTCACCTAGTTAACATGCCCAATTAAAATTAAACACCTTATCCTAACACGGTGTTTCCCCCTTTACCTTTATCATTTTCCTATGGACTCCTTCTGACTCCTCTCTATCCAGAGGCAGTCTTTTGTTCCATGGGACACATATCTATCCCTCCCCCCTCTTCAGTTCCCCTTTCTCCCCTCTGCTGTGCTCCTTTTCCCTTCTTCCACATCCCCTAGTTCCTGTCTTTGTCGCTTATGTCTTTCTCTCTGTTCCTCTGGGGCAAATAAATATCTTTTGTACTTAGGACTTGGTCTTGGGGTGCCTCAACTTACTCCAAATTTCCCCACACAAACTCCTTAGCAAAGGCCATCCTCAGACTCTCTCAAATGAACAGGCTTCTTCCGCCTCCTCTGGCACTGCTGCTTACCACAGGTGCCTCTAACACTCCTATGCCTTTAACAAAACTTTAAAAAGACTTTTATTTTTATTTATGCATGCAGATGCATGCCATGTACATGCAGGTGCCAGCAGAGGCTGGAAGAGATTGTTGGGTCCCCTGGAACTGGAGTTACAGACTGTTGTGAGCAGTAGAGAGGGTCTCGACTGCTGAGTCACCTCTCCAGCCCCTAAGATGCTTTTCAGATGTCACATCTCCTGACAGGCTGTGGCTGCTTCTTGGCACATTTTTTTTTTTTTGGTGGGGTTGGAGGGGAGGGCAGGGTCTAATGTATACCAGGCTACTTCAACCTCCCTTTATAAGCAAGGGTGATCTTGAACTTATGATCTTCCTGATTCTGTTTCCTGAGTGCTGGTATCTTCCTAGAACTTTAAAAAAATAAAATAAAAAGCCTCCTCCTCCCCCCAAAAGACTGTGTGTATGTTAGGGGTTGGGTCAGAGGACAATTTGTAGTAGTTCCTTCTCTCCTTCCACTGTGTAGGTCCCAGGGATGACTCACATCATCAGGCCAGCAATTTTACCCACGGAGCCATTTCAGTGGCCTTTTGTCACTTTTCAACTGAGAAAATCCCTTGTTTCTGTCAAATTCCAGATGTGTGATATGTTAACTTTAACAAAATACTTGTAAGTGACCCAGCCTGCGTTGGGCTCCTTGTCAACCTGCTAGCATGCTGTACAGAGAAGTCTTTATACAGACAGCTATCCTCCAATACAAGTTGGGGGCCTTGTACTTTCATCTCTGTTTCCAGAGGCTAGCCTCATGCCCGAGGCATATTAAATGCTGCGTGAATGGCATGTGGGAATGCGTGTGTGACAGGTATAAAGCTCGAGGCGGGGAGAAATATATTGCTTCCATGGCAGTTTGTCAGCACGTTGTATCCTTAAAACTTGTGGCCATGTTTCAAAATGAAAATGAGAGGGGCAGACACGCTGGTCTATGTGACCCCTTCAGGAAGACTGAGATCCCTACTGAGGCCTAAATGAGACATTTCAGATTACCCAGCCTCTGAGCAGATGGTCCTCATTAGGAACAATTCCAGCTTCCTTGGTGAACTTGTCTTTTCTACAGTTGCTCCCTGGCTGCCTAATCATTCATTCCCCCATCTCTTAATCTGGCTGCAGAAGATGGCTGATGTCCTTGTGGGCTGCAAGGCAGCATATGTCCACCAGAGGCTGCTGCTGCCCTTCGCTGGCCAGGCAGCTCCTTCATTATAGAGATTTCTCTGGGATCCTGCATGTGCACTTGGCTGTTACCACCAGCTTCTAGTGACCATCTGGTGGTTTACTGAACTGTGGAAGATGTGAGGATCCAAATGGAGACCCCGAATCCCTTGGGTCATTGTGTGCAGGGGCTGCCAATGGCCTCAGGTCCCTGACCACTAGGGAGGGTGCTCCCCAGATGTTAGCCACCCATGGCAGTTACCTGGGAGGACCAATAGTTCTGCTCGTAGTTGTGGTCTGCATGAGCTCTCTGTCTTCTCTTCTGCTTTGCTGGCACAGTAGCAAGTCTCTTCACTCTTCTGTCCCTTAAACAACAACAAAAACAACAACGACAGCAACATAACTCATTAACCCCTCCTGAAGGAAAACCACACAAAATCCCAAACCAACTCAGAATCTGAAACAAGCCCAATGCGGTGACTCAGGTCTGCCTGCTATCCTACCAATTGGAAGGGTCAAGGTTTACACGGTCATACCCCATCTCAACACAATACTGAAATGCAACACAACAACCCCGGGAGCATCTCTCTCTAAACACTTCAGCTGCATAGCCAGGCTTGCTTTTGTGTCCTGATCTAGAATTTCCTCTCATATCCGCTTCTCTATCCTGGTGGTAGCCAGCTTCTGAACTGGAAGCCAAATCTCCTCCCTTCCTCTTTCCCTCTCTCCTCATCTCTCTCTGTGACTGTGTCTCATTAATGTTGCCCAGGCTGGTCTTGAACTTATGAGCTCATGAGCACTCATGAGATATGGTTGTCCTGTCTCAGTCTCTAGAGCACCTGGGATGACAGGTATGCACTATCACGGTGGCTCCACGTCTGACGTTGTTTTGCCGGTCCAGGTCATTTGTTTGCACCAGCCATGCTGACACATAATTATGTTGGAGAGCTGAGGTTGAAGTCTTTAATACTCATCCATCTAAATTGTTGAGTAATAATCCATCAAACGCTTGTTATTGTATTCGAGGCACTGGGCTTATTTGTTAATCTTGGAGTCATTCCTGACATTCCTACTCCACCCCCGACACCAACCCATCTGTCAGTCAGACTGAGAGATATTCTGAAATGCATGCTACACATGACCCCCCACCCCCTGGCACCTGCCTCCCCAACCCTGTGTTGTTGTTTGTTTGTTTGTTTATTTATTTATTTATTTATTTATTTATTTTTAACTTCTTTTGCTTTGCGCACCATCTCTTGCCTGGACTTTGAAAGTTGCCCGCGACATTGTCTTCTGCTTCCATTCAAATCCATGATCCAGTGGGGTTATTTTGTGAAGGGAGAAAAATTCAGTCCTGTGTGTTGATCACCTTGGTTAAGGTGGTCCAATGGGGTTGTGTTACTGCACTTAGAATCAAGAGTAAATAAGAGTAGAAAATAGTTTGCTGTGGTTGTGCATGCCTATAACCCCAGTGCTCAGGATGCTGAGGCAGGAGGATCGAGAGTTTGAGACTAGACCAGGCTACATAGTTATGTAGTGGATTGCTAGCCAGCTTGGGCTCCATAGTGAAAACCTGTTGGAGGAGGAGGAGGAGGAGGAGGAGGAGGAGAAGGTGTTGGGGGAGGAGGAGGTAGAAGAAGCAGAGAAGAAAGGAGAGGAGGCAGAAGAGGCAAAGGAGAAGAGGAGGAGGGAAGGAGGGGGAGGGAGTGGAGGGGGAACCTGCCATTGCAGTCAGTGAGTCTACATGCCATTCAGCTGTTGTTCGTCTTTGCAGCCCCAGTGCCTTCATCACTAATCTGAAGGTTACCTCACTCAGGTACAAAATGTTAACTTTAATAAAATATGTGTAACTGACCCAGCCTGGGTTGGGCTCCACCCTGCTAGCATGCTGTGTAGAGTGGTTTATACACAGACAAGTACCCTCCTCTGGAAGTTGGGATGTAAGTCCAGTCGTCTTAGGCTTCTCACCACAACTGGAGCACCCAATTCACACTCACACTCTCCGCTTCTGCCTGATGTTCCTTCCAGATGTTTGTGCAGCTCACCGGTACCCTCATTTACATGTAACCCAGTGTCAGTGACTTCCAGATGTTCCCATGAATGGCCTGTATTTCATCTTACTGTTGCCATCCTCACCCCCTTGTCACCTTAGTTTCACAAAAACTGAGGCCTTGTGTGGTTTTGTTTTGTTTTGTTTTGTTTTGCTACTGTGTAGCTGGTGCCTGGAACAGAGCTTGCTTGGCATGAGAGAGTTAGCACTTACATTTTTCATTATTTGTTTATTGAGTGTGTGTGTGTGTGTGTGTGTGTGTGTGTGTGTGTGTATGTGTGTGTGTGTGTGTGTGTATACCTGTGTTTGGCTGCATATGCGGCAGTACTGGTATAGCAGTCACAGGACAACATGTGAAGGCAGGTTCTCTCTGTCTGCCATGTGAATATTGGGATCTTTCCTGACCCTCTCACCTTCACCTCCTAAGTGCTAGGATTACAAGTGTGTGTCAGCATGCCCAGTTTCTGTCCTGCTAGGGATTAAACCCAGGACTTGACAAACACCAGGCAAATACTGTAGCAACTGAGCTGCACCGCCCCTGCCCCCTGCCCCGGCCTCCCTGTGTTTTCTTAAGTCAAGAAAGGAATGGACCATTAGATGATTGTGAGTTCGAACCGACCCAAGACGAATGAGCGTAGTCCCTGCTTTTGCACAGCTCACGGAAAGCTGATGAAGGAGAAAGACTAATAAACATTTCCAACTCAATGAAACAAAAGCTTTAATGAAGATAAGCATAGAGGCACTATTTGAACATAGATGAGGGAATAATTAAATTTACCTTGTATAGATGAGTCTTATCTTTCTGCTTATGTGGTAAGCTCCTTAAGGACTAAGCCCATCCTATATGCGTGTTCTGCTCCCCACTGCTATGGTCTCTAAGAGCCGGTGCCTGGATAAGCTTCAGTAGAATCAGCTGCAGGGCTGAAGAAAACATCAAACGGTTCTGCTTCTGGATGGCTGGAGTGGAGCCCTGGGATCTGTTTCCAAAGCTCCCTGGGTAGTTCTGAAGTGCCCCGGCTTAGGTCCAATGCGGCATATTGTCTAACACAGGGCTGGGTACGCTGCCGCAAGGTGCTGGATACCTGACCGTCCCAAATAACCCCCGCTCTGTGCAGCCCCGTTCTTTTCCCAAACACAGCAGGCTCCAGCTGTGCCTCCACGTGTCTGGGCCTCACACAGGGGGGGAGGCGAGCGCGAGAAATGAGAAATCTTTCTTTTCTCCTAGTATGACGGCTTTAGTGTCACTCATAGCTCTTCACGGGGACAGTTATTACCCACCTTATGGGTCGTTTTATTTTTATTTTTAACTGAGCAGCACACCAGCCTTCTGTTAGTCCTGCCCCTGGTGGACAGCCTCAGGGCAGCATGGAGTCTCAGCATGTGAAAGCCATCTCAGTTTGTGTGGGTTCCAAAGGTTGTGGACCTAGGAGTGTATATGGAGATACAAGGGGAATGCCTGTAACCTGGCCCACTTTATATGATTGGGATGACCTACAAAGGCTCTTATGTACATCTGTCAGAGACCTGGGCTAAATGTGCCTATAGACTGACAGGCAAAGTTGGCAATGACTGCCTATGACACTGGGGACCACTAGGATCTTGGATTCACCCTTGATGTTTGCTTGGTGATGAGACAAGATCCATGATGCACCAGAACTCACTATGTAGCTTAGGTTGGCTTCAAGGGCCAAGCGACTCTTGCCTCAGTCTCCTGAGTGCCGAGATTAGAGGTGTGAGCCTTCAAATCTATACCCTCATGGTAGCTTGTCTTTGTAGTGAACCCTGCTTAGTAAGCCAGGAACCAACCAGCAGACTAGAGTGTTGGTTTTAGAAGTTTTATGTAGGAAAGGTTTAGGGGTGGCAATATTTTGAAGGATGAATAAAAGGCCGGTTTAAGAACCACACCTGAGGTGTATGTCTTCACAGTTGATGGCTTCTGGAGAGCGTAGGAATAGGGAAGAACCCGGCTTTCTTTTTTTTTTCCTTTTACTTATTAATTTATTTATTTAAGTTTACATCCTGACTGCAGCTTTTCCTCCATTCTATCCTCCCAGTGTCTCCCTCTCACATCCCCTCTCCTACCATCCTCCCGTCCTCCCTCTTTCCTAAGAACCAACCTTGGAATAGCATGTTGAAATAAGACCAGGTGCATCTTCTTCCGTTGAGGCTAGACAAGGCAGCCCTGTCAGAGAAAAGGGATCCCAAGATGGGCATGTAGTCAGAGGCAGCCCCTGCTCCCGCTGTAGGAGGCCCCACATGAAGACCCAGCTGCACAATTGTTACATATGTGCAGGGGGCCTAAGTCTGTCCCAATGCATGCTCTCTGGTTGGTAGTTCAGGCTCAATGAGCCCCTATAAGCCCAGGTGAGTTGAGTCTGTAGGTTTTCTTGTGGTGTTCTTGACCCCTCTGGTTCCTTCAATCCTTTCTGCTCCTCTTCAACAGGATTCCCCAAGATCAACTTAGTGTTTGGCTGTGGGTCTCTGCTAGGCTCCTGTCTGCAAGTATAACAGAGTATCATTAATAGCTGGGACAGTCACTGGCTGACTGGTCCCTCAAATTCTGCTCCATTTTTTACCCATGCCCATTTATAACCAGGAAAAATGCTTTATTTGTAATAGCCAGAAACTGGAAACAATCTAAATGTCCCTCAACTGAAAAATGGATAAAGAAAATGTAGTTCATTTATACAATGAATGTATACAATAAAAACAGTGACATCATGAAATTTTCAGGCAAATGGATAGAACTAGAAAAGATCACCCTGAGTGAGGTAACCCAGACCCGGAAAGACAAACATAGTGTATACTTACTTATAAGTAGATATTAGTCAGAACATACAAACCACAGATCCAGAGAGGCTAAGTAGCACGAAGGGCCCAAGGGGGGGAAGTTTGACTCTCACTGAGAAGAGGCTATAGATTAGACACCAGGGTGGTGGTGGGGATTGGGGTGATGGGGGTGTGGATAGAGGGAGGGAACTGGGTGGGGTAGGGGGTAGGAATGGGAACAGAAGGGATGAGGTGGGAGGAGGATGGAAGGAGAGAGTACTAGATTGCGGGGTAGAGGGACAGCTCTGTGATGAGAGCTAGAAACCTAGGACAATGGAAACTCCCAGGAATCTATGAGGATGACCCTAGCTAAGATTCCTAGCAATGGGGGACATGTAGCCTGAACTGGCTGTCTTTTGTAACCAGGCAAGACTTCCAATGGAAGGATTGGGACACCAACCCAGCCACAAAACCTTGGACTTAGTTATCTTTAAGGGGCTGGCCCCTGGGAGTTTGACCATGCTCCAGTGAGTATATGGACAATACAAATTGGACTTTTTTTTTTCCTTTGGGAAAGTCACAAGGGAGGGAGGGGTAGATTTGGGAAGACTGGGAAGTGACTGTGAAATCGTGTGGATTATGTGAAATCACATAATGGTGCATCATGGGAAACTCCCAATTAGTCAATAGAGATATTATGTTGGGGGAAAATAACTACATTTGATAGCAAGTCATCTTGGTTAGTGTTTATTGCCTAGTTGACACAGACAAGCTGGAGAGAATTTCAATTGAAGATTGGCCTGTCTGTGCTATCAGTGGGGCAATTAAGTTATTTACTAATTGATGTAGGAGGCCCCACCCACTGTGGTTGGTACCATCCCTAAGCATTCGAGTCTAGGCTGTATAAGAACATTAGTGCTGAGTATAATAACCCACCACCATACACACAAGGTGGCGGGGTACCTTAGCTTCACTCACTACTGGACTGTACCCTGTTAGCTGAAACAAACCCTTTTCTCCCCAACTTGCTTCTTCTGGTCACTGTATTTACCACAGAGGCAGAAAGCACTGTTTTATCTGGCTTATGTATTGCTTAGGTGTAGCCTGATGTCTGATGCTGTTTCAGAGGAAAGGACAAAAGAATGAAGCCTCATGCCGCCAGCTCATGTCTTCTCTTGTCACTACTGCTTTTCCCCAAATCTCCTCTCCTCTCCTCTGTTTATCCTTTTCTTCCCTCTCTTATAGTAGTGGCATAGTCACACAATCATGGCGCTAAGTTAGTTTGGGACCTGAGGATCCTAGCTGTGCACATATGATATGTCCCCCAGGCAGCATAAACTTTATATCCCACACTTGGAAATGTGAGTGGAGAGAGGTAGAGAGGGAAGGGGCTTCAGATCCAGCCATACTGCCTTGGAGTGGGCAATGAGGGAGGCATGTGATCCTGTTAATGGAGGAACAGTTTCTTTCCTGTTCTTCCGTGGCAGGGTTTAAAGAGTATCAGTGCTTGACCACAACAGTGGACAAACAGCATACCTGAAGGAAACAGAGGCTTCTGGGATCAGGTATAGTGACACATGAGATAGGAAAGAGGTAGAGACAGTGAGATACAGGGGAGCGGGAAGGGCGTCTTGGGCTTATACTGCTAAGTGGAAGGCATGAAGACCTGGGGACCAGAACACTTAGACTCATACTGTTAATTCAACTCTCTTGAAGGCCTTGTACACATCTCCTGGGCTCAGTTTTTGCATCTATTAAGGTGGCAATAGTAACAATCCAAAAGACTGCTCACTTGTTTTCAGGCAAAGGATGTTGCTTTCTCACTTACCCATGTGCTTTGTTTGTTTGTTTGTTTTGTATGGGGAAAAAGAAAATCAAACTTTTTTTTTCACAGACCATCCCTTTGGACATAATAATACTTTGTACAACTTACCTTTAGTAAAAAAAAAAAAGTAAGGAACAAGAAAATGTTACTGAAACAACAGAGAAAGAACCTGCTATGCTTCAATAGTTCAAGGATCTCACTGTATAAAAGCTCAGAAAACAATGCTTACTTGATGTGAAAACAAAAACCACAAGAGAAAAGGTTTCTGTGTGCAGTACATCTTGTTCACAAAGGCAGGGAAGCTTAGCCAACCTATTTCCTTATTTACCATAAATCCTTCATATGTAGGCTGGGCTCAGGCATGCACTGGGATTGCAGGCGTGTGCCACCATGCCAAGCTCTAGAGATGCTTTTTATTAAGACTTCCACAAACCTGGAAAAGCGCATGGAGCTTCTGGTGCTTAAGAGAGAGCTCTGTCCTTCAGATAGTTAATTTAGGTGAAGACGCTCCTTTTCCACTGCAGGCGTCATCATCACTATTAAGTTCAAATGTGTGCTGGTTGAGCAGCCATCCCCCAGGTGTAGCCAATGGAAGCCAAAGCTGACAGGAGAGATCACTACTCTCTTTTCTTTTTATCAGTTGGCCTGCATCTGTCCATCTGTCTTGCTTTTCAAATTCTATCCAATCCTAGCTTCTTTATTTCACCCTCAGCTTGGTGCTCTTCTCTCCAGAAGACAGTCATCACGTTAAGGATCGGCTAGACCACACCAGCAGCCTGCCTTTCTCTGCATCTTCGGCTCGCTCCTCTCATGGGTAGACTTTGTAACTTCACTCCAGTAAGTCTAGCTTCTGTTACTCTTGCTGTTAGGAAAGCTGTCCTTTTCAACGTAGTTAATTTATTATTAAGACAAGCTTTCATGTTGCCTAGGCTGGCTTTCAACTGGGTGTGTAGCCAGAGATGACCTTAGACGCATGCTTCCACCTCTCAAGTGCTAGGAATCCAGGCATGCCTCACTACACCCACCTCAGGGGAGCCATCTTGTCTCCACAGGGGACAGGTAAGTGGTGGCTCTACCCTGTTTTAGAAAGACAGTATGTGGTGGGAATTTTCTTAGCTCCAGAAGGAATCCCACACTGGCCAAGACTTGTTTGTTCTTTTTCCCTCCCAGAGGCTCCTCTGTTGGATGGAGAGGCAGGCAGTGATGGTCTAAGTCCTCTCTGCTCAAATGCATTTAGATCCTCAGAGTTGGTCCTTTGCTATGGTTTGCTGATATGGTTTGACTAAAAAGAGCTCAAAGCTTCATCCTTGTATCATAGCTAACTTTTTTGGTTTTTTGTTTTTGTTTTTGCCACTTCAGGGACACTGATCCAGCCTAAAGTATGGGCTCTAATGGCATTACAGGTCAGAAGGATTGCTTTAATAAGAACTGTTTGGTAATATAATTGGTTTGTAAATGGATTCATATTCACCATGCTTTCCTTCTCTCTTTTTTAAAATACCATAGCATCTTGGCAGCAATTACTACTGAACTGAAATAGTATTCAAATGTTGTTGCCTGATTTGAGAGCTGAACATGGTTCTGAGGGTGGTTCATGTTAGGGAGGAATGATATGGCCTCACCTTTTGAAAAATAATTAAGAATTATTTTATTACTCAATGTGTATGGGTGCTTTTACTGCATGTATATCTGTGTACCAGGTGTGTGTCTGGTGCCTGCAGAGGCCAAAAGAGGGCACTGGAGCTCCTGGAACTAGTGTTACAGATGGTTGTGAGCCGCTATATGGGTGCTGCAAACAGAATCCAGTCCTTGTGAAGAGCATCCATTGCTCTTCAGCACTGATCCATCTCTCCAGCCCTTGATTTGATCTCTCACTCTATCCACTACAGTCCTCCAGTCTACCTACTGAGCTATTGAGGACTCTGTTATGGATTTATCTATCAAAGCTACCCCCAAATTGAGATAGAAAAGGCATATGGGGCCTGAGACTAATTATGGTAAAGGTCAAAAGTCCTCATTGGACAATTTAGAAAGCCTAGAAAGCTTTTTAGAACAAGTTCATGTAAACACACACACACACACACACACACACACAATTTTGACATAATGATGCATATTTGTGGAGTGCAGTATGATATTTTTACATGTATGCAATGAATAGTGATCAGATCAGAGATATTGACATATCTTTCATTTCAAACACTTGTTATTTCTTTGTGTTGGGAAAATTACAGTTTTCCTACTATTTGAAACATATAGATTGTCAGGCATGGTTACCCGGCTGTGTTATAGGATGTTTGAACTTTTTCTCTTTGCAGCTGTGTGCCTAATACCTGCCAACCATCCTTGATGATCTGTCCCTCCTCCTTACATCCCTAGCCTCTGGGTATTGGCACTTTACTCAAGGTTTCAGATTCAGCATAAGTAAAAACATGTGATATTTGTCTTTGATGCTCAACTTATTTGACTTAACACAATGTCCTCCAGGCTTCTCCATGTTAACACAAATGAGAAGATTTCTTTCTTTCTTTCTTTCTTTCTTTCTTTCTTTCTTTCTTTCTTTCTTTC
>OU015748.1:47566685-47576916 GCA_907169655.1 Acomys percivali
TTGAGACTTTTTGCCCTAAAAATACAACTCCTGTTCTTTCCTCTTAGGACTCCTCCTTGCCTTGAAGCCGTTTGTCAATGGGCTCTGACAAGTCACTTCATGTGATCTAGTAGCTGTGATGCTCTTCATCAAAGCCAATCCCTGGCATTGGCACTGGGGGAACTGGGAGCCTTGTATCTAGTTATCCACAGCAGGCTACTCTTTCTCCCTTCTATACCCTGAAAATAAATTGTCCTTGACTGAAGAAATTTTCCAACCCCTGCTGAGCACCGGGCCTCTTCTTGGACTCAGTCTAAAGACCTGAGGTTGAGTTGGACTTTCTTTCGTGTCATTTTGACCTGCAAACCTCAGAGCAGGCAATGGGACATGATGCTATGGTCCAGAACAGAAAGACCTTCAGGGTGGAGGTTGGTCCTTAGGTTACATACTGAAGTTTTTCTTACCATATGATGGGGTGGAACCAGATAATCTTTCTATTTTCTTTTTCAGCTTTAAAATGTGAAGAACAAGAGCTGGGGAAATTGTTTTGTGGGTAAAGAGCTTGCAAACCAGCAATCCTAGAGCTGGGAGCCAGAGGCTCCTATGAGAGAGAGAGAGAGAGAGAGAGAGAGAGAGAGAGAGAGAGAGAGAGAGAGAGAGAGAGAGAAGAGGAAGACATCTCATCTGATGGATCTCTGCCCTCTCAGAGAGAAGGTTGGGGGAGGAGAGGAGGAGGAGAGAAATAGAAAACAAAAAGATCAGAGAATAAGATACTTCTTCAAGGGATATGGCAAAAGTTAATGTGTATATGATGATTATACTACTATATATTATTTATTATAATATACAGGCATCTTCTGAGAAGTTTCTGTTACCATAGGTGACACTTAGTACCATCCCAGGAAGCGGTATTATTCTTTATCAGATGTGGGGCAAGAAGAAAGTTGCTCACCACAACTTGTCTCTTTTATAAACTCAAACCCTGTCGGCAGCATCACTGTATACCAATAAAGAAGTGATTAAATCAACAGGAGATCCTCCTATGAGGCAACAATATGCAGCCACTATAAACCATGACTTCTAGCGCAATAGGAACATGCTCATAAAAGAAATGTCAAGCAGAAAAATTCATGTCATCTGTCTACATGGAAAAATTAATAACACCATGATTTTGTGCATGGAGATAGTTAAACTGTAAGACCTCTTGTGCTCCCTCTCAAAGGATTTGGAAAAAACTGTATCCCTAAAGGTTACAGTTTAAGTGGTGAGAATATGGATGGCTTGTACTTTCTTCTTTATTCTATTTGTGTTTTCTAGATTTCCCACAACGAACATTTCTGACAATTATAATACAGGAGAAAGCAAACATTATTAGTTAAAAAAAATGATGTGGGGTGCTGCACCTCATTTTTACAGAAAGCAACGACTGCCAGGAACCATTAAGATCTGGGCTCCATCCATCCAAATTGCACCTGTTTCCCAGCTTTGGAGGTGATGGCTTCCAGACAGGGCTGCATCACAGATGGGCTCCCCAGGGCTGGGGGCGTAGCCAGATTGTGGCCCCTCCTTTTCTCTGTTGGCGAGTCCTTTGGTGTTTATTCACTCACATGGCCTACAGAGGTAAAAGAGGTTTGTTTCTTTTCAGGCTGTTGAGTGCAGCCAGGGTAATTTAGTAGAAAAATGTCATGCTAATGCAATTCAAAGTTCAAATGATCTTTCATTTCGAGGGAGAGAAGAATGTGTGTGCAGTTGGAATGTTAAAACTCACTACTTGCCCTGCAATTCAAATAGAAATATGAGCTGCAGGGGCTACATAAGTCACACGAAGTACTGTGAGTGAAATGCAAGAAATGAATAAAAATGATCCGGAAGCCATTTATTAGCATTGCTGGGGGGCCAGCGCCAAACAAGAACTGCAGCCATCAGAAACTGCAGTTGGGGAGAAGGCATGTTTGCATTAAATTACAATAATCCTGAAATAATGAGGAAGGAAGTGATTAGCCAGGTCCCTCTTACCCATGTCGCCAAGGCCACCCTCGGCTCTCAAGAGAGCTGTGCCCTTTTCCCGCCCACAGGCCCTTTCCTCCTTGCTCAACTCCTGCTTGGTTTGGCTGTACCTGACAGCTGGGTGGGTGAGAGTGTGTACCTACAGTGCCGCCTGCTCTGGCAAGGTGTGGAAGGGCGGATGGAGGAACTGGGACTTCCAGGCCTCAGCTCAGAGAACTCCAGAGGAGGACAGAGCAGGGTTGGCGAGCAACAGGTGTCCCAGTCCTTGCTCAGCACACAATGGGTAGCGGATCCATCTTGGTGAGCTGAGCATCTTTCTGCTCCACCCTAGGTTTCTAGTCTTGCTGTTTTAGGAAGAGGTGGTTGATCCAAGGAATTTCAGTTACGAGCATATCAGTGGGTCTCAACCTCCTAATGCTGCAACCCTTTAAAACAGGTCCTCGTGTAGTGGTGGCCCCAGTCATAAGATTATTTTCACTGTTACTTCGTAACTGTAGTTTTGATACTATTATGAATCGTAACATAAATATCTGATATGCAAATGGTCTTGGGCAACTCCCATGAGTGGATGGTTGCATCCCTAAAGGGGTCCTGACCCTTCTGGTCTACGTGAATTTCCCACCTGGCCTTTGTTTGGAAGAGAGTAACATTTTTCAGACATGGCTGTGATGAGACACTGAAATTTTTATTTTTTTTTCTTTCTTATGAGATGAATATGAAGCCATAGTGTGTGGGCTATTGACCCAAATTTCTAATTTTTTTTTTAATTTTAAGTTAAAATATCTGAAATTTAATACGTGAGGACTGTATTTATGTCATTTCTACCCTTCCTACTCTAACTCCTGTGTTCCCCCCCCCCCCCCCCGCATTATCTATTTAAGTTGATGACCTCTTGTTTAGTAATTCTTATTGTTACACATATACGTATTTGTAAATCCACATAATGAGAGTACCAGCTGACATGGAGGAAATTTCATAATGTTCACTTATAGATGATGAGCTACAGCCATCAGGAGAGTCTCCTGATAATTTAAAAAATAAGTTTGATATAAAGCAAGAATCTTTCCCCATTAAACACATAACCTGATTTGGTATCATTATATTCTCTATTATCATTATAAACTTAATTATGTGTCCCCCAAAGTGACATGCTGAAGCACTAACTCTCAGTGTGTGATTGCACGTGGAAACGGGGCCTTGAAGGGATGAACTAAGGTTGTGTCAGGGAAGGTGGTAACTTGCTTCATAGGCACATGAGGAGGCATTCACAAGCACATTCATTAAAAGGGGGCTGCCCGTAAGCCAAGAGACGAAGCCTCAGAATGAAATCTGTCCTTCTTGCCTCTAGAGTGGCAATAAACGGATGTCTGTGGGCTAAATCACCAAGTCTGTTGGCATTTTTTTTTAGGACATCTCAAGCATGCCGATGAATATATTCATTTGCAAACATGCAAATCCCAAGGAATGATGAAACTCTAATCTTCCCTTATACAAAAGACTGAACTACAACAACTCCAGGAAATTAAAGAAACAATCCAGAAGGGCTGGAAAGGTGACTCAGTGGTTAAGAGCACTTGCTGTTCTTGCAGAGAACCTGGGTTCAGTTCCCAGCCCCCCACGTGGTAGCTCACAACTGTCTATGTCTTCAGTTCCATGGGAATCCGACATCCCTTTCTGGCCTTTGTGGGAACTGAGTACAGGTAGTGCATGTGCGTGCACGCACGTGTACACACACATATGCCAAACATTCCTAACACATAAATATATAATACATAAATTTTATTTTATTTTTTAAGAGAATTTTTTATATGTGTGGGTGTTTTGTCTACATATGTATCTATATACCACATGCATGCCTGCCTACAAGACCAGAAGAGGGTATTGGGTACCCTGAAACTAGAATTACAGATAGCTCTTAGCTGTCATGTGGGTGCTGGGACTTGAACCTAGGTACTCCGGAAAAGAGCCATTATTCTTAATTGCTGAGCTTATCTCTTCAGTCCCAACAATAAATCTTAAAATTTTGTGGCGGTACATACCTTTAACACCAGCACTTAGGAAACGAAGGCAGGTGGATCTCTGTGAGTTTGAGGCCAGCCTGGTCTACAGAGTGCGTTCCAAGACAGCCAGGGCTACACTGAGTAACCCTGTCTCAAAAAACCAAATAAATAAATAAAATCTTAAAATAAAAAAGGAAGACAGATTATGTGATGTAGACCTGCAAACCCAGAACTCTTGGTAGGCTGGGGAAGAAAGAGAATTGAACTGACATGGTTTAAGGCTACTCTGAGCTAAAGTGAGGTTTTAAGTGGTGTGTGTGTGTGTGTGTGTGTGTGTGTGTGTGTGTGTGTGTGTGTTAGTCAAGTGAATGAGTATTTTATCTTTGGACAGTGTTCATTTTTAGTTAGGTTCTATCCAAATGGGTTGAGAGGTTTTTCTATATTTATTTTATTGTAGGATATAGGAGACTTTGTAGTGTAGAAAGGCACAGAAGGTGAAAAATGACAAATAAGAGGATGTGTTTACCTTTAACTTTGCTTCTGGCTCCAAGAACTGAAAGAACTGTAATTATTTATCTGCAGGTATCCCAATATATCTGTTATGCATTGTTTCCCAAATTGACTCTCATAGAATGCTAGTTCTGCAAAGGGATATTAATGGAAGGCATTATATGTTTCTTTGGTCAAGTGAGTTTATGAGCTGCTTTGCAGATCTTTCAAAGCTTGTGCATCACGACTCTCCAAGAGGCAGAAAAAGCTTGCAGTAGCTTCCCATAGATGTGTCAGCAGGATCCTATTTTCACTATTAATTTTGGGAATCAGGCTCTCAGACCTTATACTGTAAAAAAGAGCATAGGTCAGAAGTCATAAAATCCAGCTTGAGACTTGTTTTTTGTCCATTTGCTTCATAGTTCTGGGCTACCCATCTCTCTATACTATGAAATAAACAGTTGGAATGTTAAGTATTTCTTTTTAAATATTAAAAATTCATTTCATTGATTGATTGACTGATTTTTGTGTGGGTGCCTATGTGACGTAATGTACATGTGGGTGTGGAAGAACAGCTTGTGAGAATCAGTACTCTCCTTCCACCATTTTGGCCCTGGGGAATAACTCAACGTCAGTGGCCTTGGTTGCAAGCACCTTTATTCACTAAATCGTTTTTGTAGGTCAGGTTGCATGATCTTGATTCCCCATCTCTCCTCATGCATTCTTTGATTATAAATCCATAGTTTATGGCTTTGCCCACCCACTTTGTAGTCTTTGGCAAGGCATCCATTTCTTTATCTTGTAGGCATGCTCCGTTTACTTTCTAGAGACTCTTTGTCAAGGTCAGTGAGTTAGTGCAGGTGGAAACCTCTAGAAAGAAGTTGAACCAAATAATTCCCAATTCCTAGGGGAAGGAGTCGTGACTTCTTTGTAATTTCCTTGGCATAAACTGGTAAGCTCCAGTGGAAGGAAGGATGTACCCTTCAGAGCTCACTCAGGCTAATTGAGAGCACAACCTTAGGTTCTGTTTCTTGCCTTTCCACTTGTTGGCACCATCTCTTACTCATCCCTGAGTGTACCAGGCTGAGCAGGGGAGGGGGCAGGGGAGGGAAGCTGTGAATTTCTGGGGACTCTCCTCCTGTCTATACCACTTATCTCATCAAAGGAGTCCTGGGATCACAGACATGTGCTACTGCATCTGGGTTTGCATGGGTTCTGGGGATCTGAGCCCAGATTCTAACCCTTGTGGGGCTATCACTTTGCCTTCTGAGCCATCTATCCAGGTCCTGTTCCCTGTGAAGTCTGGGAAGGGCAATGCTTGAAAACTCTATAGGAAAGGCAGTAATTGGTCTTGAGAAAGATTGGCTTGGGAAGCAGGGAGGTGAGGAGAATATCACGAGTAAAGAAAAAGTGTGTAGCGTGGGAAGAAGACACTCAAACCTGTAACTCCAGGACACGTGCGGTGGAATGCTCAATAGAAGGTTAGGTCTTGGGTATGAGGTAGTGGAACTCAGACATCATACGAGAGGAAACTAGCAGAAGACAGATCACTTCTGCTGTTGAACTGTCTGATTTCTCCTTGTGGAAGTAGAAAGGTCATAGAACAAAAATGAGTCATCATTCTTTTCCACTCGCTTAGCATTCAGCATAAATCAGTGTTTGCCTTGGGTGAACGGGCAGGTAGTTATTTGCAAGGCTGAATGAAATT
Source organism: Acomys percivali (assembly GCA_907169655.1). NCBI lineage: Eukaryota > Metazoa > Chordata > Mammalia > Rodentia > Muridae > Acomys > Acomys percivali. The sequence goes on from OU015748.1 coordinate 47,572,869, forward strand.
ATACAGCTGGGTGTGAGTGCTGTTGGCAAGTCTTGCCCCCGTGCAAGTGGCCAGGGTCTCAGTGAGTGGGAGAATGGCAATACAGGAGCGTGGCTGGGGGTTATATGCCCAACAAAGTGAAGGGAACCTTCCTGTGGCAAGTATTTCCCAATTTTCTGGATTCTGAAACCTTGGAAGTGGGGGACACGCTCCTGGAATATGATCTGGGGTGAAGCCTTTAACTCGTAACAGTGGGTAGATTGTATTACAGAGCAGGAAGAATTGTTTTCATGAGCAGTCATAAAACAGGAATAAATCATTCCCCTTTATACCTTAGAAACTTGGGACTTCAGTGCAGGCCCTTTAAAAGGCCCATTGAATATGATTACCACACTGCTCTTGATGACATTAGTCCTGTGCCTTCCCTGTGACCAGTGCCACCAGGTACAGCTGCTGTCCTGCTGTTCCTGGTTACCAACATGAGCACTAAGCCATTTAAGCAGAAATAAACTTTGCTATATATTTATCCAACGTTTTGGCCCTTTGCCTCAGCTCTTTCTACTAGCTTCTCAGCTAGGTTTATGATTGGCCTTGGTGCTTTGTAAGGAGTATACCCCTGTGGGAACAGTGGTTCTGTTCCTGGTGTTTGGAGTCTTATAATTTATGAGGTTTCTGTGCTGGGCACTCTGAAGGTTTTTAATAGTGCCCTGGGTAGAGTGAAATCATTTTACTTAAAAATAGTTTGTTTTTCACAGTCTGCATTTTACTGAGATATTTTCTCCTTTGTCTTTAAAGTCAGAGCCATTTCCTAGAATGAATGTTGTGTGGGCAAGGAAGAAGGACAAGGAGAGAAGGCTTCTGGGACATTCAGACAGCAGCAGTGCATTCAGGTGGCTGGATAATACATTGACTATAGAAGAATCCTTGCTCGTCACCTATCACAGGCCAGGTGCAGTGTTAGGACAGTGGAGAACATTGAATACGTATAGAGCACCACTCCCTCAACTCCTCAAACATGACAGCTTCTCACTGTTTACCAAATACAACCAAAAATAGGCCTCACACAGACAACCCTAGCTGATCATTTTGTATACATAATATCCCATGTTCCTGAAAATCAGACTTGCCTGTGTTTTTGTCTGAGGATAAATGCCCAGGACTATTCACTAATTTTTTTTTGTAGGTCAGTTTTGCACATCACACCCTCCATGAAAGTCCTTTAAGTTTGCCCAGAAGCCAAGAGAAGAGGCCTCTGCAATCTTCTTTAGAATTGACTTTGACAGAACGTGAATATCAAAAGATGTTTGCTGATTGGCCAGTCTGCTTGATTGATTAGGTTGAAGGATTCTTAGGATCCTATTGGAATATAAATAAAATCAGTGGGTGTGCCAGGGAAGTAAGTGGCTGCCTTGCAAACTTGAGAACCTCAATTCAGTCCACAGGACCATCTATAAAAGCTGACCATGGTAATATTCATTTGTATCGGATTGCTGGGGAGTTGAAACCAAGTAGATTTCTTGGGATTGCTGGCCAGACAACCTGCTTGGTAAGCTCCAGGCCAATGAGGGACCATGTCTATAGAGAAAAAGTGGGCACCATTGAGGAGAAGCATCTAAGGTTGTCCTGTGACCTTCACAACTATATATAAATATCAATATATGTGCACCATCCCACACAGAACATGTGAATGAGAGTGCACGTGCACACGCACACACACACACACACACACACACACACACACACACACCAGTCATGGGAGGAAGTCATGAGCTCATATGCCAATTGTGGGAATAAAACCACCATGGGACATTTAACTGAATTGCAAAGAGATAAAACCATATGATTTGAAGATGTCTAAGTTTGGATCCACACACATGAGTGATCATTTTATAAACAGATTGGAATATATCATACTGAGATGAGGATTGCTCCCTTAGAGCAGCACCCCTCTCCTTAGAGACTGGTCTAATTGTGCCTGTCTCTAAGCAAGCTATTAGCAATAAGAAGAGCCAGCCTGGTCCCTAGGTCCTGCTGCGGTGATGAGAACCAATCCTCTTAATTTCCACTCAGGTGAGTCTAGAAGACACCACAACGTCCACAGAGCTGTGATGCGCAACTGAAGAGGCAGTGTAAGGCAAACTGTGCTTGTTAGGGATTCCCAGACACACACTAATGTGAAGCAGGTGCAAGCCAGTCCACGATGAAGCGATGAACTGAATCATTCACACAAGAAGGGCTCTTTGAGTGGAGCCTTAGTAGTGTGGTGCAGAAATTGTGAGGGACCCAGAGGACTCTAGGCCCTGAAAGTGGGAGTACCATAGTCTGACTCAAGGATGTAAAACATCTGAAATTACATCCCCATGATTTCACCTTCATTTCTCAACTCTCTCTCCTCCATCTTCCTAACTGAACTCTGCCGCTCAACTCCCTGTACTGGGCATATATCATCAATGTATTCTATTTATCCTAAGCCAGAAAAGTTTTAGATAAAATAAAATATTCTACCAATGTGTGTGTGTGTGTGTGTGTGTGTGTGTGCTGTCATAAGCTCCCTATCTAGTCAGTCATGCATTACAACCTTTCACACAGTTTGCCTTTGTCTCCACATTCAGCCTATCAGTACAAGTTCAGGATCTCACAGCATCTGTGTCTTCAATACTGTTCAGTTATCAATGTCTGTAACTCAGTGGCTTCAAATATCCAGTGTTTTTAACGTACACTGTGATTGTGTGATCATGAACTTGGGGTTAGCAATTTTTTCGTTCCACACTGCATTAGCAAAGGACATCTCCAAATGTTCACTCAAAGATTTTTCAGGACTGGAGAGTGCTAGGTAGTGGTATACTGTGTATCTGTCTGATGTTGAGGATGGCCAGAAGGCTGAGGTCAGCTGGGACTGCCCACTGAATGCCTACATATATCTTTCTGACACGATGATCTCATGGTAGTCAGATTACTTGAAGGGGAACACAGAGCTCCTAAGAGTCAGTAAGCAGAAACTGGTACTGCAACCAGTACATCACATCAAGTTCATATTACAGAACTATTGCAGACTTACAAATAGTCAAGGGCAGGAGATAGATGCTCCACCTCTGGACAGAGCAAGTGTCAGAGAGTAAAAGAGAGTAAAAGAAATTGCAGCCATCTGTAACCTACCATAAGTCTGTACTTTCTATCTTGACAATGAGAGGTCATAGGAATATTTCAGTGCTGGATGCAGCAATTTTACCAACCTACTATGTGTGAATTTCCTGAATACGTGCATGCCTTCAGGTCTCATAGCTTCCTCAGTGATGGGCAGGCTCAATGGTAAACAAAATGTAGTCTTTAACACTACATACCTTGGTTCCGTGATATAGAGAAATCAAGCTGGAACAAAGAGGCAAGCTTCCTCCTTACTGGCTGGCTCCCAAAGTCCTGAAAGGGGCTATTCAGGACACTGGGGGAGAAAAAGCTTTAATGTTATTACTTAGTTGTGAACCCTATGAGCGATGAGATCAACATATCAGGTAAAATATGTACGCTTGTGCATAACAGCGATACTCCTGTCTTGAGGGCGTCTTATCTACTTTTCTATTGCTGTTAAGAGATGCCAGGACCAAGGAGACTTATGACAAGGTTTATTTGGCTTTATAGTTCCAGAGGGTGAGTCCGTGGCCATAAGGTGTGCAGTATGACAGCAGGCAGTTGTGACGCTGGAGCAGCAGCTGAGAGTTGACATCTGATACTCAAGTGTGATGCAGATGGTGCTGACTGGGACTGATGTAGGCTCTTGAAGCCTTGGATCCCACTCCCAGTCACACAGCTCCTCCAACAAGGACACAGCTCCTAATCCTTCCCAAGTGGTACCACCAACTGGAGACCAAGGACTCCAACTTATGAGCTTATGGGGCTCGGGGGACATTTCTCATTCAAATTACCACAGGGCATAACCAACTTCTCTATGATTGAATTTGAAGTCTACATTATGGAAAGAAGTCTATGCCTGGTACTGTCAATCTGCTTAAAAATAAAACAAAACATGAGAGAGGGAGAGAGAGAGAGAGAGAGAGAGAGAGAGAGAGAGAGA
>OU015748.1:47609632-47632806 GCA_907169655.1 Acomys percivali
AGAGAGAGAGAGAGAGAGAGAGAGAGAGAGAGAGAGAGGGAACGGGGTAAGTTTAACCTCCACAGGGCCAGTCTTTGTAACTTTTTTTTCCTGTTTATTATGTAGAAAGTTTATTTTCAAGAGTAAATACGTGTTTATATACATAAACCAGTGTGAAAACAGAAACAGAAATGTTAAGTTTTCAAACAGTATACAATGCTCACAAACTACTGGAACAATCTTAATGTGTATTTACCATATGTACACATATATCATAGACATGTTACATATATGTATATATTCACATTATATGAATTATACATGCACAAATGAAGATTTTAGTTTTAGCTTCTAAATTATATTTACTTTTAACAACATCTCCAAAGGATTCTATCTTTCATCTGGTTTAATGGTGATGGTACTATTAAAGATTTAAAATTATATTTGAGAAACAATGTCACAGGTAGCAATATTATGAATTTGAAAAGTCTTTGTAACTTCTACCAGCTAAGGCCCACGTCTCAAAGTTTCCATAACTTCTCAAGACAAGTGCCATCAGCTGGGGACTAAATGTTCAAATATGCCCATGTAACCATAAGATATGTTTTCCTTGTCATTTATTACTCCTTTGTTGGTACCAGGAGTATCTTGGCACATTATAGGTCCATACTAATGGTGAACGACAAGAAACTTCTTCTCCTAGATCACAAAGGACTCTTGAGGCTGAGCTAGTACTAGGGACCTTGTCTGCCTTTCCTGAGTTTAGTACATCCTGCCTTTGAACTTCTTCTTTAGAATATTTTCTCAAGACCCTGACTCCTGAGGTAATCAGAATAGAGCCTCCAGAACGGAACCTTCTCGATTCATGTGTGGAATGTGTGGCTCTATTTTGGAAAATTAGTGAAACTTTAGGAGATGGAGGATGTGGAGAAACCAGATGGGAATAATTAATTTTATTTCACGTTTTGGTGTGTGAGGGGGTACCTAGGCCTACCTCTTTCCCTTCTCCCTTTCTCTGTTGCTGCCCTACATCAGGTAAACAGCTTCCTTCATGATCCCAGCATCATGATGCCCAGTCTTATATGAGGCTCAGAAACATGGAACCAGTTTACCATGAGGTGGGACCATGAACCCAAATAGATCTTTTCTCTTTGAACACTGGGTTTAAAAAAAAATGATTATTATTTACTGTCATTTTGTGGGGCTTTTTTATGGTTGTTCTTTTATTAATTTTTAATTAATTCATTTTATATCCTGATTGTAGCCCCCTCCCTCCTCTCCTCCCAGTCCTACCCTACTAGTCCTCAGAAAGGGGGAGCCCTCCACCTCTATCATCTATGCCCAGCCTATCACATCTTATCTGGGCTGCCTGAATCATCTTCCTCTGCAGTCTGGCAAGGTCTCCCCAACAGGTGAAGTGATCAATGAGTAGGCACCAGAGTCCATGTCACAGATAGCCCCTACTCCCCATATTACAGGACCACCAAGGAGACTGTGCTGCTTATCAACTACATCTGAGCAGGGGGTCTATGTTCTCACCGTGCATGGTCCTTGATTGGTGTATCAGTCTCTGCACATCACCAGCCCTATCCTTCAGCCCATATTTGTTGGCTCCATTGGTCTCCTTGTGGAGTTCCTGTCTCCTCCAGGTCTTTTATTTGCCAACTCTTCCATAAGATTCTGTGTGCTCCACCCCAAAGTTTGGCTGTGAGTCTCAGCATCTGCTTAGATCCCCTACTGGGTATCATCTTTCAGAGGACCTCTATGGTAGGCTCCCATCCTGTTCCTTTTCTTCAACTGCTTCCAATGTCTATTCTATTTGCCCATCTGAATGAGATTTAAGCATGCTTCTTCGGGTCTTCCTTGTTATTTGGCTTCTTTAGGTCTGTGTATTGTAGTGTGGTTATCCTGTGTTATGTGGCTAATATCCACTTATAAGTGAGTATATACCATGGGTGTCTTTGTGGGTTGGGTTACCTTGCTCAGGATGATTGTTTCTATTCTATCCATTTGCCTGAAAATTTCAAGATTTTATTTTAAAATTATTATTATAATTTATTCAGATTACATCCTGATTGTTATCCTCTCACTTGTATCTTCCCATTCCCACTCTCTTACCCTCTTTCGCCCTCCAGCCATCTACTCCTCTTGGGTGGGTCTGCTTCTTTTTTTCTAGGGCTTTCAGGTGTACTGTAAAATTACTTTCTGTTGTTTCTGATGTTGTTGAGTTTCAGCTTTAGTCCATGGTGGTCTGATAAGATACAATGGGTTATTTCAGTCTTCTTGTATCTTTTGACGTTTCTTTATGACCAAGTGTATGGTCAGTTTTAAGAAGGTTCCATGTGGTGCGGAGAAGGTATATTCTTTTGTGTTTGGGTGAAATGTTCTGTAGATATCAGTTAGATCCATTTGATTCATGACACCTATTAGTTTCATTGTTTCTCCATTTATTTTCTTTCTCAATAGTCTGTCTGTAGGTGAGAGTAGGGTGTTCAAATCTTCCACAATCAAAATATGGGATTCAATGTGTGATTTAAACTTTAATAATGTTTCTTTTATGAATGTGGTTGCTCTTACCTTTGGGGAGTAGATGTTCAGGATTGAGAGACCAGCTTGGTGTGTTTTTCCTTTGATGAGTATGAAGTGTCCTTCCACATCTTTTTTTGATTATTTTTGGTTGAAAGTATATTTTATTAGATAGTATAATGGCTACTCAACCTTGCTTCTTGGGTCTATTTGCTTGGAATACCTTTTTCAATCCTTGACTCTGAGGTAATGTCTATCTTTACTGCTGAGGTGTGTTTCTTGTATGCATCAGAATGATGGGTCTTGTTTTTGCATCCATTTTGTTAGCCTGTGTCTTTTTATTTGAGAGTTGATGACATTGATGTTGAGAGATATTAATGACCAGTGGTTGTTAGTTTCTGTTATTTTGATTTTGGTGGTGGTAGTGTGTGTGTGTGTGTGTTTCCTTTCTTTTGGTTTTGCAGATGTGGGATTATTTATTTCCTGTGTTTTCCTGCGTGTAGTTAGCCTCCTTTGGTAGTAGTTTTCCTTCTGGTATCTTCTATAGCACTGGATTTGTGGCTAGGTACTGTTTAAACTTGGCTTTGTTGTGGAATGTCTTGTTTTCTCCATGTATGTTGAGTGAAAGTTTTGCTGGGCATAGTAATCTGGGTTGGCATCTGTGGTATCTTTAGTGTCTGCATGGCATCTGTCTAGGCCCTTCTGGCTTTCATAGTCTCTGTTGAGAAGTCAGGTATAATTCTGATAGGTTTGCCTTTATATGTGACTTGGCCTTTTTATCTTGCAGCTTTTAATATTCTTTATTTGTTCCATACATTTAGTGTTTTGATTATTATGTGGCAGGAGGATTTTCTTTTCTAGTCCAATCTATTTGGAGTTCTGTGGGTTTCTTGTATGTTTATGGGCATTCTTTTTGTAGGTTGGGGATGTTTTCTTCTATGATTTTGTTGAAAATATTTTCTGGGCCATGGAGTTTGGAGTCTTCTCCTTCCTCTATTCCCATTATTCTTAGTTTTGGTCTTTTCATACTGTGCCAGATTTCTTTGATGTCTTGTGTCATAAATTCTGGTTGAACATTTCATTTGACTAATGTATCAATTATTTCAACCATATCATCTACATGCTTCCATATCATCTATTCTGTTCGTGTTGTGCCCACAGTTCCTGTTCTCTTCCCTAGGATTTCTAACTCCAGGATTGACTCAGATTGTGTGTTTTTTTTCTTTCTGCTGATTCTATTTTTTAGATCTTAAATAGTTTTATTCATTTCTTTCTCCTGTTTGATTGTATTTTCCTGTAATTCTTTAAAGGATTTATTCAACTTTTTTATCTGTTTGAATGTATTTTCCTGTATTTCTTTGAGAGATATATTTTCATCCTTCAAGACTTCTATCATATTCATCACCTCAGTATTTTCTGTGATTTCTGTGGTAGGACCACTGGTTTCTTGTGGTGTTATATGGCTCTGAGTTTTGTTGCTTGTGTTCTTACTCTGGCCTCTAGCCATCTGGTTGTCTCTGGTGTTAGCAGGCCTGGAGGTCCCTCTGATGGAGTTACTGTCTGTGTCCCAGGTGGGCTGGACAGGTCTGGAGCAGGCAAAGAAAGTTCCAACCTAAAGGCTGTTTCCTAGGGTTCCTCACAGGCCTTCTCCTTGGGATGGTGGACAATGGGTATTGCAGTTTGCAGCCAGATCAGGCCTGTTGGGTTTGCTGTCTGCGTCCTAGTTGGGCCAGGCAGGTGAAAAGGAAGCTGAGAGAGCTTTCAGCTGAAAGCTACTTGGGTGCCCCACAGACCTCCTTGGGATGGTAGCCAATGTGTTTTGTGGCCCATGCCCTATGTACCTCTGCTGGTTTTCTTTGTAAGCTTTTTATCCTTAGTCATTTGTCATAGCAAAATCAAGTTTGACTAATTCAGGGGACATTAGAAACCAACAAGATCAAAAGTAAGACAATTTGTCAGGGCATCAGAATCATTTACAGTGAAGGTAAAGTCTGCTCAAATAACTTTGCAGTTATTACTAAGAGCTCCAGGGCACAAGAAAAGTGAATACACAATGCTACAAGTTGGATGAAAGTGCATATGAGGAAGAATTTTTATGGACATGTAAAATATTGATGTACTTCAGGCAATAAAGATATGGGAGGCCAATACAAGTATCTCCCCCCAAACAGTGCAAGCTGTATGGTTTCGTTCTCACACAGATCTCATCTCCATCATGACCATAATCCAAGTCATCTCACCTTTTACTTGCTGAGAAAGTCTTTCCACTGTAACTGTCCATCCTTTCTATAATGCCCAAAGCATTCCATAGCCATTGCTTTAAATATCCTATTGGCTTGTTGAACATAAGTACAATGTAAAATCATCATCTGGTCCCAGAAGGCTCTCTAAGTTCCAGCCTATGAGAGTACCCTGATTTCATTCCTTACCTATAGCCCCCTAACTGTCTTCAGCCACTCTGGGCTTTTTCAATGGACCATCTTTCTATTACTGAAAGGTCTTTGTACATTCTGTTCCTCATATGTGCATTGTTCTTCCATCTTTCCACATAACCAGTTCTTTTGGACTCTTCCATGTCTTTCTGACACCATCTTAAATGTGGTTTCCTTAGAGACGCCATCCTGACCTCACAAGCTTAATCAGGTCCTTCTGTTTATTTTTTCTTAGTACTCCTATCTGTTTTCTTCACAATAACTATTATTTGTGGTTTATTTTTGTGTTTGTTTATATCTCACCTTTCATCTCTTACAGGCAGGGGGTGTTGTATTTACTGTGCCAACTGTACCTAGCAGCTCAGCATGGTGTCTGACCTTCGACTGGGCATCTAAGAAGTACCACTTTGCTGCCTGGAAGGAGCAATATGTTAGTGGCTATCAAAAAATATAAAGAAAAATTTTTGCTATGTTGTCCAGGGTGGCTTAGAATGAACAAACTTCCTGCCTCTGCCTCCTAAGTATTGGGATTACACACATATGTACCACCACATTCCACAATATAATGCACTTTTAATGTTTCCAAGGAGAGTTTATCATCCATTTTTGTGTTCATGTGTATGTTTGTGTGTATCTGTGTGTGACACATAGACCCTAAAATCTCAGGGACTTTTAGCTTGTTTATTCGTGTAGCTCTGATACTGTGAGTAATATTTGACATACGGATGTTCAAATAAGTAAACACAAATATCTGTTGCCTGCATGGTGAGCAGAGGCATAAGGAATTCTAAGACTTTGTCATGGAGAACTAACCCAGTGGGCAAGGCAGGGTAGTGACCTGAAAGAGGCTTTGAAATGGACTTGGTATTGATAAGAGGGGTTATCATTATCAGTCAAGTCAACCAGAGCCAAAGGGATTTCCTTTTAATAAAGGTCTAAGAACAAGTCAGTGTCCTGCTAGGCAAACTTAGCATCACTACACAGGTCTCCCAGGCAAACACTGCTACTCAAGATGGGCGATTCTCAGTAAAAGTTTGTGTACCTCCCCAGTATAAGTAAAAAAAAAAAAAAAAAAAGTAGCAGTTTGTTTCATATCTGGACCAGTAGATCAGCAGTCTGTTGGTTGCTCCAAGTCTCAGCATGGTTGGTTCCTCCAAATCTGAGCAGCCCTATTGAGTGGTATAAGTGAATGGCTTTCTCAGCAAAACCAAGGACCAGGTCCAGAGCCATCATGACCTCATCACTGATGGTAGCCTTGCAAGGCCATGTTGGATGGCCAGGCTGCTTTCCTGCAGTCCTGGTCAGTTTTCAGAACTCAGTATGGATGTGTCCCACATGTGGGTGACACTTTGTGCCTTATCTCTGGATTCTTGGTTCTCATGTTAGTAATCTTTCTATTCTTATGGTGTCTGGATGCAGGACCTCACCTATGATTCCCTAGCCCCATGATGTCATGAACATTGACGTAAAGAAGGAAACAAAGTGACATAGAAACAGCCCTAGCAACAGACCATTGTGCTTCTATAGCCTGTGCTTGTTTTTTTCCCCATCCTCTTCTCTATTTCCAGCCTCAGCCTTACTCAGTAAGCCTTTCTATGTCTCTTCACAAGTTTCTTTTCTCCTCCAGTCACAGAAACACTGAAACTCTGATGTGGTTCCATTAGTGTTGCTATCACAGAATGCTTGAGATTTGACAATGTAGAGAGGAAAGAAGAGTCTTTGGCTGATGGTAGCATCTATTGTAAGAACCCTGGCTGTGATGTAACACATCAGAGAAATGGAAGGTGAAACACTGTGTGGAACAGGGAGTATGGTAAGCAAAGAAGCAAGAGAATGAGGAGAGGCTAAGCTTGATCTGTGCATGTGTGTGTGTGTGTGTGTGTGTGTGTGTGTGTGTGTGTGTGTGTGTGTTTGTATGTGTGTGCAGGTACATGGGTGCTTACATGTGTGTGTAGGCCAGAAGTCAACCTCATGCTATCCTTAAGGGGCCATATACCTTATTTGAGGGGGTGACCAACCCAGTCCTGCAAAACTCTCTGAGAGTGGTTCTCTATGACCTACTCACCTTCCATCTATCATTTTAATCCCCTGATCCCACCCAAAGACTAACTACTCCTCAAGATCCCTGCATAGGACATTCTCCACAGTTATGTGGACAGCGGGGACTGACTACGACATGAACTCTGGTGCTCCATATTTGACCACCTCTCCTTCATGGGGGGCCTGGTGGCACTCAGAGAAAGAATAAGCAGGTGACCAAGGTGAGACTTGACAGCCTATGACCATATAGTGGGGGAGGAGGTCCCCTTTGGTCATAGACCTAGGGGAGGGGAATAGGGTGAAAACAGAAGGGAGGGAGGAATGGGAGGATACAAGTGATGGGATAACAATTGAGTTGTAGTCTGAATAAACTAATAAAATAAAATTAAAAAAAGATCCTTGCATAGGAGACCACATGCAACTTTTTCAGGATCCTATAACCAAAACACAGAAACTTCTATTTAATAGAAATCTAAGGGCTTTTTCTTTTGGTGAAAAAAGTATTGATTAAAGGCTGACTGCCAGCTGGGTTGGGCATTAAGCTCTGTGGATATAATGAATAAGAAATAGGCACTTTCTTTGCCCTCAAAAGGTTATAGTTTAGTGTGAGACTCAGATATTAAATTTAAATGCACGAGTAAATAAAGAACCCAAGTTGTGACATCTGCTATGTAGGAGAGCCAGACTTCTGATAATGTTTGGTCTAGGTGACATTTGGGATGAGGTTTTGATACAGGGCAGAGTAGGGAAAGGTTTTCAGGCGTAGGTGAAGAAGAGCCAAAGTGCAGTGTGCTATGGTGGGGACCAGAAGCAAGGGCGGGCATGGAAGGACACATGTGGGTAGCTTACAGTCTTCCTGCTCTAGCGGGTTAAACATTCTGAACATCAGCATCCCGTCATCTCGAGGCCCCCTGCAGAGCTTTAAGCAAGAAATTCCATCTTGCGATATGAATTTTTACAAGCTTCTTCCAGCACAGTTATGTAGAGAATGAGTTTGGAAGATGTTAGTGAGGATGGGATTATAGTAGATTAGGTGAAAAATAATCATAGTTTGCACCTGGGTATGGGAGCTGGAAAGGGGCAGAGAGTAGGGTGGGGGCAGGAAGTGGCCAGGTTGGAGACTTGCCCAGGATTTAGAGGCAAAGGAGGTATCAAGAAAGGTTTTGCTTTAGTATATGGCTTTGGGAGGAGGCAGCCAGCAGTTTGTCCTTGGTTAAGAGAAGACAAGAGATTTAAATCACTTTGAAGTCTTCACATGAAGTCTTGTGTTGGTTGCCCAGAGCCAGGACCAGATATCTGCTCCTCAGCCTCTGATCCTTGGGGACAGGATCAGGGTTCTGTAGATTCCAGTGTTTCCTGTCCAGCCACTCCTTGCTTTTTGACAGGCTGCCTCTCCTGCAGTTCTGCCATGCCCATCCTGTGTGCCTTTCTCTGTCAGCTCCAGGCTTACTTTGACTTAATGACTCTCACTTCCCAGCAAGTTCCTTCCCAGCATCACAATGGGCGACATTACGCACTCCTCATGTCTGGTCATAACTTTTTATGAGGTTTTTATTCTTTCACAATATATTAAAGCCATATTTTTGCCAGGTTTTTACTTCAGTTTATTTCTTGCCCTTGACTCACTCTTCTCTTCCCCGCCCCCATCGCACGACTCCCGTTCCTCCCACTACTCCCTCTACCTGAGCAGGTTTGCTCCAGAGATGTTTAATTCTCCTTTAATCCCAATTCCCCGAGGTACATGAAAGCAGCTTTACGAGCCCATAAACCCACAAAGATAAAGTGCATTTTTATTAGTTGTGTTGACATCAAAGGGAAAAAAACCTAGAATCTAATGTGGACTAGTCAATAATGAATTTGCTTAATAGCCCCCTCATCACCTCAACAGTCCCAGGAGGTAGTGGCCTCCAGAGTAGGGGACTGGGGCTGACTTCCCTGCACCAGTGATAGGCAGAGTACCACCCTCATAGATGCTGTTTCCACCAAGGAGGAAATGTTTCTTTGCAACGTAGCTTGGAAGCTTGAAGGCAGAATGTGGAAGACATAGAGAGCCTGGGGTGGAGGGGGTCAGTGGAAGAGGTAGGTGGACTAGGAGTTAAGCTATTGGCTGTTCAGAGGCTGCTGGGATTTCCTGTCATTCCTGCTGCCCGCACTGGTTAAAGTTCAGACCACCGTATGCTGCTTAGGTGACAGAAAGATGGAGGAAGGAATGGGGAAGTGCGATTTGCCATCTGAAGGAGCAGGTGGCTCTTGCAGGTGGCAGCATCTCTGGGAAGGGAATGGAATTTCTTGAGTCTAGCTAGGGTCAAGATGAGCTTTGGTGCATCTGTACTGTCTGCAGATCCCAGCCTTGCCTTCCTCCCCCATTGGGCCACCTGCTCCAATTCTTTATCTCAGGTCCAGCAGGACTCCTTTTGCCCTTCCATTTTTTTCTATCAGTCCAGTCTTTCTGTGTCCCTTTGTAGGCACACATCTAGGGTTTGCAAGAGGCCCTGGCCCCCATATCTCCCTTTTTTCCTTGTTTTCCTTCTCTCCCTGTTTTCCCCTCTCATTCTTGAGCTCTTCAATTTGCTTAGCAGAAAGTCTTGCTCAGTCTGTTACCCAGAGCGACTTCCCAATCTTGATCTTAAAGTGTATGCATTCAAGTCAGTTTCTGAGAACACTGAGGCTTTCTGCCACAGTCCGCTTCCATTTTGTTTGTTTGTTTTTTCAAGACAGGATTTTTTTTTTCTGTGTAGATCTGCCTGTCCTGAAACTCACTTTGTAGATCAGGCCTTGAACTCAAAGATCCTCCTGCCTCTGCCTCCAGCGAGCTGGGATTAAAGATGTGGGCCACCATGACTGGCACGGGAGGGAACACACTTAGGAGACTGGGAGGCAAGGCTGTAGAGATAGCTCGGAAGTTAAGAAAATGTATTGCTCTTGCAGAGGACCTGGGTTCAAGACTCAGCTCATGTATGCTGGCTCACAACTATTAGTAACTCCAGTTGCAAAGAGTCTGGTGCTCCATTCTAACTTCTGAGAGAGCCAGGCACACATGTGGTGTACATGCAGGCAAAATGCATACATTAAAAAAAAAAAAAAGCTGGGAGGGTAGTTGAAACTATACTTAATAGCCACTAGATGGAAGCAGTCTAACATAGAAAACAGTATGTCTCTGAAAGGGCAGGTCCAGGATAAGGTGTGGAGGAAGAGGCCTATCTATAATGAAAATGTAGGTGTGGCCTGATGTAGATATTTGTTTTGGTGTGATCTAATACAGGTGTTTGTCTTGGCATATGGGGTAGGTCATGGTGGCTGCAAGGTAGAAACAGAAGAGCTGATGTCTACATTGTCGCCCTCCCTACTGTCACGGTAGCAGGGTGCTTAGCTCCTTTTCACACACCTGGCCAGGTGAGGGAAGAGCCTCAGGCTGGACACGAACACACTTGGTTACTGCTGGGTCCATGTGTAACCTTCAGGAGAAGGAATGGCTTCCTGTATCCTCAGTACGCTCCAAGGATGGGTCTGTAGTTTGACTTCATGTCAAGGATTATCAGTGGTCGCTAAGAGAAGGAGTGCTGAAATTGCCATAAGATGTTTGGAGGGCTTTGCTTGTCTGCTGGAAAAAGGCCACACCAGGAATGGCTTGCTAATGACTCGTCCACAGAAGTGGACAACACAGATGTTTGTAGAATTGAGTCTCTATTCTTCAGTACTCTCTCTCTGTCTCTCTCTGTCTCTGTCTCTGTCTGTCTCTGTCTCCCTCCCTCTCTCTCTCTCTCTCTCTCTCTCTCTCTCTCTCTCTCTCTCTCTCTCTCTCTCTCTGTGTGTGTGTGTGTGTGTGTGTATGGTGAGGAGTGAGAGTGGCCCAGAAGAAATGACAGACACATGGACAGGTAGAGATTAAGAGACTAATGCAGTGCAAGGTTGTACATGTGCTGCTGGTGGAACTAGACTTCAGGACAGAAAGAGCCCACAGGGCTCATGAGACTTGAACTGAGCTTATTCCAGAAGAACTTAAATTCAAAAGTCACAGTTTATCTGGCTAAGATAGGGAAGGCTGGCATGATGAGGACATTTTATCTGCAAAGATGGAGAGGTCTGGGGTCCTGGTCAGGGATGGTTGCCTGGAAGTCAGGACCAGTTGGTTAGTGATAGCAAAGCAGTGGGGAACTCTGACAGGTGGCTGAGCAAGAATGTGATGATGCTTCAGTTGATTAAGAGAACTCTCAACTATGGCTCAGGACTGGGAGGTGATTGGCAGCAGAGATAGTGTTTCTTTTGCATAGTGCATGGCCTTGGTGTTCAGTAAATGCTGAACAGACACATAGCAGGAGCCGGAAGGACAGTGGGGCCAGCAGGGAACCCCTCCAGGGAGGTCAGCATCTCTGGTGAAGCTGCCTGAAGGCTGGCTGAGTGCCGCCCACACTCAGGGCCGCTTTTCCAAAGGCTGCTTTGTTCAGTAGCTCAGCAGAGCATGGGAGATGTGATCACTAGCTGGGAATTACACTGGCAGTCTTTGCTTTCTGCCGCTTCCAGTTTTGCTGACGTGCTTATTTGACAAGGCCCGAGGAACCTCCTATCCTATCCTTTATGCCAATGCGGAGTTACAGGTAGGCTCCAGGGCTGCCCCTGCTGAAGCCCGTGCCTGTTGCGGAGACTCTGCTATGTGGGCTCAGCTGTGCATACAAGGAGGAATGAATGAAGGGTCTGAGTGTCTGAGTTGCCATGTAAGTGGAGGCAGTGAGGCCAGGTGCCAGGTAGGACAAGGGGCACACAAATTTCAGGGATATAAATGCATTCTCAGAACCGAGATCCACCTTATGGAACACAGAGGGTGGATCTAGTAGAAGCCTGGTCCTGGGTTTCTCTGGAGTCAACTCGAGCAGAAAGAGGGGGAAACTCGGGTAGCTGACAAAAAAACAGGCCAGCTGCCAGTGGGCAAGCATCTACTAAACCCCAATTAGGAAAAGCGTGAATGAGACATGCTCCATGACCCTGTGGGTATAGAGGCAAGGAATCCAGCAGTTATACTCACAGTGGTACTTAGAGTAAAGCATGGGCAATTGTGTCTCTGTTGGGATGGTGCGATTTGGGGATCACATTAATTTGGGGTCACATTACTAATACAGATCAAAGCAGGATCAATTAGCTGGCTATAAACGAGAGTCTTCCAAGTGTCAACCAGGACTGGGGATGCAAGAGTTGAGCAGAGAGGCCCCTTCCTTTGTCAATGCTGCGGTCACAGTCTGAGCAAGCTGTACACTGACTCCTGGGGCGTCCTTTTACTCCTCATGTCTCAGAACTGCACAACGCAGGGCAATATCTTCACACAGACCATTTTCATTTAAACCACCATGGCAAAAAGGACAACTTCCTGCTTTCTGTAACCAGATGAACATCTCAAATCCTGGAAATTTGGATACTAACATGGTGTTCAGTTTTTTTTTTTTTTTGGATTTTGGAATTTTCAGATTTCACACGTTGTGATTATGGATGGCTTAGCTGGTAAAGTCTGTGTAAATATTTTCAAATATCAAAAATAGAAAAAAAGAAACATTCAATCTTTCTGATTTTGAACATTTCAGACGAGATACACTCAGTGAGCATTAATAGTACCTCTTCTCAAATGCTCTTTCTTCTGAACGTCTGACAGCTAATGTTTCATCACTCTCCTATTCTTTTCTTGTCCATAACCCAAGGAATAAAAGCTTAGGACAACCATAAAATCATAAATGAAACCATGTGTGTAGTGAGGGTTAGTGTGGAGAAGAAAATGAAGAAAGCACACAGCATATTTAGGAATACACCTGCAAGCACAGCCTTACAGTCACACCTGGGCTGGAATCCTCTGCTTGGTGCTTGTGGACAGAGTTCTTGACACCTTAGCTGAGCTCCTTAGGTGATTTGCTGGGTGGGACAGATGTTTCTGGACTACCTTTCCTGGCCCCTATATAGTTTAAGGTGGTTTGGTGATGGTGTATTTTTCCATGAAATGTGATGAGGAGCAAAGTATGTGATTGTTTTAGGCCTGGCTGAGAACTGCCTCCCACTCACAAGCCCCTGCATCTTGTTCTTCTTCTGTGGTACCCTTCACACACTACACATGACTGAGACAGATGGAAGGAACTGGTGCCCCTGCACTGTCACCATGAGAAGCAAAACATCTTGTGTGACATCCCTGGGACTCAAGGGATTTTGTCTCTTATGATATCTTGTATGACGTCAGCTTAGAATCAGCTTCTCGGGTGGAGAAACAGAGGCTGCTGGGTGGAATGATGTGAGGAGTCTCTTCAGAGTGGAGCATCTCTTTTCTCTTTGTCACAGTGAAAGAGAACAGCAAACCCTACAAGAATGACAAGAACTTCAGCGATAGTGTACCATGAACCCCTCTCTAGCTCCTGACCTTGGGGAGTTTCCTCTGTGGCTAACTGCTACACACCTTTCTTTGTTGGCACAGATGACTCAACAGAACTCTCCTTCTGTCTTTGTATATGATAAGGGCCTGTCTCTCTGACCTTTAGAGTAGTAGTGAAGATGACAAAAATAACCACTGGTAGAGATAGATTTTTGTGTGCACTCAATGATACATTAGGCATTATTATTAATGATAATAATTGGGACATGGGATCAACAAACACCAGGGGCTAATAAGTGATCATTTTAAGTGTGACATTTACTCTACTCTCAGTGACATAATATTAGCTCAAATGATAGCATAATCTATTTTATGTAAATCTAGTAGATGGAGATTAAACTTTTTATGCACAGACAAATTAGAGAATAATTATTTCCAAGTCAGAGATCTTTAACTATTAGGTTCCTTATCTTATATTGATTGATACTGAAATAGAGAGGCCACTTTAGGCCCAGATGTCATCAATTAAGGATTGATTAGAATAACTATGATGTAACCTTGGGATGGAGAAAGGCTGGAGTCACAATATGCAATTTAAACATGATTTGTAAAAAGTAGTACATAAGGAACTTGGGTATTAAGACAGTTGAGACACCCTTATCATAGTGTTGTTGTGTCTTGTGTGTGAGTAATCTTTTAATGGATCAAGAACACAAAGTTTGTGTTCTCACAGAAAGATAGACAGTGGCCCTGCAGAGCTGATGGCAGCTAACAGTGAGGTCACTGCATCCTATCTTAAACTTTTCTAAGTATTTCATGGCTGTTAACTCATGTTAGCTGTGCTGGGATAAATACAGTTCCTATTCATCTTACAGATGGGGAAACTGATGCAAAGAAATGAATGCTCCTGCTCATAGCCAAAGCCAGGGAGTCGCACATCTCACATTAGTGAAGGGACTAGAGAGGATATACATCATAGAAAATGCAAAGGAAGACATGCAGTGAAACGGGTGGAATGCTACAAAGGGATGGCACCAAGCCAAATACAAGTGAAGAGAGGAATCCAGGGTGAGGACAAAGGAACATCAGTGTCATCTGTCAAGAGAAGAGGACACACATGGTCTTGGATGGGGAAAGGGTGGTGGGTTTGAGGAGCATCAAGAAGAGGGCTGGATTGGAGAGAGTGGATAAGCAAGGGGGAAATTGCGAGAGGACACATAATAAGATGCCAGAGCTGGGTCTCGATGAGCCTTGACACCCATTTTTGCTTTGGTTTTCATTTGACACATTATAGGGAACTGCTGACGTGGTTGATTGAGGGCGATAGTGAGATGGCATCACATGTTTTGAAAGAATGGATTGCTTTGGATACTCGCTGGCAGAAGTGAGTGGTGGTGAGAGCAGAAACAGGAAGGAGCAGGATGGAAATGATTGCAACAGTCCAGGCATAAAACAACATGAGACTGGATGAAAGAGGGAATGTGGCTAGAGCTGAGAAGGATCAGAAGTGGGGGGCATGCCATAAGAAGAAGAAAACTGTGTCACCAGGTGGCTGGAGCAACTTGGGTGATGGTGCCACTATTTCCTGAAATGAGGACCAGCAGCAATGAAGAAGGAATGTGATCGTGAGAGACAGACAATTCAGGGCACTGGTTTGGAGATACAAATGGAGATGTTAGAGACTGTACAAAAGCTTAGGAGTTTTGAAATCCTATCCACAAATTGACTGGATTACCTATGTAAACATGGTAGACAGGAGGCATGTTTTATGACTTTGATATTTATACTGAAATGATAAGGCTGATGGACAGGTGGTGAAATCAGAGAAGAATCAGACTAGAGTGGGTTTCCAGATAGCAAGAAATGTTTGAACCTCTCTATGCAGGATGATGTAGTCAGTGGTATTGAAGACTACCCATAGATTTGTTGTAGTTTCCGTGCAAACTGTTTCCTACAGGCTCATATGTTTGCATACTTGATTTCCAAGAAGATGGCACTGTTTTAGAAGGCTGTAAACTTTTAAAAACTCTTGAGGTTTTACAGTGTTGTCCCACTTCTTGTCCTGTCAGCTCTCCATTTCCTGGTGGTAGGTGGCATGTGTGTGTGGTGACTTAGTACAAGCAGCCAATTTACACTTTTGCTACCACACCTTGGACTATACACCCTTAAGCCATGAGCCAAAATAAATGTCACCTTCCTTTAGGGGCTTTTGTCAGACACTCTGACACATGGATGGGCAGGCCACTAAAATAAGGTTCAGTAAGGAAAGAGGATCACCAACTGACTAGTGGATTTGCATATGGAGTTGGCTTTGGCAAGAGAAGTTTTGCCATAGAGTGATAGGAACGGAAGTTTGTTTCCAAAGTCAATATTTGCTTCCTGTTGTTACAGTAACAATCAACTCTCATGTCTCCAAGGCTTGCAGAGTAACCATGCCTGTTTGTTGTTTGTGATTTGAACTTAGCTAGTTGTTGCTTCACTCCATGTAACTTTTCACTTTGAGAGCCTGGCTGAAACTGTAGTGTAATCTGCAAAGTGTTGTGGCCAGAGTGAGGAGCAAAGCTTCCAGTGAAAACTTGATACCCTCCTAAACCTTTTTCTCCCACATGGCTCACAGCGTGTATCTTCTGATGTCATTGGCAATGTTAGTCATGTGGCCAAGCCTGAAGAGTTGGGAAGTCTGGCTTCTTGTTGAAATTTAGTGTAGGTCATGTGGTATATTATTTTTTTCTTGATTGTGACAAAAGCCCTCTTAGAAACAACTTAAGGGTAGAAGGCTTTATTTGGTCTTATATTTTTAGGGGATAGAGTCCTCTGTGTGTGTGTGTGTGTGTGTCAGGGGGTACTCATTGCAGCTGTATGGCTGTGTCTATGAAGGCAGGAGTTTGCAATGCAGCCCATTTACGTTTTAGTAGACCAGAAATCAGAGCATTTGAACCAGAACCAGAGATACGATCTTAACCTTTAAGGTCCATCCCCCACTAGTTTATGTTCACCAGCTGGCTAGTTCCCATATTCAAAAGGTTCTGCAGCCTCTTCAAACCAAGTTATCAGATGGTGGTGAGATGTTCAAGCATGGGAGCTTGGAAGAAACACTTTAAATTCATACCACAACCTATAGCACACAGGGAAATATAGCATTGTTTTTTTTAAAGGAAGAGTCAATAGTTGGCAGTAGTAATAGAATCTTGAACAGAGGGAGTCCTGGAGAAAATGGAAGGTGACTTAAGAGATAAACATTACATAAAAGCCTAGGAATTTTACTGTACAGAGAACAAGGGAATAGGGTATTAGCTGGAGAGTGACCTGGGGTCAAGTCAGAACTTTATTTATTTTTAGTTTTTGTTAACACGGGGTTATTTGAGCATGCTTGTCTGTGATGTTGTGATCTAGAGGAAGGAAGAAATTGCAACGGGGGAGTGATCAAATAGCTTATAAGGAAAATGCTGCATAGGAGAGTGGCAACATGTTTCTCTGGACAAGAGGAAGGCTAGCCTTTGCTAAGGTCAGCAGAAGTTTGTTCTTTGAGGTGGAAGGAAAGGCACAGCTTGTTGGTTCAGAGCCTAGGAAGTGTGGATGCAGAAAGAGAAAGGCATTCTCTGATGGCTTCTATATCCTGCATGGAACAGAACAAAGAGGTGGAAATGGCTCTGGTGATGAGACTGGTGACAAATAGTGATGTAATTATGACAGACAGACATGAAGAGAACAGGACAAGTCCTTAGGAATGCTGACCTCTGGAGCAGTGGTTCTCAACCTGTGAGTGGTGACCCCTTTGAGGGTCAACCGACCCTTCCACCAGGGTCACCTAAGACCATCAGAAAGCACAGATATTTACATTACAATTATAACAGTAGCAAAGTTACAATTATGAACTAACAATGAAAATAACTTTATGGTTGGGGTCAGCCACCACAACATGGAGAGCTGTATTAAAGGATAACAGCATTAGAAGGGTTGACAACCACTGCTCTGAAGGGTTATGACCATGGGTTCAAGATGGGAGCCCTTGGTGCATGTTTCTCAGTTTCTGTGCAGCTGGATGCAAGTATGATGTATCTAGGAAGCTGAGATTAACCACAGATTTGAGTTTTCCAAGATAGATCCCAGAATGAAGACAGACAAGGGAGGAGGTTGAGGACTTATCCAAGGGATTGTTGTAATAAGCAACCACAGATTGAAAAGATGAGGGGTATGATGGCTCATGAGCATCAGGAATCTATAACCTTGAAGTTCTGGAGGCTCAAAATGGTTAGGATAGAGACCAGAGTATCCTGGAACTAGTTAGTGGCAACGGGTATTTATCATTCTCATGTACTCTGGTGCCTCACATTTGACCATGTCCCCTGGAGGGGAGACCTGGTGGCACTCAGAGGAAGAACAGCAGGTTACCAAGAAGAGACTTGATACCCTATGAGCATATACAGGGGGAGGTAATCCCCCTCAGGAACAGACATAGGGGAGGGAAATAAGGGGAAAATGGGAGGGAGGGAAGAATGGGAGGATACAAGGGATGAGATAACCATTGAGATGTAATAACAAGAATAAATTAATTAAAAAATATATTAAAGGGAGCATGGTGATGGCTCAAGGGGTACAGTGCTTGCTGTACAAGTGTGAGGCCCTGAGTTTGACTCCCTCGAGTTCATGTAAAGCTGAGTGTGGTAGTTTGTGCCTGTAATGTCACAGTTCCCTCAATGAGATGGGAAATAGAGAGATGGAAATCCACATAAGCTCATGTACCAGCTAGCCTGGTATACAGCAGCAAATGACAAGACCATGTGTCAACAAGGTGGAACATGAATACTGACACACAAGGTTGTCCTCTGACCTCCATGCATATGTCATGACACTCATGTGCATGTGAACACACACAAACACACATACATAAAGGACACATCATATTAAGTTTGGTAGTGCTTAGTAGAGTAACGGCTAAAGTGATTCCCAAGTTGCTCTGATGTGAGGAGGCTGAGGAGATGGGGGTTCAATAAGTAAAATGTCAAGATATAGATCAGTGTTTGTCAACCTTTCTAATGCTGCCCCCCTTTAATACAGCTCCTCATGTTGTGGCGAGTCTCAACCATAAAATTATTTTTGTTGCTACTTCATAACTTTAATTTTGCTTCTATTCTGATTCATAACATAAATATCTGATATGCAGGATACTTGATATGCAACCCCTGTGAAAGGGTCGTTTGACACCTGAAAGGGGTCACAATCTACAGGATGAAAACTGCTGATATAGAGGTTAAAAGTATCTACTGTTTTTTCCAGTCCCAAGTTCTGTTCTGAGCACACATTACAGGAGCCTCGCAACCATGTGGAATTCCAGCACCAGGCATTCCACACTTTCTTCTGGCCTCTGCAGTAGTGCACATGCATGCACACACACATGCACAGGCATGCACATGCACATGCGTGTGAGCATTCTTAAAGAGATAAAAACACCTTAAAAAGTCATTGTGTATGGATAGCAGGTGTGATCTGGTGGCAGAGCTTCTGGAATTCCACTGTGTGCTGCTGAAGCACTCAACCTGCCTCCCAGCTGAAGGGTGTTGAGTACTGTGTGTCTTGGGCACTAAACAGAGGCGTTGGTCATTCATCACCCAGTAGCCTGGCACCAAGAGAATGTGTATAGGCCTCAGGGTCCTGTTGAGCTCTATAGGCTTACTCCACTTCCAGCCACCAAGGAACAGAGGTCTCATGAGTGGCTGGTGAGCCGTGAAAACAGAATGGGACTTCCATGCCAAGTTGACAATAATTGGGGACCACAGAAGCTTGAGACTTGTGTAATGAAGTGGTATAGCCACATCACATCAGCGATGGGGAGTGGAGGCCAATGTGCTTAGGGAGCAGCAGAAGGAGGACAAAGTGAAGGACACACCTTCCAGAGCTCCATGTGTCGATCATGTGGAGCCTCCCAGAGGCCGGGCTTCCCTTTGCCAAGATTCCCACTCCATCCTTAATTTGGGTGGGTTTGTAAAAAAAAAATTGTATTTAATTTGGAAGAGATCAAAGGTTCAAGCACTTAAATATTCTATTGTGGCACATCTGAACACAGGTGCTCTGGGGACATAGCTCAGCCACATCCTTTTAAATCCATTTTATATTGGTGATCTGTATAAGAAAGATGGGGCTGACCTATCATACTTTCATACTTCGGCATTTGGCTCAACGGTATGACAACTGTCTAAACCACAGGTTCTAGAAAACAAAGTCTTTTTCTCAGGTTTATTATAAGGTCTATGATACCAAGTTTTGTTTTTTGAAAGTGCCTTTCCTGGAGTCTTTTTACTTTTTTGCTTTGTTTTGTGTGGGTTTTTTTGTTTTTTTGTTTTTTTGTTTTTTGTTTTGTTTTGTTTTTGCTTTTTTTGAGACAGGGTTTCTCTGTGTAGCCTTGGCTGTCCTGGACTTGCTTTGTAGACCAGGCTGGCCTCGAACTCACAGTGATCTACCTTCCTCTGCCTCCCGAATTCTGGGATTAAAGGCATGTACTACCACACCTGGCTTTTGTTTTGTGTTTTTTGTTCTTTGTGTGTGTGTGTGTGTGTGTGTGTGTGTGTGTGTGTGTGTGTGTGTGTGTGTGTGTGTGGCCTTCAGTCCCCACTGCCTCTTCAGCCATGGTTCTCTCCCCACCCTCCCCTACCTCTCTCTGTGTGTGGTGTATATTTATATGTGTACAAGTGGATGTGAGTTCATATGTGTTTAGGTATATAGGAATATGCAGTTGCTTATGGCATGTGTGTGTCTGTGTGTGTGGAAGCCAGAGAATCACTTCAATTTTCAGGTCTCAAGCATTATTCAACTTCAATTTTGAGACAAGATCTACCACTGTCCTAGAACTCACCAAGCAGAGTAAGCTAGCTGGCCAGTGAGCCCCATGGACCATTGTCTTTTCCTCTCCAGGGTGGGGATTTTAAGTGCTGACTGCCATGGCCAGGTTTTTTTTTTTTTTTTTTTTTTTTTGCCCATGGGAGTTCTAAGTATTTAACTCACATATGTATTTGTTCAACATATCTGCACTGTATAGAATGCCCACTAGGTAGCCTTCTCAGCTACCCAACTGGCTCTTGCAATAATATAATGCTTATGTTCAGGTAACCTTTATCTTTCTTAATAGTGGCTCCAAAGTAAGAGTAAAAGAATAGTGTTTCTGACCATTGGGGCACACCAAAGTAGACCCACAATGTTAACCTTAAGTGTGAATGTTTATTGTAGATGTATAAGAAATGACATCATCTGTATGGAGCATCTGGTACTAGCAGTTCCAGCATCCACTGGAGATCCTGGGGTGTACCCTCTAGAATAAGAGTGAATAACTGTATGTCAGATGTAGGCAGCAGCAGTACTACCTTGAAATTGTATTTGAAGATTAAATGATATAATATGTAGACTTAGTACCAGCTTATTACTCTTATAATCTCAATTACCATCATTGCATTACTCCATTCACTTTCCAAGACCTGGATACTACATTTTTTTCATAGGACTGGGATGACACTGCCAACTGCAAGGGGCCAAGGAAGTGACCACTGATAATCTTCCTTCATAAATGCTCTGGAGTATCCCTTCTCACCCTGTGAGCACTGCCTGTGCTGCTTTGTGGGACAGAAGTGGAGACCAGTAAGACACAACATGAGAACTGCAAAAGCAAAGGCTTACCCTTAGGGATAGCATTTGAGAAAAGGCTCAGAAAGGTTAAGCACCTTCTCCGTGTTCTCCAATCCCTAACTAGAGGCAGGATTCACACCAGGACAACAGAGCTCAAGGCAGGGACTCTTTGTACATTCCTGTCTTTCATGGGTCCCCCTCTCAGACTACTCTGGATTTTAGAGCTTATGTAACTAAGCTCTAACCCACCCTACCTCTCCTGTTTCCAAATTCAGGTGCATTCTCATTTGGAACCAATTGCCTTTCTCCAGCTTCTGCCTTTCTTTTCTTTGTTCACCTGTCACTTCAGAGCCAAATCTTGCCTTCCCCTCAGAAGACTCCCACCTTCACTGATCTGCTCCTCTCGCCACCCATACCATGGTCATCAGAATGTCCTTTTGGGTGCTAACTAGTGTTTCAGTTCTCTCTAGGTCTACCTCTCCCCATAGGACTTTTGCAATGCTGGAAACCTCGAAGATCAGATTTCAGCTACAAGTGAGCCAAGATGCGATTTAAGTAGCAGATAGACAGGTGTTCATGGTACATGCCTGTAATCATAACACTTGGAAGGCTAACTCAGGAAGATTACTCAGGCTAGTTTTGCTACCTAGTGAGGCCCTGTGGTGGTGGTGGTGATGATGATGATGATGATGACGATGACAATGATACTAATAGTTCTATTTGTGATGAAGATCTGTTGGCATTGCAGTACTTACTGAAGGCACTAGAACACTATCCAGAGCTTGGCTGAGGTAAGCCCAATACTTTCAAAGTAGGCAGAACAGCACAATCCCAAATTTCACAGACATGTATAGATGTAAAAATCTTATGGTCACTGTTATGGGTTGAGAGTAAAATATCCCTATTAGGCCATAGTCCCTGACTATATTTTGGAAGGTTGTGGAGCCTGCCTGGAAGAAGTGGGTCACTAGGGGTGGGCCTTCAGATTTTGTAGCTTGGCTCCACTTTCTGGACACTCTCAAGTTCCTGTCTGTGAGCACAATGTGACTAGCCACTTCACTTTTCTGCTATCATACTTTCTCTACCACTATGGACTGACAACCTTAAACTGTGAGCCAAGCAAACCCTTCCTTCATTAAATTACTTCTCATTGGGTATTTGGCTGCAGCAATTAGGAAAGTAATTATTAAGGCCAGTGATGTCCAGTAGATCACTGCAGAGTTATCCAGGGTGCTCACTTTGGGATCTGCTTTAATTTCTTTTATATGGTATTCTTTTCAGGATACCCAAAGAGCCAGGATCCCATTGGTTCTCATTGGCTCAGAGTGTAAGAGGGGGTAAACAGTAGCCCACATTCTTGCTAGGTAGTAAGTAATATGGAAACTGGAGACATTTCACTAGTGACTATGTCTTTTCCATGAGGGGAGAGGGGTCTTTGTACTCTCATAGAGCTATTAGAAACCTTAGCTGGATTCTGGGTCTGGATTGAAGCTATTGGCACAGAGGAAAGGCTTTTCCAAGTTTCCACTTGATGAAACTGAGCATCTCTTCAACCTAATAATTACATTCTGTGTTCATCCCACATCCCCTAATGCTGGGATGAAAGAGAATCTTAACAATGCACAGTAATGGGGACCACTTACAATCCCCCTCTCCTAGCTTCTCCATATCCAGTCACTCCAGCACACACTCCTTAAAGCACAAAAATATTTTCAAATGCCCACTTATTTCAGAATCGGTAAATTATAACTATACTTTTGTAGGAAGAAAGAATGTTTCCTGTTGTGAACATGATCTGGATCCCAACTCTTTCTATAGGCCTGGAGTTGTCTGTTCACATGTCCATGCTCTGAGTCCAACCTGGACCCCTTGTCCTCTAATTCCCAACCCCTCATTACATCCATATGCTTTGGAGTGTCTTTGCTTTGATTTAGAGTGGCTGTGATTATTGTGTCATCCTTATGACTTCTTTCTTTAATTATTGTAAGGTCATCTACAGCTCTTTAATAGCTTGCAAATGCTTAGCTGCCCCATCTTTCTGTTTCCTCTGAAAGTCCCAAGTATTTCTTACGCTCCTGTCCTTCACAAAGTCCTGTCATGGTCCTTATTCTACCTTTCCCCTGTTAATTATCTTACATGAATCTCCAAGGAGTTTGCATGGGCTGGGTGGATGGTCCATTATGGTGGTGGTCTCCTTGTATCTCTGTTGGTTGCTTTTTCTATTCTCCAGCAAAAACTGCAGA
>OU015748.1:47632816-47647816 GCA_907169655.1 Acomys percivali
AGACAGACAGACAGAGACAGAGACAGAGACAGAGACAGAGAATACATATGGCTATGTGGACTCTAAGGAGGAAAGACAAAATTTTGATGTAGGATGAAGAAGTCCTAGGCTCTAGTCTCAGGTTCTTGATACTCACTGATTTATGCATTCATCATACTTTTGAGCCTTGCTACATTTCAAGAATCCAGTGTCCAATAGGAAGTTTCAATATGGACAAAGGATAGTGTGGTGCTATCCTTCCTGGTTTTCTCTGGGGAGGCAGACACAGGAGCTAATAAGAGCAAGGTAAGTTACTGTAGTACAAATATGGAGGTGCTCTGAAAAGAGGACCCTTTTCAGCCTGGAGTGCTTAAAGAAAGACAGTGAGAGGGGACAGCTGTTTTGAATCATCAAATTAAGCCAAGGTTAAAAAAAAAAAAGCCTAAAGCAGGACACACAGGAAAAAAGATGCTTTGTAGAAGTCCTGCATCTTGAAGCTGTGGCACGCATTGGAGCTGGCTGCTCTGCGGAGGGATGCCTTTCATGGTTCTTGCTATAGTTCTTTGGGTCAGCAGGTGTTTAAGATGACTTACAGACAGGTTATGAAACATATCACAGGTTTGACAGGAAGGCTGGGGGATCACTCTATAAGTGACCAGATGCCCCCTAAAGTTATCAAAACAGTTCTATAAACTACCATTTGTGTTTTCAGCATCAGAAATATTTGAAAGAAATATTTGATTGAGGCAACAGATAAAGTTTGGAGCTGTAGCAGAAATCTCAGAGGGTGGGAGATCACTGGAGGAGCGTTTGAAAAGTAAACATATAGGGACTGTAGCCAACCTCTCTAGACATGAAGAAGAAGGAAAGGATGTACAGGTGAGGAGAAAGCATGGAAGAGGACAAGGGTGGAGGGGAGGGATGGCAGTGCCATCTAACAGGGAAGCTAGGAAAAGGTATGGCTGGATATGAAGCCCTATAGCTGCTTAGCATTCAGTGGAGGTGCACACCTGGAAGGATGCGGCCCAACTGTCCACATGAGTAGCCTAAGGCCACCGAGGGAATGGAAAAGAACAGCAGGCTACAGATGGAACTAAAAAGAGGGGAAGGTACCAGGGTAGTGCATTCTCAGAGTCACGGGCAGGAAATTGTCACTCTAATGGAATGGGCCATATGCTTGTGTCTTCCTCTTCCGCTTCATATTCTGACGCCCCATTCTCCAACATGATGTGATTTGGAGGTAGAGTCCTGGAGAGCTGAGGGCATTGAGAAGAACTCACAAAAGTAAGCACTTGATGATGATATTAGTGTCCTTGAAATACGAAATGAGAAGGTACCACACCTACCCCATATTAGGACACAATAGTGCAAGAAGGATGCTAACCAAGACATGAGCATTTTCCAAAAATCCAGTTGGCTTGATATTGCTTCCCAGTTCTAGAACTATGATCCTTGGGTGTTGAGGCAGTTTGAACAGGAATGGCCTTCATAAGCTTATGTATTTGAATGGTTGTTCATTAGGGTGTGTCACTACTTAAGATTGGGAGGTATGTCCTTCTTGAAGTAGCTGTGGCTTTGTTGGAGGAAGTGAGTCACTAGGGGTAAGATTTGAGGTTTCAGAAGCCCAAGCCAGGCCCTGTAACTCTTCTCTCCCCTTCTTGTTGCCTACTGATCCAAATGTAGAACTCTCAGCTCCTTCTCTAGCACCATGTCTGCCTGTGTGTCGCCAAACTTTCTGTCATGTTGATAATGAACTAAATTCCTAAAGCTACAATCAAGCTCCAGTTCCAATTACATGCTTTCCTTTATAAAAGTTGCCATGGTCGTGGTGTCTCTTCACAGCAATAGAACTCTGACTAAAGATGTTTTGTCATAGTGGCTGAGCTGACCAAGACACCCAATAAGACAAAAGACCAGCAGGCCCATAGCGGGCAATCAGGGGTGAGTTGGCAGAAGTTTAGTTGAGTGAGTGCAGGAAACGTGACTTCAAAGACTATTATCAAGAAGGATTCCTTCAAGACTTTTGCTTAACAAAAGGAGGAAATGTAAGAATTCATGAGATAGTCATGGATACTTGCTATTCGCCAGTTCACCAAATGCAAATGCAAATAAACTTCAAAAGCTTTTATTTTTACCTTTAATTATGTGTGCATGTCTCTGTGGCTATGGGTCCATGAGTAGAGGTACCCAAGGAGGCCAAAAGATGAACGTTGGATCCCCTGGAGCTAGAATTGCAGGTGGCTGTGAAGCTGCCCATGGTGGGAACAGACTTTGTGTCCTCTGCAAGAGCAGAGCCTGCTCTTGGCCACTGGGCTGGCTTTCTGCCCTGCAAATCATCTTTCTTCACTGAGTTGCTTCTACATCCTCCACACAGTTACTACTAAAGAGATGATCTAATAATGTCTTACTTCCACTTCCATAAGCCCCCTCTGATGAATTTTGCTTGTGGTTACTTCTGAATCGGCTGTTTCTCTTTTATCCATCTGACAGTAACAGCTTGTATTTCCCTTTTTACTTGGCCCACTAGGAAACCTGGAGGCCAATTTCAGATAAATCACAGCAAAGAGAGTCTTCTTGGCCACCAACACGAAAATCCTCTCCTTGCCTAGAGGATGTCTGGTTTCCTTTTCATCTTTATTTTCTATTCCCGTGTATACAACTAGTGATGTTTTTAAAATGTTCAATATAAGTTTATTGAGCAAATAAAACCTGCAAATGGCGATTTTCTCCATAAATTGGAGTACTTAAGTTGTCATAACATGAGTTTTGCACGTTGTTTTGACCAAATGCCGAGATGTTTCTACAGTGAAACTTTGAATGCTGTCGTTATGCAAATATTTTATTTTAAGCATTATAAAATCTTTTCAGAGTCTAGAGAGTATAAATTCCCCAAAATGGGAAGAGGCTTAACCTCTCTTGATCTGAGGTTCCCCTGCTGTGAAGTGGTGATAGGAGCTCT
This sequence comes from Acomys percivali, assembly GCA_907169655.1. Taxonomy (NCBI): domain Eukaryota; kingdom Metazoa; phylum Chordata; class Mammalia; order Rodentia; family Muridae; genus Acomys; species Acomys percivali. The sequence goes on from OU015748.1 coordinate 47,635,755, forward strand.
GTCTTCTCATGCAGGAGAGAATGGAGAACCAAACCATCCTAGGGTAAATGTCCTGCAGACAGAAAGTAACATCAATCGCAAGGCTTAGTTTCCTTTGTACTCATGTGTGCAGCCTAAGCCCACGGATGGCCAATTTGTTGTTGATTTGGTCTTAATTACCTATGGCCTTCCCAACTCAAAGATCCTGCAAGTCAGAGGCTTTTTCTTGGTCTAAGCTGGGATTTGTCATGGTCAGTGACACTCTGTATTTCTAGGGTATAATAGTTGTTCTCAATTGCCAATGTGATGATGAAATCTATAATAGTCTGAGGCAAGGACCTCTGGGCATGCCTGTCAGTAGTATTTTCTCAGTGAGGTTACTTGATATGAGAAGAACACTGTGAGTGGCACCATGCCCTAGTCAGGGACCCTGGCCTGTAGAGAAGAGAGAAAGCACACCAACCACAAGCATCCATTGCACTCTTGATATGACCAGCCTTTTCAAACCTCTGCTGCCTTAACTTCCCCACAACAACAGACTGTGATCAAAAGGGCCAAAATCAACCCATCTAGGCTGACATTGCTTTGGTCAGAATATTATTATTGTGGCTACAGGAAAGTTTGGGGGTAGCACAAGAGAGTGCTGCGATCAAGTGGTTAAGTTCACATCTGATACCAAAGCTGGCTCCAGAGATTGTCCCAGCCAGTTTTGCAGGAAGCTCCATCCATTAGAAATAAAAATTGGTAGCCTGCTGTCCTTCCAAAGAAGAGACTTGATACCCTATGAGCATATACAGGGGAAAGAGGTCCCCCTCATTCACAGTCATAGGGGAGGGGAGTAAGGGGAAAATAGGAGGGAGGGAGAAATGGGAGGATACAAGGGATGGGATAACAATTGAGATGTAATATGAATAAATCAATAAAAAATATTTTTAAAAAAGAAATAAAAATTGGGTATCTGGCAAGGAAAACAGTGGCATGGGTGACAGTGAGAAGTCCATTGTTCACCTAGGGGCCACCGTTTCTGCTTGCTCTGCAGTCTGTGTGGTTATAGAGTGAGAAGGATTGGCTAATGAAAACCGGGCTTCCTCCCTACGTGGTCTTCTGGCTGGCACATCACTTACAGTCCCTGATGAACTACCTCCTTCCTCAAACACAGTGTTTCAGCGTGGATTATGGATGAGCTGCCCCTCCCCCAAGTGATTTTTTTCCTAATTACATTTTTGAGCTTGGGATACAGTTGTTCATGGGCGGTGCCTGGTTCTGGAGGAGGAGATAGTAGAATTAGAGAAATTAGTATAATTAAATTATATGTAAGAGATTAGTATCAGAATAAAGATACTTCTCTAACTCAAAAAAAAAAAAAAGAAGAAGAAGTTAGAGACATAAGTAAGAAGAGAGAATGGGAGGTGGTGGAGACAATTTTATTTAAGGAGTTAAGAACGAGCTCTAGGTTTCACTAGTGTCTGTGGTTAAATTGGCTGAGGATTGACAATCATTTTAACATTCAGTCACCTATTCATTCAACAAACACTTTCCGAAAGACTGTGGCGTGTAAGATGTGGTACAGGTGTTCTCTAGACAGAGCTTGTCACACTTCATAATGTTTTTGCTATGTCTAGGGATCTCGTTAAAACGGAGGGTTAGTCTCCATGTTTTCCCAGTGACACCTGAGTGTTTGGCTTCCTGACAACCCTACCCCTACCCCCAGGGCTGCCCCTGTTGCTGACACACACAGACCCTGCTCCATGGAACAAGGCTCAGGATGTGTGGGCGGATAACACATGGCTTTGGCTCTCAAGGACCTTTCAGCCCAACAAGGCAATCAGACTATCAACAAGTTCCCTCTCCCTCCACTGGAAGTCACATCTGGCTATAGAAGGTGGTCATTTCAGGCTCCATAGCTCCTGTTGCTAAGGTTACCCCCATAGATTCCAGTGGCCTCCCCGTCCCAGGTTTGCTGGCTAGTCCCCGGCCAAATTCTATTCTCTCTCCCAGCCCTCCCCCTCCATTTCCCAACATCAGATCTCCACCGCTGTTCCGCTCCTCAACCCCTCTCCCACCCAGTTCCCTCACTCCATCTGCTTCAGATGTCTATTTTATTTCCCCTTCTGAGTGATACTCAAGCATCCTCCCATGGACTCTCCTTGTTATTTAACTTCTTTGGATCTGTGTATTGTAGGATGCTATCCTGTACTATATGGCTAATACCTGTTTGTCAGTGAGTGCATTCTATGCATATCTTTCTGGTTCTGGGTTACCTCATTCAGGATGATGTTTTCTCGTTCTACCCATTTGCCTGCAAATTTCATGATGCTCTTGTTTTTAATAGCTGAGTAGAATTCTGTTGTATAAATGTACCACATTTTCTTTATCATTCTTTGGTTGAGGAACATCTAGGTTGTTTCCAGATTCTGACTATTATGAGTAAAGCTGCTATGAACATAGTTGAGCAAATGTCCTTATTGTATGGTGGGGCATCTTTTGGGTATATGCCCAGGAGTGGTATAACTGGGTCTTGAGGTAGAGCTATTTCCAATTTTCTGGGAAAGTCCCAGACTTATTTCCACAATGTTTGTACTGCTGCTCAAGGGAAGGGGGTTCAGGTGTTTTATGAGTGCATGGAATGTCAGGGTCTGCACCATTAGATATGACATATGCCTGATAATAGTCACCGTTACTTTCTTAGATACCACAGATGCACCCCAGAAACACCCCTCAAATTATGTGCTGAATGAAATCAAAACAAAGCTGGGTGTTCCTCCAGGCAGTGGACTTTGTACATAAGCCCTGCAGTTCATCAAACACCAATGTGTGCCCACCCAATGATGGATGTCTCAGCCTCCTGGTTATTCAAGGAAAGACTCTAAGGCTTAGAGAATGGAGGTGGTGAGTTCAGGACTGACCAGGTTAGAACTGGGTCTCATGCCTCGTTGCCTGGCTGAGCATGCATCCTGTGCTTGTGTCCCCTGTGCCTGGTGCTGCAGACAGCTGGAGATACATGTACACACACAGACAATTAACACCAGCATTTAACCGAAAGCTCAAAGGCTGTGTGGGAAAATGTTTGCAGGCAGCAGAAGCAGCTGTTTGGGGAAAACTGGGAGAGTAGCCTGGGTCATTTCTGCTCACAGGGCATTGTTATTGCTGTTGCTGCTGCTGCTTCTGGAACAGGAAGTCCCAGCCTTCTGTTTCTGTGACAAAGACAACTAGCAGATCATTCACAAGAAGCCTTTATTGTGGTCTAACTTCATAACACTGACAGAGGGTGGTACACAGCAGAGAAGCCTCCTAGACTAATCTGAAAATATTGACAAATAGTGAGTGAATGTGATATAGTGGCACAGAAAGGTATGAGGCATACTTATGAATGGATTATAATTTCATCAGTCAAGGCTCTATGTATGCAGATTATAGCTCTACCAACCATAAGTCTTACATATGCCCTGCAAGTACATTGATTAGGAGCCTCATATAGGCAATCTCCTTTCTGTCAACCACAAACCTTTTGGTGAGTCAGCAGGGAATGTGCTTTCCTTCTTTCTGGACCTTGTTTAAGACTGCTAATTTAGGGGGCGTGGTTACAGCCATGCATCACCAGAGTATAAGCACAGTGGGTTCTTGCCTACAAACCTGAGCCTCCCACAGTGAATGCTTGATGAGTTCTGGGTTATAGAGCCTCCCATAGTAAATGCACCATCATTACTGGCTTACTGTGTTGAGTCTCATATAGTAGATTCATATGTTCTGGGTAATAGACAAGAGCCTACCACCATGCATGCTGTGCACCCTGCATGCTAGGATTATAGGTGTCTTCCTCCCACAGTACATGCACCATGAATGAGGGCTTAAGCTTTGAACCCACCATAGAATATGCTCCATGAATACTGGGGTTTTAGGAATGAGATTACCAGAGTATATGTGCCATTAGGCCTGGCTAACTGCTTTGAGTATATCATGGTACAGTGCTGGGCTATAGTCATGAGCCACCCACAAGAATGTACCATGGGCGCGGTGTTCTGGGTGTGTCTCCAGAAGAGATGCATATTGAGTGCTGGATTACAGGTGTGAGACTCACACTGCACGTGCACCATGGATGAGAACTTAAGCCATGAGACTACCATAGGACATGCACTGTGGACTCTGGGTTTTAGGCACGAGACTCCCTCAGTACATGTACCATGAGTGCCAGTTTACTCTTTTGAATCCTGTACAACACATTCAAAAGGAGTGCTGAGTTACAGATGAGCATCAACCTATACCCAGTACTGATTTATTGTTTTGAGATTGTCAAGGTACATTCACAGTCAGTGCTGGATTATATGAAGGAGTTCCCACAGAACATATGTCAGGAATGCTGCTGTTCTGGCTAGTTTTGTGTCAACTTGACACAAGCTAGAACCATCTGAAAAGAGGGAATTTCTGAGAAAATGCCTCCATAAGATCTGGCCATAGGGTATTTTCTTAATTAGTGCTTGACCAGGGGAGGGGCAGGGCTCAGCCCATTGTAGATGGTGCTATCCCTGGGCTTGTGGTCCTGAGTTTTATAAGAAAGCAGGCTAAAGAATCCATGTGAATCAAGCCAGTAAGATACAACCTCCATGGCCTCTGCATCAACTTCTGCTTCCAAGTTCCTGCCTTGTTTGAGTTCCTGTCATGACTTCTTTTAGATGTGGACTATGATGTGGGAGAGTAAGCCAAATAAACCTTTTTCTCCCCAAGTTGTTTTTGATCATGGTGTTTCATCACAGCAATAGTAACCCAAACTAGTAGAGAAATTGGTACAAGGAGTAGGGTGTTCCTGTGCTGGGACAGACCTAACCATGTTTTGGGGAGGAGTGTGGAAGGTCTTTGGAACTTTGACTAGAAAAACCATTGAGTGTTGAGAGCTCAACAAGCTGTTCTGTAGGACCTTGGAGAATAAGAATGTTGACAGCAGACAATGGAGACGTAACAGGTCATTTGGGTGAAGATTCTATGGTTCTGGTAATCTGGGGTTGAAAAATAGACCATGATTAACAAGAGACAGCAACACTGGAGTGAAATCTTTGCATTACTGGTATAAGTGATGCTGGTCTTCTGGATCTGAGAACTTGACAGAGCCTAAGAAGACACCAGCATCCCCGAGATACAGTCTTCTGGGATGTGTTTCCTGAGAGTCAGCACAAAGAAGCTGTGTTCCAGAGGCAGCCATGATTTTTCCTCATGCTGGCAACTGAACTTGGTAGTGTAAGAGCCACCCATGTGGTGCAGGTTTGGAAGGAGTGACAGAGTCATGGAGACCAGCTGAGGCTATGTGGCATGGCTGGAGTCTCTGAAAAGAGCACAGGAGAAGCTATTGGTGAAAGTGCAATCCAGTTGCAGCAGAGCATCCCAGCATTTTGGAGATGCCTTACTGTGGAATGACCACCAAGAATTGCACCAGTGGTGAAGTAGAGCCAGCCAGCGCCTAGAAGACATGCTGTGTGTGCTGCTGCAGAGGGTGGAGCCAGAGAAATGGCCCAAGACCTTTGGAGGATCCCAGAAAATCATGAGTGCATCCCAGACATTAGAAATGCTGTTATTTACAGGATTGAGAGTTTAATTTTTCTTTGATCTGATTGTGACTGTGTCCTGGTTCTTCCCTCTTGAAGTAAGGAAGTAGTTAACATATTTTTGATTTTACAAGAGCCCATCATTAAACTATTGATTTTTAAAAGGGATTTTAGGTTTTAAAAGAGAGTTTGGAATCTGTCTGTCTGTCTGTCTGTCTGTCTGTCTGTCTGTCTGTCTGTCTATCTATCTATCTATCTATCTACCTACCTATCTATCTATCTACCTATATATCTATTTATCTATATCAATTTCCCCTCCCTCTTCTCCCAGTCCCCCATACAGTTCTCCATTTCTCTTCAGAAAAATACATACGCTCATGGATATCAGCCAGCCATGGTATACCAAGTTGCGGTGACTAGGCACCTCCTCTTCTATTAAAGATATACAAAGAAATCCAGTAGGAGGAAAGGGTTCCAAAGACAGACAAAACAACCTCTGTCCTCACTGTTTGGAGTCCCACAGGAAAACCAAGCTTCATACCTACAACATCGGTGTAGAAGCCTTAGGTCAGTCAGTCCATGTGGGCTCTGTGGGTGTTGGTTCAGTTTCTGTGAGTCCCTATGAGCTTATGTTAGTTGATTCTGTGGGTTTTCTTGTGGTGACTTTGACCCCTCTGGCTTCTTCAATCCTTTTTCTCTCCCTCTTCCACAGGATTCCTTAAGATCCACCTAATACTTGACTGTGGGTCTGTGTATCTCTTTCCATCAATTGCTAGAAACCTAGTGCACTGATAACTCTCAGGAAGCTATGAGGATGACCCCAATTAAGACTCCTAGAAATGAGGGATATGGAGCCTTACCCAGCCATCTCCTGTGACTAGACATGACTTCCAGTGCTGAGACTGGGGCACCAACCAGGTGCAGAACCTTTGACCTACAATTTGTTCTGCCTGCAAGATGTGCTAGGGTAAATGCTGCACAGAACTAGTGGAAGTGACCAACCAATGACTGGTCCAGCTTGAGATCCATGCCATGACAGGAAGCCCACCTTTGACACTAACCGGTGATTCAGGACCCAGAAGCTGGATAACCCAGAGGCCTAGGATAAAAAATGTTTCCTACTGATGATCTGCTATATTCATAGATTGGTGTCTAGCCCATTTGTCAGCCTAGAGTTTGTATGTTTTATTAAAAATTATATGGCTTTGATTAGTTGACTTTGTTGGTCTTCTTGTTGAGTTCTTGTCCCGTACAGGTCTTTCTAATCTTTCCCCCAACACTTTCATACTCTCCGAGCTCCACCTAATGTTTGGGTATTGAATTTTAAAGTGTTTGCATTTGTAAAGACTGTGGAAAATTGTAAGTTTGTAGAATCATTTATATTGTCACCTTGATGTTAATGTGTGATCTTGGCATAACCAAGAAAGAAAAGATTATGACTCAATATATGTTTGTATGTCAAATTGACAAGAGGTCAATTGTCCTGGCTAGTCTTAGGTCTATTTGATATAAGCTAGAGCCATCTGAAAGGAGGGAGTCTCAACTGAGAAAATGCCTCTATAAGCTCTAGCAGCAGGGCATTTTCTTAATTAGTGATTGATAGGAAGGGCCCAGCCCATTGTAGGAAGTGCTATCCCTGGGATGGTGGTAACCCAGAAGGCTGTGGATAACTTGACTTCTATAAGAATGCTGGTTGAGCAAGTTAGTAAGCAGCACCCCTCCATGGCCTCTGCCTAGCTCCTGAGTCCTGGTTCTTGCCCCAAGTTTTCTCAATGATTAACAGTAACGTGAAATCATAATCCAAACAAACCCTTTCTTCCTTCAAGTTGTTTTGGTTATGGTCTTTCATTACAGCAATATTAACCCTAACTATAGCAGTCAGTGTACTGTTTTGAGTCCCAAACAGTACATTCCCAATGCCTGCTGGATAATAGGCATGATCCTATCACAGTACATGCACCATGAGTGCTGGCTTACAGCCACGGGCCCTACCATAACATATGCACTATGAATCCTGGGTTATAAGCATGATATTCCTACAAAACATGTACCATAGGTGCTGGCCTACTGTTGAGTCCTGCACTAAGCACTCATAATGAGGAGGACTAGGCTTATAGACACAACTGTCCCACAGTACATACATTATGAATGCTTTCTTCCTGTTTTGAGTTTCACAGTACATTCCCAGTGAGTGCAGGCAATCAGCCTGCCACAGCATATGCACCATTAGTACTGGCTTACTTTTTTGAGCTATTTACTATGAGAGTTGGCTTACAGGCATGGGCCTCCCAAAGTATATGCACCATAATTGCTAGTTTATAGGCATCAACCTCCCACAGTACAGACTCATTCCATAAGTTCTGTTCCCCCAGAGAACCATAACTAATACAATGCACCATGAATGCTGTATTATAGTGGTAGGCCTCCTACAGTACATATATACATACACCATGAGTGGTAGGTTATAGGAGTGAGCCTCCACAGTACATGTAGCATACGTTCTGAGTTACTGGTTTGAACTTCACACAATACATTCACAATGAGTGTTGGGCTATAGGCACAATCCTCCCATAGCGCAGGCACTGTGAGTGCTGTGTTAATGGTTGCATCTCTAAAAACACATAAACCATAGGTGCTGTGTTACAGGCCTGATTTTTCCAGATTGCATGAAGCTGAGCATTGGGATACAGACCTAAGTCTCCTACAGTACATAGACTATGAGTGCGGGGATACAGGTGTCAGCCTCCCACAGTGTATGCACCATGAATGCTGGGTTACAAGTATATGCTTTCTGCAGTACATGCACCACGAACTCTGCATTACTGCTTAGAGTCTCACACATAGGCATTAGCCTCCCACAGGATATGCATTGTATATTCTGGGTTAGAGGTGTAAGTGTCCGAAAGTACATAAACCAAGAGTACTAGGGAGTTGGCCTGAACCTCCCAGAGGAAATGCCGTATGAGTGCTGGGATACTGAGTCGGGCCTTGAATAGTTTAGTCACAGTAATAACTGGGTTATAGGCATGGGCCTTCCAAAGTATTGCGCTATAATGCTGAGCTATAGGCATAATCCTCTGACAGCAAAGACTCATTCTATAAGCTCTGTCCTCCAGGAGAACTGTGAATACAATGCCCCATGATTGCTGGGTTCTAACTGTAAGCCTCCTGCTCTGCATGCACATGAGTGATGGGTTCTAGGGATGAGTTTCCACATTACATGCACCATCAGTTCAAGGTTTCTGGTTTGAGTCTGGCAAAGTGCATTCACAGTGAGTGCTGGGCTTTAAGGCATGAGCCTCATGCACCATGGGTACTGGGTTAGCGGCACGTGCTTCCGAACATACATAAATCTCGAGTGCTGTGTTGTAAGCCAGAACCTTTCAGAGCACATGCAAACAAAGAGTGCTGGAGTGCAGGCATTAGTTCCCTATAGCACGTGCAACATGAGTTCTTCGATCCAGCTGTCTGCCTCCCACTGAACATGCCTCCCACTGAATGTGCTGTGTTATAGCTATGGGCTCACTTCAGTAATGTACCATGTACTGTGAGTGCTAAGTTAGAGGCATGCATGCACCATGAGCGCTTGGTTACTGGTTTGAATTCCTCACAGTACACTCACAACCAGTGTTGGGCAATAGGCATAAGGTCCCCTCAGCACATGGACCATGAGTTCTGGGTTAATAGTGTGAGAGCTTAACCCCTGGTCAAGTTGCTTTCAGGAAGATGAGGCCCTTCCATGCTCCTCAGCTTAACCTCTCTGTTGCCATATTCCCATCTGAAAACAGGCTGGATAGGGCCACGCATTTCATCTCATATGTGAAGAAGCAGAAGTGAGGAGGTCCACAAGAAGCATGTGGCACGCCTGGTCTGTGTTAAAAGTCCTCAATACTTTGCAGTCGGGATTTCACTCTTGCTACCTCGATGCTATGCTCAGTCTGGACTTGTTACCTGTGCATCCTTGAGAAGACTCCTCCCTCAATTTCTGTACTCGGGAGGTGATGTATGATAACATCCAGCCTGCTTATCACATACCTGCCATCAGTATCAACAGGTATAGACTGGTTTTCTTGTCACATTCCCTGAACAATAAGCCCAATAACCATATAGTATTTATACCATATCAAGCATTATGCCTTCTAGAGATGATTTGAACTATACAGGTAGCTGGGCTCTGGCTAAATGCAAACACTAAGCCATTTTATATGAGAGACATGGAAATTTATGGATTGGTATGTGGCACGGTCCTAGAACAAGTTCCCCACGGACACCATGGGGTGGATGTACAGTTGCTGAAGGCCGAACAATGACTATGGTACCACTGTTTTCAAGATTGTACTGTGACTGTTAGGACACAAAGAGTGTCTAGAGAATATATCTATCAGAGATGGATGCTCCTCAGGCATTTTCTACTGTCATTATATTTTACCCCAAAGGCAATAGGAGAGGAGACAAGTGGAAATCATACCACAGCTAAAAGATAGCTGTCCAGTGTGTCCAGTCCTCATGCTCTTGGCTCGGGGTTATTCTCCTCTGTGCTCTCATTATTTTTTTTTCAGGGTACTTGAAGGGCAGCAAGGGTCTTTAGATTCTCATGGTCCAGGTACTGATGCTGGATCCTCACAGGCCACTCACAGGTACCGCATTGTTCTTCAAGTAGCAGGACAAGGAGAATGGTTTCCCACCTCAGTATTTCCTCTTTCTCCTGCATTACAGATAACCTCTTCTCTGCTGGTTCCCCAACACTGTTTGACCCTCTTCTCTTCTTCTCATTGGCAGTCTTTTTGGAAGCAAATGGGGTCTTGTTGCTCCCCTGCTGTACCCTTCAATGGCTCACTATTTACCCTGCAGTTATTCTGAATTCTTCCTAGATCTGCCTGCTGTGGCCAACCTCTCTCAGGTCACCCATGCTCCAGATATAACAGACACTCAGAGTGATCGGAAGCCCATGTGACCACATGTGATCAAAAACCCTGTGTGACCTCGTGACAGTCTGCAAACCCTTTAAATAGCCCTTAAACAACACAGCTTTCTATTATATGGCATGCTTGCTGAAGTCAGAGAAGTAAGCAAGTTAGAAGGCATTTGGTCCATTGGAGTCTACATTATAGCAGGTAGAGACATACTTTAGAAAGAACATGTAACTAAAATACTTCACAGACTAGTGTGTATGTGCGTGTGTACATGGGTGAATAAACAGCATCAAGCCATTGTCCTTAGGGTCAGGGATAGTAAGCATGAGTCATTAACTTGTTGAGCTAACACTTGCCTTTCTACACCCAGGCTTGATGTTATTTTCTCTAGGAAGTCTTCCTGAAAAGGAATATGTCTGGGTGGGGTGTCACTCATCTGTGCTCTCAGGGCACCTTGCCAAGTCCAGCAGATTCTTTAAATTTTATACCTGACCCCATATGTCAGTCGCATCTGTCCCTGGAGACTTTTTGTCTTCTCAGGCCAGAGACTGTGCTATTCAGTGCACAATGGCTGCCTTAAGTAGAGTCAAATTGATGACTGTGACTGAGTCCCCAGACATACAGGCTAGGGAGCACAGGATCAGGGAATAGCCAGACCAGAGCAGCTAAGCCCAGGCAGGCTTTCCCCTCTCCTATTTAAAAGCATACACTTGAAAATGGAATTGTGGAACTGAGTTGGGCATTTGTTTATAAATGACAAAGGCAGCCAAGAGCTTTTGAGGAGACCCTCATTCATCCTGCCCCCATCACCTTCCTGTCATTTTCCAGTTATTTAGAACCAGCCGGCCAGATAGCCCTTAACCAAGCAATATACATGTTAATGTGGAGAGCAGGGACTGAGATTGAAGTAGCAGCAAAAACACATTATTCAAAAGGGGAAGACGAGGAGGAAAAGAGAAATGGACAAGGTAGGGGGAGGCTCGGGGGCAGCTCCAGCCTTCATTGAAAGTCACAGGCAGCCATGCCTACAAGGACCTGGTGGCCACCTGCCTCCATTCTGTGGCCCCTCCCTTGAACTTCTCTCCCCTAAGTCTAAAAATGCCCTTCGTTTAGTTTATTTTTAACCATCCCCATAAGGCCCCTGGCAGTCTCATTTTAATTAGATTTGTACCCAAAGAGGCTGTAGCTATTGATGGAATGATTTCTTTCCTTCCCTCCTTATTGGCATTGCATAGGGGGCAGCCAAAAATTCTTTCAGAGAAGTGGAATGTTTAGCATTTAATTATTTTTTTCTTGGCTATCTGGTTCTAGGCTGAGAACCCTGGAGCTGGCTCTTGCTCTTGCCTCCTTTAAAGACAGGCTGTTGGTTCTTGAGTACGGCAGCAGCTACTCTATCTGCAGACAAGTGTCATTAATTGACTTTGCTTCCATCTGACTCCCCTGCCTCTCAAAGGTGGTGGAGTCTGGGAAGGAAAGAGATAGGAGGAAGAAGGATCCAGATACAAGACTTTTCAGGGCTCTGAAACTCTCATGAGGAGCAACAATCCTTTCTAGATTCTGACTGCCCCTCTGTATGTCACGGTCATAGTGGTATTAAGAACAATATTTTGGGGCACAGTAGCTTCACTCCCACTGC
>OU015748.1:47652816-47665312 GCA_907169655.1 Acomys percivali
CCAGCAGAGCATTCTCAAAAGTTGTGTATCAATTGAATTTTTTTTTCCTAAATTGAATCTCATTTCCAATGCACCAAGGGAGCTGGGGATTTTAAAGAATTCTCCAGTTTGTCTTTTTGTAAAGCTAATAACCACCCCTTGATGTCTTCGGTACAAATCGGATTTTTCATTTATAGGCTCTGTTGAAAGTGGGGTTCCCTTGTATTCATTAAGAAGCCCATATACACCTACTTTGAATTGAGACACGGATTGAATAAGCCAGCTAAACAGTCTCTCTCATGAGCATCGGGGGTAGGGGGCCTGCAGAGTGATGAAGGATGTCAGAGAACAAACTCAGCCCCCCAAAATACTGGAGAAGGCTGATCATTGACACCCTGAGGACTCACGAAGACCAGCAAAAGAATCAGGTCTATGGCTCTTTTCTATCACCAGACGTTTCTGCAACATTTCACTCGGGGGGGGGGGTTGTGGGAGTCCTGCTTATTTCAGGTAAATTCTTGATGCTACATTCTGTCTCTTATGAAAAGGCATTATGCCTTTACCCTCCCCCTATCGCTTTCGTTTTTCAAATGTTTGCTAACCCAGTGTTCTGTTTCTCAGATCCCTGAATACAAGTCCAAGGTCCCAGACTTGACTTCAGCATCGGCACAAATTCATTTGTCTAGTCTTTAAATCTCATTTGGGTTGTCTTTTTTTTTTTCCTAATAAGAAAAATAGAATTAGCTAGCTCTCTCAACTCAGCAGGACTCCAGTATGGAATTTACGTAAATTATCTCCTTAATAAAATTACTAAATATAGCATCAACATGGCTACAAAGGGAGAAAATAAAACTCTTAGGTTGTGTCTTAAAAAAAAAAAAAAAGAAGAAGGAGAAGAAGCTATGCTCTACTACCAAGGGATGGAATTTAACTTTCTACCCAGTGGGAACAGGTTCAGGAGGGAGGGCAGATGAGATTCCAGGAAAGACTGGAGACAAAAGGCTGAGAGAAGACTGGAGAAATCTCTAAGCTGGGCACACAGATAGACTTTAATTATTCACTCTCTAGAGATTTTGCTGGGTGTTTGGAATCAGGTCAAGAGTATCTGGACCCAGGGGTCCTGCTCAAACTATGACACTAGCCAAGGACAATACGTGCAGTAAACTTCAAACCCATACCCAGATCTAGCCAATGGACAGGACATTCTCCACAGTTGAATGGAGAATGGGGTCTGACTTTCACACAAACTCTGGTGCCCCATATTTGACCATGTCCCCTGGATGGGGAGACGTGGTGGCACTCAGAGGAAGGATAGCAGGCTACCAAGAAGAGACTTGATACCCTATGAGCATATACAGGGGGAGGAGGACCCCCTCAGTCACATTCATGGGGGGGGAGTAAGGGGAAAATGGGAGGGAGGGAGGAATGGGAGGATACAAGGGATGGGATAACAATTGATATGTAATATGAATAAATTAATAAAATATATTTTAAAAAGAGTATAAACTATCTTTGCCTTCCTGAAAAAGATACTCTGATTATACTTCTGTGTCAAAGACATTGTTCCAGTAAAATAGTTAAAGGTATTAGACATGACAATAGGTCAGAGATGAGTTTGTGTGTGTGTGTGTGTGTGTGTGTGTGTGTGTGTGTGTATGTGTGTGAATGCTTGCTCGCATATACAGGTGCATTGAACACATATCAGGGAAATCTGGAAGAGTGGAGAACAGAAAAATAACATCAGAAACTGTGGAAGACATTGGACATATTTGCATGGGAAATACATATTTGTCACTCACAGGAGAATGGGAAAGGACACAGTATACAGTCTGGCTTCCTGCTTTTCTCTTATGTCTTACATGCAAAGTGTCTGTTTTCCACCTCCCGGGAGTCTCTTTTCTTGCCATCCTATGCCACTACCTTTATTTAGTCTCCCCTGTCGTGATGCTCTCCAGGGCACCCTCCTCCATCCTGTCTCAACTCTCTTTATCTCATCTTTGTAGGCCTGCCAAAGACATCTTTTAAAAATATCCGTAGATCAAGACATTGGAGTGACAAAAAAATAAAAATAAACCTCTCTCACCGATATTCAAGGCCTTTCCCTCATGGTCTGTTCCTTTGCCTCCAAACTAGCTTGCTGCCTAGGACCCCCTTTTTAATGCATTCCCCCCTTACCCCAGTGATGGAAGGAGGCCATAATGTTGCTTCTTAAATAGAACCTCTGCAGCTGACAGGCTCTCAACTCTTCATGTATACATCCCCTGCAAGTCGATGTCTGCCCAGTGCACACGCAGATCTTTCATCTCTCTTAGCCCCTGGCCCATGAGTTGCCCTTCACTTGCTTTTCACAGCACTCCAGCTTACTTTCAACTCTGTGTGGCCTTTGGTGTGGCCTTTCAGTGGAGCCAAGTGATGTTGTTACATCTGAGTGCCACGCAGATCCATACAGGGACTGAGAGGACCTCTGAAGTCAGCTAGGATGGTTCACGCTCAGGATCTATTACCTACCAACTGTGTGACTGGAGGCAGGCTCCTTCATCTCTCTGGAAACTGCACTCATCATCTGAAAAACAAAGATATCAAACTCTACCCCACTGAGCCATTAAAGAAATGCAATTTCATAATGCCCACACAGGCCTTGATATATATAAAGTGAATGTCAGCCCTGTACATAGACATTATTGTCAGCTTTGCCTTCATCTGGCTGAGAACTTAAAAAAAACGCAGTGTCTTCTTCAACTGTGTATTGTAGCACCAACCCCACAGAAGGCTTTAGAAGCTTCTAGAATGAATGAAGAGCCCTAAGTGAGAGACCTCATAAGCACTACCTTTATTGTTGGCTACTCCTCTGTTTAGGCCAAGATCCAGGATTCCAGGGACATAGCAAAAGAAGCAAGATGTTGTATGTGGTCTACCACATAGATGGTTTTGAATACTCCCTCTTTTTTTCAAACTCACTCATTCTCACAGCCCCTGCATCAGGATGGACCTAGGTGACTGGCTAAGAAAAGATGAATCACTCTGCTTCTCTCACAGACAGAAGGACCACAAGTGCACTGACATTCCCTCTGTAAGCTGGTGAGCTTGAGCTCATCCTCTGGTGCCTTAGTTCATCTTCTGTTGCTATGACAGAACACATGAGGATGGATGCTTTTTAAAGAAGAGAAGTGTATTCAGCTCATTTTCCCAGACGTTCAAAGTCCACGACTGGCCTGAATTTGGTGAGGGCTTCTCTTCATACCTTCGATGTGGCTGGAAAACTGAAAGGTGAGTAGGAATGTGCGGAAAGGATAAAACACAGGCTATCGGCCTTTATGAAAGATCCTTTAGAAGATCCCACTCTCACAAGAAAGATAATAATCCTTCTAAATGGCATCATCACCCTTTAAAAGCCCCACAGTCCAACAGTACCACAGGGCAATGTAATTCCAGTGTGAGTTTTACAGGGGACAGAGCGTATTCAGCCCACAGCAGGAAATCTAATTTTCTTTTAGTATTGATGTGAGCTCAGAGATTGTGGTCTGTGCTGTGCACTAGGGAAGGGGCCCACCTTGGCTGACCAAAGCCAGGAGCAAGTCATCATGAAGGTCTAGTGTCCTGGGCCTCCTCGGCAGGGAACAAGCCAGGGGGCTTAACTAACAAAGCCTTCCTTGTGGGATTTCTGCAGGCTCAGAGTATAATGTTAAGGCTTCAGAAGGGTTGCTTCCTCTGGGAGTCAAGAGAAAGAAATCTACTTCTCCCAAAGCCTCCATGGCTGGCAACCTTGGTGTTCACTATACTACAGAAGAAGCATTTCAACCCCCAGCTTCACCTTTCCAGGATGTTCTCCTTCTCTGTGTATCTATGCAGCTACCGCTGCCTCCTTAGAAGGACTCCATCATTTGATATTCCTCTGTTGAGAATTCTCTGTTTAGTTCTGAGGCCCATTTCTCTATTGGGTTATTTGGTTTGGTAGTGTTTAATTTCTTGAGTTCTTTATATATTTTGGATATTAGACCTTTGTCAGATGCAGGGTTGATCGGACCATGTCCCGTGGATGGGGAGGCCTGGTGGCACTCAGAGGAAAGATAATAAGTCACCAAGAAGAGACTCGATACCCTAGGAGCATATACAGGGGGAGGAGGTCCCCCTCAGTCACAGACATAGGGGAAGGGAGTAGAGGGGGAAGCGGAAGGGAGGAAAGAAAGGGAGGATACAAGGGATGGGCTAACAATTGAGATGTAATATGAATAAATTAATAAAAAATGTCAAAAAAAAATAAGGACTCCAGACCATCCCAATGGCCTCATCTTAACCTGCCACCCTAATTCTGAATTAGATTGTATTCTGAGGTTCTGGGCACTAGAGGGAGAAAGGCTTGTGTGTGTGTGTGAAGTCACAACAAGAGAGGAAGAGAAATTGTGAGTAGCCAAAGGGAGGTGGGGATTAGGAGGGAAATGAAGTAGCCATGTAGAGAGAGGCAACTATAAAAGTCTCTGATGCCTGGGACAAAGGGGTCAGGAGGGAAAGGGAGAGGAAAAGAGGAAGAGATGGGAAACGGTTTGTCTTGATCCTATTCTTCAGTCTTCGGCTCATTTCTATGACCCACGCCTCATCTGAGCTCTAATCCATCTCCTTTCTAGAGACTTCCAGGCCATCTTTATTGGAGCTTTCTATCTAGACAATACAGATGGTATTCAGTGTGTACAATATGAAATTATTTGTCAAACTTGCAAATGTGCCTAGGTCTTGTTTATCTTAAGGAGCCTGTGAATTCTATAAAGATATGGCTGCTTCCTAGGCACTTCTTTATGATGTTCAGTAAACATTAATGGAACAGCAAAGTGGTCACATCCCACCTTTAATAATAAAAAAAAAATAACATGTAATTTAGCTGATGCTAAATTCAAAAGGCTGACAGATACCTAGTGCAGAGTCTCCCTCCCACCCGTGTTTGTCTGATGCAGATTGGTCTCCCCGGAGGCACCTCATGTTCTCAGTTTATTGTGAATCCTTCCAAAGATCTTTTATGCGTCTGCCAGCAAATGCATAGAACTACTCTGTCCTTCTTGTTACATACGTAGTAGCCTGCCACCCAAACTGCTCTGATTTTTATCTCCCTCTTTCTGTTTTATTTATTCACTTCTTTCTTAGCAATCTTGGAAAGGTACTTTTAAAGGTATGTCTGCAAAGATCTTGATACTTCTCTCTTCAAGAGGTGGATGTAAGTTCCCGCCTTGCTGTCTGTGGGCTGGAGTGAATGACTTGATCTTAGCAAACACAGCGTAGCAGAACTGATAGACTGTCACTCTGGGATTATATGACATGACACCTCCGTGTTCCATCTTAGATGCTCTCATAGCTCATGTGGCCAGAGGCTAAGGCTTACTTACCCCCAGCTATGTGTATTTAGCTGATCTTCTGGAACCCACCCACAGAGTTATGAGAAACAGAAAGCAGGTTCCCAGACTCACCCTTGTTAGGTGAGAAGGGACACAGCCTGAGTATATCTTCACTTCACCTCTTGAGAGACCCTGAAGAAGAACCATTTGGTGAAGCCATCTTATTCCTACCTCTTGGAAACAGTGGGACAGTAAATGCTTATTGTTTTAAGCCAACATAGTGATAACATATCAAGCGATAAGACCCTGATGGTCCTTTATGTAAGTGCACAGAGAGTATAGACACTCTTTCCACTGATAATTTATGTTCCATGTACTTGATATTGCATGGTTTATTTTAATGAGTCTCCTACTGATATCCATTTAGGCTATTTCTAAGGTCTTCAAACAATGCTGCTGCAATGAGATATAAGTGGAAACATATCATTTTATCTGTGTGAATATATTTGCAGGATAAATTCTTAGACAGTGTATGCTAGGGAATTTGGTTGTGTATGGTGTGTTTATGTGTGTGCATTTGCTTGAAGCCTGCCTGAAATGCCCTGGTTCATGACAATTTACACTTCGATCGGCAATAGAGGAGAGGGTGGGTTTCTTCACAGCCTCGATGTTGTCTTTCATTCTTAGACAACTGGGTGTTGAGTACAGACTTCCTATGCTTCAGGATTGAGTGAGTTTGGCATGTCAGCCAGAATCATTGAAACCACCCCTGGTTTGTTTGGGATGGAAGAGAGAGCCTCTGCTCACAGCTGACAGAGGTGCACTCTTTTCAGTAAGGAGTAAAGATCATAGAGCTGCCATATGAGGCAGCAGCAGGAGCAGCAGAAGCAGCAGCAGGAACAGCAGCAGGAGCAGAAGCAGCAGAAGCAGCAGAAGTAGCAGGAGGAGCAGGAGCAGCAGCAGCAGGAGCAGCAGGAACAGCAGGAGCCACAGGAGCCGCAGGAGCAGCAGGAGCAGGAGCAGGAGGAGCAGGAGGAGCAGCAGCAGCAGAAGCAGCAGCAGCAGAAGCAACAGCAGCAGGAGCAACAGCAGCAGCAGCAGCAGCAGCAGCAGCACAGCTACATTTGTGTTTTGGAAACTGAAAATAAACCAGACCAGAGCAGGCAGGGCAGGGCAGGGCAGGGCAGAGTGCTGCTGGATGTCTCTGAATCTGCCTGTGCAGCTGGGCCTTCAGAGGAGTCCTACCAGTCTCTAAAAGGAGCTTTGCTCGGAGCCCAGGCAGCAAGAGGCGCTGTGTCCTGGTGGCAGGAGAGAAGATTGCCTATAAAGCCAGCTCCAAGTGAATGAAATAGCAGTTGCTGACTCCCACCTACCGGTTCTGGATGCTTTTCTCTTCCAGCTCTTTGAAAGGAGAGACTCTCCTCTACACAACATAGGCTTTGTCTTCTTAGTCCAGAGATCTGAGGAGGGAAGTGGAGTGTGATGACTACTCTTCCTTGTCTTTATTGACAAGTCGATTAAATATAGAACTGCCTTGCAAGGGAGGCTTATGATTGGCCCATGGGAGCATTTCTAGAGAGGATAAACTAGAGAGGGAAGATTTACCCTGAATATAGGTGTCCCTATCAATTTGAGTCCCACACAAGTGAGCAAATGAACAAACTGAGTTGAGCATCAGTACTCATCACTTCCTGTTTCTTGACTAAAGATGTAATGCCTTCCAGGCCCCCTATGCCATGAAAGACTGTGAGGCAAAATAAACCCTTCCCATGTTAACTTGATTAGGTATTTTGTTATAACAACAAGATAATTATATGGAAGTTATTATATTTAAGGGTATTGGGGAGTTTAGTAATGCAATGTCTTCCAAAGATTGGAGATAAAAATTAGGGGGGGGGGGCAGTTGCTCAGGAAAATAGGATTCTGTGTCTACTTGATTTTTATATTCAACTGGTAAGAATGACTTGCACCAGCTTCATGCACTCACTCAACCACTATTTGCTGAGTGCCTGTGGGTAGTGCTTCTGCTAGGTGTAAATCTCGTTTCCTTAGTCAGGATCCCAAAATCAGAACTGGAGGGTCACAGCTATTGCTCTGGTGGCAGGTTCTGGCATCATCCACGTGCTGATGATTCCTCAAATGTAAAGAATCTAAGACTTATGGGATCATGGGCTAAAGATCTCAATGGAAGGCTTAAGGGAGCAAGCAGCATGTGGCAGGGTGAGGATCAGTGTAGTGTAGAATGCCCAGCAATGTGTAAATGAAGCCCAAGCCACAAGGGAAGTTAGAGATGCTCAGAATGTAGGTCATTTGCCAGGAAATGCTTCTGGCAGTGAGCAGGGACAGCCCAACAAAGAGTTGGGAAGACCATGGGGCAGAGGTATCTAAGCTCTTGAAATCTCATCACGATAGCCAATGTTGGCCACTGAGCTGTGGGATGGAGGGTTCTTCCTGCTTTACATCCTGCTTTCTTTATCATCCTCCTCTCTAGGCCACCGTTTTTACTCTTGGAATGAGTATATGCACTGTGTGCCACTGTAGTGTCCGAATACTTATGATCTTTATTATACAGTATGTCGAGTCTCAGAAGACACTTTAAACTAGGAATTTCAAACAATGTTGGAGTTGTTATGAATTTGTGAACATGTAGAGATGGGCTAAATGCATTTTGCATTATGAAATGGATGTGATCTTTTGGGGAGACCAGGGGCAGAATGTTATAATTGGGAGATAAAATGCTTCTCCCAAATGTTCATAGACTTGGTTGGCAAACTCCAATTCGGAGGAGCCTTCAAGAGGGAGGCTTAGTTAGAGCTAGGTCATTGGGTCGGGGTGTCCTTAGGGACATTTTGTCCATGATCTCTTCTTGACTCTCTTGAGTCCTGGCTGCCATGGAATGAAAAAAATCTCCTGAGCACCATCTTGCTGCCACTATGGTCTCTTGTCCAAGATTATGCAGGGAAGCCACTATGGATCCATCTCTTTGAAACTGGGAGCCCAGATCATGTTTCTTTCCAGAAACTGTTTTGTCAGGTGTGTTGTCATAGGAATGAAATGTTTCAATAATACGGATTGTCACCTGAGTGGGTCTGCCCCTTTACCAAAAAATTCACCATTAATTTTAGCCATCATTGCTATGTTTACCTTGTGTGTGATTGTCTTTTCTGTTACTTCAGTTTGAATATTTCTAACCTAAAAATCCTGAGTGCTTCCCAAGATGGGATATTTCCTTGCCTATATTAAAACACAACTGAAATTCTATACCGTGAAACTTAGCTTCATATGCAAAGACTACTAACAATGTTATATATAATTGTCACCTGCTATGTGGATAAGGTCTATGTAAATCATGAATGAATTTTGGGTACTACACTCAATGTGCGTACACATATCCAAAGCTCAGAAAGATCTAAGAACTAAAGTACCATGGTTCCAGGCTTTGTCATAAAAGAGAAACTCAATTTGTTTGTCAGACTTCTAAAAATACAATAAATAAATAAATAAATAAATAAATAAATAAATAAATAAAGTTTTATTTGTGCTCATAAGTTTCGAGGCTGCAAAGATTGGCTGTCCTTAGCCGGACCAATTTCTGATGGGCATCTCATAGCCTAATTATAGCAGAGGGGTGAACAAAGTACAGGCACCTTTGATGGGTAACCTATTCTGCAAGAAAACAGCCCACCCATAAAGGCAGTGTCCTCCTGGAGCAAAACACCTCTTAATCCCCAGGAGCTCTCCTCAGTAGCACAGTGGGGGAATCACTCTGCAACTTGAGTTTCCACAGACACAAATTATATTCAAACTTTAGCAGGCTGGGCACCTTTTTGTGGGTTAAATTGTGTTTTTAAAGCAAGATGTTGAAGTCCAAACTCCTGACATCTGCTAATGAGTCCTTATTTGGAAACAGGAGTGTGATAAAGGTGAGCAGGTTCAGGTGAGGTCATATGAGGTTGTAATGGACCCTGACTTCAGTGACTGGCTTTCTTGCCAAGTGAGAGAGGTTTGGGGACAGAGACATACACAGGGTGAAGGTTCACGTGAAGACAGATGAGAATGACATAACTCTGAGCCAAAAACTAATGAGGATTCCTGGGTCCTGGAGCAGTGAAGAAGAAACAAGGCGGCTTCCTTGTGTTGGAAGACCAAATATACAAAAAGTTTTACCTCAGAAGATTCTGTGCTCCAACACTGAGGGAGTACATTTCTGCTTTTTCAAGCCACACTACTTGTGGTAATTTGCTACAGTAGTCACAGGAGACCCATATAGAGCCCCACATACCTGGGGTGCTCATAGTTCAGTGTTCTGCAGGTCTGAATGAGTGAGGCCCCAGTGACTTCTATCTTCTGTGCCTGGTGTGTGGGTACAGAGTCCTGACATCCAGCCAGATACCTCCTCCCAAAGAGAGCAGGCTTGTGGTCAGGAAGTAGACCACCCTCCCTTGTTGTTTTTTCCACATTGGAAATTCCTCTTACATTTCTCAGGAAAATTTATGTTTCTTGAATACCAAATCTTAAGAACTATGAGTGGAACATATGGCAACAGTCTCTTGTGAGATTTAAAACTAACGGTATGGATTCAGATCTTGTAGGTTTGAAGGAATCTATTCCAAAACCAGGACAGAGTAAACACAATAAGAGAATCCAGGAGAATCTGGAGAGGCAGATACAATTAGTCAGTCAGTCTCCCCTGTTGTCATGGCTACACTGAAGTTTGTGTCTGGTCTGACTGTTGTTCTGGATGGTCAGTCCATGCTACAATTAACAATACTCATACCAAGATTATGGCCCCCCTTTTTAATGGTCTTCTGAGAAATGCCAACTTTGGAAGCTAAAGAAATCCTTCTTGGAGCGATATGACACAGTTCTGATATGTTGCGTATCTTATCTCGTTAAGGAACCCAGATGTGAGGATGTTAGGGGTGCTCTAGTGACTCTTTATAAACAGTTCCTGGACCACTGTTTGATCCAAATTCTCTAATGCTTATTTCCTTGTTGGGTATGTACGAAGGGTCATACAGAGATCACATCACCTTGTCTAACCTGGAGCCCAGCTCTATCCTCAATCAGTTAGGTGAAAACCATTTTGCCTCCCCTGGTTGCTTCTTATCCCCATCCCTGTGCATTCAAAGGCTGTGTGGTCGCATGGATTTTTCCCCCACTTCCCATTCTAAACCTTAATAGTTCTGTTCTAGGTCACATTTCTCAGTGGAAAGACTCTATGACTAATTTCATCTCTTTATTGTGTTCCTTTAAAAAACCTGACACATAATGTCTCATATTCGTGGGATGCAGTGTGGTGCTTGATACACGAGAACATTTTGTAACCACCACACAGGGGTAGTTAGCTTGTGTGGGCTGCTGGCGTTGTGCCCTTTGTATTCAGAGAGCATGACATTTGGTAAGGGTCTTGATTGCTGGAGTGAGCACTAACTTCCTGAGTTCATTTCTTTGTTTAGTCCTCATCCAGGACTCTGTGAGGAATGTTTTATTATCTGGAGCCACAGAAGAGAAAGCCAAAGCCCAGAGAAACGTGCGGAAACAAAGGGCCACAAGTCAAGGGAGGGGACACTGGGGTGACTCTGTGAAGTGACTGAGGATATTAGAGCTTTCCTCCTCCTCTTCTCTATGTGCATTTCCTGCCAGCTTCTCAGGAGAAGCTGCCTCCTGGGGAGGGCTTTCTGACAGTGATGTCAACTTGACACTGTGGAATCACCTAGGCTTCTGGACATGTCTATGAGAGATTGTCTTGATTACATTAATTGATGTGGGTGATTTTTTTTTCTGCTCCCATTCCTAAGCTCACTGAATAATGAGTCGTGAGACTCAAAACCTGCTCTAAAATAAACTCTCATCTCCTTACATTGCTTTTGTGAGAGTATTTTATCACAGCAACAGGGAAAGAAGCTAAGACAGAGACCCAGAAGAAAGGTGCAGTTCCAGGCAACACTGGCTGTTGAAATGCCACAGCCTGGCTTCAGCACCAAGAGAGAATGTGGTGTGAAGCACAGGTTGGGGGGGGGGAACCCAGCAGAACTTCGTGTTTTTCTGGGGTGTGTTAGGCCTGCATTAAAGAAGTGACTAAGATGTGGTCCCTTCTCACAAAGCTACATGGCATGAAGGGAACCGCCGCTGAGCAGACTGAGCATTGGTGGGTACAGCTAGAGGGGCTGGTGGTGTCTATGGGATCAACAGTGAAGGAGGTGGGTTCTGGAATGCGGATTCCATTCTGCTTTGTGTTTCCAGGTTAGATGACAAAAATAAGAGCATGTTCACACTCCCACTTAGGAAGAATCCTTAATGCTGCCAACTGGAATTTGCAGCAGATGGCCCTGGTACTTAAATTACAATGGACTCTTCATTGGTCCAGAGGGGATCTTTCTGGGAGAAAGCTTCTTCCTGTTATGGGCTGAAACATGTCCCTTGTCCACCCTCATCCTCTAACTCATATGTGGAAGCCAGACACTCACTCTGACAGTGTCCGGAGACAGAACTTTCAGGTGGCCTGAGGTCAAAAGAGGTCATTGGTGAGGCCCTAAAATAATACAACTGGCTGCATTATGAGAAGAGAAAGAGAAAGGCACTACGCACACACACACACACACACACACACACACACACACCACACACACGCACACACACATATATACATACATACACACATGCATACATACACACATGTACATACATACATACAGACAGACACACAGACAGACAGACAGACAGACAGACAGACAGACAGACACACACACACACACACACACACACACACACACACACACACGCCACACATAAAACAAAGGGAACTGGTAGCTTTCTGCAAGCCACATGAGGAGCCCTTCCCAGACCTTGGCCCTGCCAGTACTTGGATCCTGGATCTGTAGCCTCCAGAACCATGAGATCACACAACACATATCTCTGCAGGTCCATGCCTTTTTGAAATGATGATGAGCCTTGCTAACTAATGCAACCTCCTTGGCTCAACAGCACATAAATGTGCTTTGACTTAACAATTGTTAATATGGAGCAGTTTGTACGTTTTAGGTATGTATGCCCTTTCAGAGGATGCCTAAAAAGCCATGATATGTGCTCTGCAGTGCTGACAGAACCCTGAATAATTCTAAGACTGCTTCCCTCATTTGCTGCCTCACCCTGCTCACACTGGATAGCATCTTTTTACACATCCTTGGTGTTTA
>OU015748.1:47665322-47695318 GCA_907169655.1 Acomys percivali
GTATATATGCACAGAGATATGTATATATAGATAGATAGGTTGATGTATGTGTGTAATTATATACAAATGTGCATATGTGTATATTATGTAGTGTCTGTGTACAACTGTGGTAGTGTGTCTGTGTGTACACACTTGTACACACAGACATACACATATATATGTTTAGGTGTGTATATGTATGTAAGGGTATGCATTGCGTTTGTTTGTATAATCTGCTGCTTTAGATAAGCACACATTGTTAGAAACCCTCCCCAAGGGTGACAAACCCCACGTCTGTGGAGTGAGCCTCACTACGGAGATGCCCTCTAAGAGCCTGTTTGCAGCCTGTGTTCTGGCCCTCCCTGTTCTGTTCCCTCACCCTGAGCAGGACAGTTGATAAAGCAGACCAGCTTTGCCTTCTGTCTCCTAGCAACTGTTCTTAGCAGGTGAGAAACAAGGTCCAGCGATGGGCTGGGTCAGGTGGGAAGCCCAAATCCTCAGGGCTAGTTAGATCCTTCTTCAGTCCATGGAACAGAGGGGGTGGGGGCAGCTCTCATTATTTAGCTGTGTAATTTGTGTTGACAGACTGGACGGGGATGTTTCATCAAGCAATTACACAAAGGAGTTTGACTTGTTCCAAAACACAAAGGCGACAGCAGCATAAATTAATGTGCGCGCATGCTACTGCACCAAGCCCTCACTAGCCATGCACAGCACAAGGAAGGCTAGGGCATCACTTTCTCCTTCTGAGATGGGAGGTGCTTTCTGTGAGAAAAAAAGAGCAGTGCATCTTATTTCCTGGCAGAGCAGAGGCGGCTCAAGCAAGAAGCAACCGTCCCACTGAGGATTCCTTGGGGTCTTGGCCTTGTCTCTCACACAATTGGGACACTCTTATTTCAGCCATCCCTAGTGACAAGTCATCTCTGCCTTTCTGCAGCCTTTGATGTTCATTGTAAGTAGATGTCACCTGGGTGAAGATCAAAGGTAGCCTTGGAGGAAAAACAATGTCACAAAAGGCTGCTCTCCCATCCGAGACTAGGAGAGACAGGTGGGGAATGAAAGGGGCTGTCCTCTCATCTGCTTTGCCAAAGTGGAAGGAGAAACCTTTGTTTTATGCTCCCCTGCCTTCAACCCCCCTCACTTGCTTGCCCTGCTCTTTCCTCTTCTCCTATTTGCTTCTTAAAGGAAGATTTTTTTTCTGGGGAAGTTGAGCGACTGCATGCAGAAGTCCAGCCTCAGCAAGTACAAATAAAAGACTCAGGAACTCTTCTGCAGCCTGTATATAAATTTCAACCTGAAGGGACTCTGGAACACAAATACAGGCAGATGTGATGTACCACTATATGGGAAACTTAAGATGGCCTGTTAGAACAATACATCCCACCCGTCCATCCCTCCCTCCTTCCTTCCCTCCATCCCTCCCTCCCTCCCTCTCCCTCCCTCCCTCTCTCCCTCCGTCCATCCCTCCCTCCCTCTCTTCTTTTATTTCTTTATAACTTAAGCATAATAGTATATTTGTTCTTTATTAGGAAGAAACAGGAAAACAGAGGATCATCTAGGAAAAAAAATTTTATATTTAGAAATAAACTTAATGTATCACACCAAAGAATAAATAAACTTTTTGCACATGCAACTGAAATAGCCTATTCAGTTGTCTTGATGTTTCTCATTTGGTGAATGCTACATAGAATGTGACATCTGTTACACCCACCAGGTCCTAGACCTGGGGCGGGAGGTGGTCACATTTTTTTTTCACAAGGCCTTTGGAGTACACAGCCAAACTGAATGAGGGTTTGCCTTTGAGTGTTCCCATTGTGTTAGCAAAACGTCCCTAGAAAAGTAACCACAGAATGAGTGGCATGTGCTAACATATTAAGCAGTGAACTCAGGCATCATGGGATTTGGAGAGGAAAGAAATCAACTGAGTAGCTGTGAATATCTGGTCAACTTAAGACCATTGAGATTATTTAGAACATCTTCCTTCTTAGACTCTATTCCCAGACACATGAGACTCCTGCCCATTTTGAAAGGCTGACAAGGATGTTTGTGGGTGGATTTGCAGAGTGGGGACTCCAACTCCTACTTTCAGCTGCTTGAGGCAGAGATGTAGGCGGAAGCATTTTATTTTCTCCCTACAGAAGTCTTGTTTTGCTTGCCCTCTGTCTCTTAAGTCTACAGTCTTCCATCTGCTTGGGTGGGGGCGAGTATGTCTGGCAGGCCTAGGGTAGAAGCATTTTTAGTTCAATAGGAGTCTGACATCTTTGTGATCCCACAGGATTTTCTTTAAGCCCCCATACATCTTTGTGTGGGTCCAGATCAGTGCCAAGTGTGGAGGAGGGACATGGACTGGCATGTGTGCAGTTGGGGGCTAGTTTCATATTGTAGCAGAAATACATTTGAGGTAAGCGTCAAAACAATGGAGTGACAGGTACATGTTGAGTGAATGAGAAACACTGCCAGAAGAGAATTACATGTAAAAGGGTCCTTGAGGACTGCTCTTAAGTAAAAGAGGAAGAATGGGTTGGATAATAGAAGAAACCAATCCATAATGCAAAGCTCCAGCCCCAGAGAGGTGATAAACCTTCAGAGCCCCAAAGTGACTTAAGAATACAGTGGCTATGTCCTTGTTCCAACCAGTCACTGGGTATAAGAGACCTTTCTAGAAAAGGAGTGACTTTTTTATTTTTTTGAGACAGGGTTTCTCTGTGTAGCCTTGGCTCTCCTGGTACTCACTTTGTAGACCAAACTGGCCTCGAAACTCACAGAGATCCACCTGTCTCTGCCTGCCCAAGTTCTGGGATTACCAGTATGTGCCACCACTGCCAGGCAGGGGTGACCTTTTATGAATCAGTTCTCTGCAGACAAGAGTGGTTCCTAATGATGGTTCTGTGAGCAGCCATGCTCCCAGGAGCAGAGGGACAGATTTTTAAGAAGAAAAAGACCAGAGAGGTGTCCTAGTGGGTAAAGGCACCAAACCTTCCATCATATTTGGTGACCTGAGTTTGGCTCATGGGTCTCACAGTAGAAGGAGAGAAAGAACTCCTGCAGACCTCACAAGCTCGTTGTAGCATGCGCCTGCCCACATCTCTCCCCTCTACACTGAATCTGTGCATCTAAAAAGCAAGCAATAAAAAGACAAAGAAAGAGCATCAAGGCTCAGTGGCCGAATCCAAAGCAGTCTCCCTTTGCGTGCTCCATTTGGCTTCCTCTGGAAACAAGTCCTCCAGGATCCAGTTGACTCTGGTTTCCTAAGGTACTTACAGACCACAGCTCCTGTTCTCCAGTTGGTCTTGAAGCCATAACGGATGCTTTCTGTCCTTGTACATTTTAGTTTCTTGTTGTCTTGGATAGAAAACGTAAGTCATATTAGGTGGCTTGCTGTTTGGGGATCAGATTTTGATCCTCAAGACACCCAGGACCCTGTACTTCGAATGTGATTTGACTATTAAAACAGGGCATGTGAGCACCAAGAGGTGCCTTGAGGATTGATGAGTTTCCAGAGACATTCTCCTGTCTGGCTGTCCAGCAGCAGCAGATCTGTCATTTATGATTCCTTCCCCCACTCTGCTGGCATTCCATGAGTAGTCAAAAGTGTCTTTCTACATATAGCAGCTTAGTTTTCAACGTAGTCTCAATTAGACATAATGTAAAATTCTTCCTGTCTGAGACACAGAGTATAAAGAATCACAGAGCCCGAGGCTGTTGGCTTGGTAGCACAGTTGGTTATAATTTCTTTACTTAATATTGTCTTATCTCCAGCTGACGTGGGACCATATAGTGACCATTCTTTTAGGATCTGACCTGTGTACAGAAGATAGTAATGTCTTCAAGTTTGCATTGCATTTAATTAATTAATCAATTTTTTTTTGAGTCAAGATTTCACAGTGCAACCCTGGCTGACCTTGAACCCAGAGTTCTGCTTGTCTGGGTCTCCCAGGTGATGTAATTAAAGGTGTATACCGCCATGCCTTGCTTCTTTGAGAGGCCATCTGATCACTCTGAAGGGCTATGATGCCTAACGGCATGGCAGGTGACAGGACCAATGGATTCTATTACCTGCGCATTACTTTCCCCTCCACTATTTCGGTCCTTTGGCCTAATACAATGTTTGTTACATTTTTATTTCCGCTGATGAAATTCTCCTGAAGTCTACAGACAATTGTATTGACCAAAGCCCTAGGGATAAAAAGAAGCATGTTTATACTTGCCATGTGTGTTGATATTTGTCAAATGGAATCATTGCACCTTCCAAGAAGGTGAAAGGTGCCCAGAGCAGTCAACTTGTTATCAGGCACTTAGTTTATGTCTGCAAAGGCCAAATAGGAAGCTCTGTTGCTGGACAGGGGGATACTCAAGAGCAGCTGTACCAAGATCAGCCTCAGCCAGCGGAAGTCCGCCCTGCTGGGCCCATATGGAGCTTCCATCTCTTCTTTGCTGCCTGTCCATTTGCATGCCCTTTGTAGCAGCACTATATTGGTTCATAACAAATACTGCCTGGTGACAAGTGACAAGCTCATTCCACCTATCTGATTGCCTTAGAGCTGTTATGCAGTGGCCATACTATGCTGCAAGAAGATCACCACACTCCATAGCCACTCCCATGGGTCCATTCTTCCAAATCCTTCTGAGCAGACACCAATATTTAAGTCTCTCTGCTTTTAAGGATCAGCTGGCTCCATTTAAATTTAAGTGCACTAATGGCTGTACTTCAGGTTTCTTCTCTGTCCAAGGTAGAAGACCTGATTCATCAGACTGGTGCTGTCAGCTGGGGCAATATATCATTGCTATCTTTCAAGTATTTCCAACAGGGAGCAGTAGTGAAACACCAACCCATTTTAAATTCACCACAACACACCCAAGTGACCAACCCACATGCCAAGCTCAGAATTTTTTTCATTAGCTTGATACTAAGGAGCAATAGGTGTGAGCCATAAGAGGGGACAGAGAAACAAGGATGCTAGGCAATATGCGTGTGGGACAACATACTCATGTAATTTACCTGGGTCTCTGGTCCTATTTATGCCCAGTCTCAGACGTGCCACATACAGTTTACAAGGAATCCATGCTGCTTCAGTGTGGCTTCATGGATTGGTGGAGGTGACAGAATTCAGCTTATGATGGGCATCTCTGGCTGTCATTTGATGCCTTGTTCAGATGGTCCATATTTACTAGAGCCTCGTGTCCAACCAAGTCCTGCCTTTGAAATGGAACATACTCCTGCAGCAGATGGCATGGCCTTGCTCCAAGACTCTAATGGCTTGCATTGTGACTGTGTATCAACTGTCCTTGATGGCTTTTCCCAACCCAGAAACCTCTAATACCATAAGGTCTGCCAGGCTGTGTGGCCAAGTAACATGTCTGCTTTTGTTTCAGTTCAAACTTTGCATAGAGCTCTTTCATAGGAAGTTGGCAGCCTTTCACGTCACCTGGTAAATGAGTCAGAGAAACTTTTCCAAGCATGGAATATGGTGCTTCCAGGACCCAGGGGCTTAGAGAGCACTGTGACACTTTCCTTGTGGTGGCAGTTGTGAGATGTGTTGGTGTGTCATCTATTTGATGGGGGTGGGTCGGGAGGGAGATGCTTTGTTACAGTAAAATAATTTGGATCCTAAAATCTCACAGATATGGCAAGCCCTTGAATTTTCCCAGGAGCATCCTCTGCCCTCCAAAATACATGTGCCTATAGTTTACCACTGGTTCTTGCTTGTGTGGTCTAATTAGCATGGCATCACTAATATAGTAGCTAATAAAATCACATGCAATCTGAAGAGAAACCTATGAGCATATACAGGGGGAGGTAATCCCCCTCAGGAACAGTCATAGGGGAGGGGAATAAGGGGAAAATGGGAGGGAGGGAAGAATGGGGGGATACAAGAGATGGGATAACCATTGAGATGTAACAAGAATAAATTAATAAAATAAAAAAATAAAATCACATACAATACATGAGCTTTAGTTCTCTTCCTTGAAGCCTTTTAAAAATTGTTTTACACATTTTTACATTTAGATATTGAATTTTCTCATTTTCACCTAGCCCATTTCTCTTGCTTATTTTCCCCCCAACACTGGAACCCCTCTCAGTAAGTGGCCACCTACTTTTGTGTCATAGAATTACATGCCATGTGTGTGTAGAAAGTTATTCAGTGAAACAAGGATCACTTATCTGTGTGTATATATATATATATATATACATATATATGTATATATGTATATATATATACACACACACAAACACACACATACATATATGTATATACTTATATATATATACATATACATGCACACATATATAGCCACACACACACATATATACATACAATATACACATGCATACACATATATGTAAATGTATACATGATTGAAGAAAGTGTTGTTTGTTCTACAACAAATATTATTTGCTAAAAGTTCGTCATTTGTGATGAAATGTTTACGGAGCCAATCCCATGTAAATCTTGTACAGATAACTAAGGCAGCAATGAGATCATGAAAGCAGTGACCATCTTATGGTTTGAAAGAAAATGGCCCCCATAGACACATAAGGAGTTGTACTATTAGGAAGTGTGACCTTATTGGAGTAAGTGTGGTGTTGTTGGAGGAAATGTGTCATTGAAGGTGGACTTTGAAGTCTTAGATGTTCAAATCAGGCCCAATGGGACATTCTGTTCCTGTTGTCTGCTGATCAGGATGTAGAGCTCTCAGCTACCTCTCAGCGCCATGTCTGCCTATGTGCAGCCACGCTTCCTGCCATGACAATGCACTAAACCACTCAACTGTAAGGCAGCCACAAAGAAATGCCTTCCTATATAAAAGTAGTGGTCGTGATGTCTCTTCACAACAATAGAAACCATAAGACACCATGCCATGTCCACAATACACCTTTTTATGCGTATCTCCCTATCGTCAGCTCTTAAATTCTTTTAGCTTCTTTTTCCAAAATGTTCCTTGAGTCTTACAGGAGGTATGATATCTGCTCCATTTTGGTCCAAGCGCTTCACCCCTGATGCCTAGCATTTTTTGGCAGTTGTCAGTTTCTCCATTACTTACTGTCTGCTGCAGCAAGAAGAATCTCTGATGAAGACTATATGCTGAACTACTCTATGGTTAAAATATAATATTTATAAGGTAGTTTAACAACAGGACTATTTTTCAATGGAACAGTAGTAAGTTCTCCCTGAGGGCCTATGACCTCCTCTGCAAAGGCTCATGACCAGACAATAGGAATAAGTATAAGTTCCTGCGCTTGAACCATCAATCCATTTGGAAAGTGGTTGGTTGTCTTCACAACAGTTGTGACACTATTGTAGTAATGCTTGGGTGATCATTATTGTAGCTCACAAGGTTCATAGTGGAGTAACACCTCTGGTAACTTTTCTTCCCAGCAGCCTTCACTTTGGGACCATAAATCGTAACTTATACAGAGCAAGCTTCCACCTCAGCTCCAGCTTGATTTCCCTATGATATGTGATGGAAGTGTGTGGGGTCTTGAGCAATAAGGTCTTACCATTAAGTTCTGGTGGGAAACCAAAAGCAATGACAAGTACCTGTATTTCGAGGGAGGGTCTATAAAAATTCTCCCTGCCCAACAACTCATAAGGAGGTATCTCACACCTAGCACTGGGAGTTTTGGAACCAGCTTGGATTTTCATCAACTGATGAATGGAAAATGGAAACGTGGCACATACAAAAACTCTGCATGTTATCCCATATATAAATATCATATATATATATATATATAAATATATATAATATGCTTAATATTGTGTGCTAATAAAAGCCAAAGTGGTAGAAAGGGGCCATTTGAGGGAGGAAAGGAGAGTAGTAGAACACACCAGCCATAAAAGTAGAGAAAGGAAATATTGAAGGTAGGAAGGTCTAAATAAGAATATAGGTAGGAGGATGGGTGCAAGAAAAAAGGACCAGAACCAAGGCTCTATAACAAGTCATATGAAAACCTACCATTTTATAAACTTTGAAAAAATACAATATATAAACAAGTATTTGAATGGAGATTCCCTTAAAGGATGGAAAATGCTCCTCCCAGAAGCCATGGAGTATTAAATGTCCCTTTGAACTGTTATTATGACAGAGGGAAGGTGAATTGACCATGCCTTGGGCAAGGCTATAAATACACAGTGTTATTTGTGATGTGAGGACCACGCACTATTTTTGATCCCCCTGAGACAAAGGCAGGAGTGCTCGAATATGTCATGTGCCAGAGTCTATGTGATCTGTGCTAATAAAGACACTACATCTAGCACAATAGGTTGCAGTGGACAGTGGCTTTGGATGACATTAGCAGTTCATTTTTCATCCACTATGATCTCTCTGGTTAGGGGGAATCCTAGAATTTCCATTTCTATAAGGGACCCTGGTTTTATAACAGCATCCCTTGTTTAAGAAGACAGATATCATTGAGAATCTTAATGATGTTTTCCTACTCATCAGTGTATTCCTTCTCAGTTCATGAAATTGACATCCTCCTAGCCTTCAAAAACAGTTGTAAGGTAGGGTTTCTGCCTGTATCCATTCTATTGTGCCCATTTTCTGAGCCTGTTGGGCTTTTCTTCCACCACCTGCCATGGGTGTTCTGGGGTATCCATTTAGTTAAGACATTGCTTTTGCTACACATCTGAGATACAACCTGGTGGTTTATAAGTAATGTCTGGCAGGATCTTTGCCAAGGTTTTTGAAGGTTTGAAGACATCACATGTTGACACAACTTCTTTTATCCAACTTAATTTCATTCATTTGATCCATTGTCCTCAGGATCTAATCCAGTTCACATACTCCCAATGCCACCTAACTTGTCCTGCTTTGCTGTACCATCTTTCTCTTCCTTTGCTTGAGCTTTTTGGTGTGTCCACATTTGACCTCTATTATGGTCTGATTCACATAATGGGACAATGGAAAAAAACAAGTAAGATCTTACAAGGCATCTGACTTCCACGTGGCCTCTATATGAGTTTCTATTGCTGTGAAGAGACACCATGGTCACAGCAGCTCTTATAAAGGAAAACATTTAGTTGTTGCTGGCTTACAGTTCAGAGGTTTAGTCCATTGTCATCATTGTGAGAAACAAGGCAGCACATAGACAGACATGACGCTGGAGAAGAGAATGAAAGTTCTACATGCAGACTGGCAGGCAGCAGGAAGAGAACAATGGGCCATTAAGCCTGGCTTGAGCTTCTAGGACTCAAAGCTTGCCAGTGATGCATGTCCTTCAATAAGACCATACTCATTACAACAAGGCCACACCTCCTAAAATAGTCCCTGTTCTCTATGGGCCTATGTGGGGCATTTTCTATTAGACCACCAAATTCTACTCTATGGCCACCATAGGCCCGTAGCGTTATCATAATGTGAAATGCATTTAGTCCTACTTCCGGTGTCCCCCGTAGTCTATCACAGTCTCAAACTTGTTTAAAAGTCCAGAGCTCAAAGTCCCTTATGAGACTCATGCCTTCGCTTAAATGAAAGCCCCTGTAAAACCAAAATAAAAAGGCATATTAAATACTTTTCCCCCTTGTTTTTTAAAATTTAATTTTATTAATTTATTCATATTACATCTCAATGGTTATCCCCTCCCTTGTATCCTCCCATTCCTCCCCCTCCCTCCCATTCTCCCCTTACTCCCCTCCCCTTTGACTGTGACTGAGGGGGACCTCCTCCCCCTGTATATGTTCATAGGGTATCAAGTCTCTTCTTGGTAGCCTGCTATCCTTCCTCTGAGTGCCCCAGGTCTCCTCATTCAGGGGATGTGGTCAAATATGAGGCATCAGAGTATATGTGAAAATCAGACCCCACTCTCCACTCAGCTGTGGAGAATGTTCTGTCCATTGGCTAGATCTGGGTAGGGGTTTGAAGTTTTGGAATATACCCAGAAGATGCTCCAGCACACAACAAGAAAATTTGCTCAACCATGTTCATAGCAGCCCTATTCATAATAGCCAGAACATGAAAACAGTCTAAGTGTCCCTCAGTAGAAGAATGGATAAAGAAACTGTGGTACATTTACACTATGGAATACTACTCAGCTATTAAAAACAAGGAATTCCAGAAATTTGTGGACAAATGGATTGAACTAGAAATGCTCATAATGAGTGAGTTAACCCAGAAGCAGAGTCAAATGGTATAGACTCACTTATATCTGCATACTAGCCCAAGGGGCATGTCCCATGAAAGTCTTCACTAACCAGGAAACTGGGATAGAGGGGAGGACATCCTATTGAGACTCTAGATAAGAGAAGCATAGGAGAATGGAAAAGTTGAAGGATCCAGAGGATCCTAGAAAGCTACAAGAAGAACATTATGATAGGCAGATCTGGGCCCAGGGGTCCCGCTCAAACTATGGCACCAGCCAAGGACAATACAGGCTGTAAACTTTAAATACTTTTAACACACAATTATGCAGGATATATGTTACAACTCCAAAAGGGAGAATAGTGAGGCAATACTGGACCAAAGCAAGAAGGAAAACCATCTGGGCAGACTCCAAACTCTAAATCTCCATGACTTATGTCAAAACACTCTTCAGATCTCCAACTCCATTTAGCTTTGTTGACCACACAGCACACTCTGTTCTCTTGGACTGGTTCCACTTCCTGTTAGCAGCTTTCCTCAATGGGAATGATATGGCTCTGGCATCTCCAATATCTTGGGGTCTCCAAGACAATTTAGGCTTCACCTTCACAGCTTCACACAAGACCTCTATACACCTACATACAGAGACGCCACTGACACACACCTGGCCTCAGTGGCTTTCTTTAGTGGTGGAAGAAGATTCTATTACCCCTTTCTTGTATACTTTATTGTAAAGCCAGAACTACTTGGCTGAAACTGCTGATTTCTGCCGCTTACTGGGGCTGGAAACTTGCCCCTCTTGTTCAATAACACCTTCACCAGATTTCTGTTTTGGGTGCCTTCCTTCACTGTCAAGGCTTGGCTATACTGGAACTCACTCTGTAGATAAGGTTGGACCTGAAATTAAAGATTTACCAGCCTCTGCCTTTTGAGTGCTGATATTAAAGGTGTGTACTGCCACACCTAGCACTAAGCTTTTTGCTAGTTCCCTTTTATCTTTCTTTAATTTCCTTTCACAAGTAGAATGCTTAGTTGGGTGGAGTATTGCTCTGAGATCGCCACTTCCTTTATGCCACTTACCATCAGACTTTTCTTTAATCTGTTCACCTCCTTGTATACAGGGCTTACTTAGATCCATTCCAATTCCTGGTGTCTCCTTTCTCCTGAAAATGTACATTCTGTATTTTTCCTTTTTTAGTTTGGTCCTTTTCATTATAGGTATGCATAAGAGAGAACATTAATAGCCATACAACAGAGTCCATACTAGGCTATTTTGAGATTTTTCTCTGCTAGTGCCATTAATCCAAAACTCTTCAATTTAGCCTCAGGCAGACTTTTCAGACAAGGGTAAGAAGCAGACATGTATATATATATATATATATATATATATATATATATATATATATATATATGGCATATATATACATATTTGGCATACACATGCACACACACACACAAACACACACACACATATTTGGCCAAAATATCCCAAGAACAGTCTCTAGGCCACATAATACAAATATTCTGAAGCTCCTGAGGCAAACCCCTCCAGTTCAAGTTATCTTCAGCACCACCGTTTTTCATGCTCCTACTAGTGTGTCCCATTAAGCCTCACTTGAAGCATTCAACTGCTTTTCTAATCCAAAATCCTAATGTCCACATTTCTCTAAACAAAAGCAAAGCCATGCCTAACACAGCAATACCCCAGCCCCTGATACCAACTTCTGTCTTAGTTAGGGTTTCCATTGCTCTGAAGGGACACTGTTACCATGGTAATTCTTATAAAGAACGACATTTAATTGAGTCTGGCTTACAGTTCAGAGGTTTAGTCCATTATCATCATGGCAGGAAGCATGGCAGCGTGCAGGCAGACATGGTGCTGGAGAAAGATGAGAGTTCTACATCCAGACTGGCAGGCATTGGGAAGGAAACAATAAGCCACTAAGCCTTGCTTGAGCTCCTAAGGTCTCAAAGCCTACCCCTAGTGTCACACTTGCTGCAACGATACCACACCTACTCCAATGAGGCCACACTTCCTAATAGTGCCATTCTCTATAGGTCTATGGGGGGACTGTTTTTATTCAAATCACCACAGCATAATACTCAGGTGAGGAAAAAAATCAGGAGGATAGCCTACTCCTGTCTAGCAGTTTTGGAGAAGGCAGAGGTTTACTTTTTTAAGCTGTGTCAGTAACATGGTAGGAAGCTTACCTTTTCAAGTTCAGAGTCTCTTACATCTTGGCTCTGACCACTATGCTGCAAGAGCTCAGGATTTTCTTTAAGAACAAGGAAACTCTCATCTGGCTTCCATATTTTGCTTTGGATGGTCTACTGCTAACCACAGTCTGATGTTAATTTCTCATTAATGAGTGAATCCAAGTGCCCGGTCACAACTACCAATTCCACAGTCTTGTCTTTCATATCTCTCCACTACCAGAGATGTGATTCCAGGAGCCACATTTGTCTTGGCAACCAGAGAGTATTCATATTATACCCATCACTAAGATGGACCCCACTAAGCTGGCTAGGGAGTCACCAGCCTCAAAAATCCAAGCTTATCAAAAAAAATCTACCTTCTTGTCATGACAGATACTAATTAGATTATATTAGGTTTCCTCAAGTGAAAAATGTCTATTCAGTAGAGTTCTTGAGAAAAACACATGTACAAAAAGCAAAGGAGACAGAATTGAGAATGAGGAGGAGAAACAGGAGGGAGAAAGGAGAAAAGGAAGAAGCTAACTGAAAATGTGTTTTTCTTTTTTTTTTTTAATTTAATTTAATTTATTTATTTTTAATTAATTTATTCTTGTTACATCTCAATGGTTATCCCATCCCTTGTATCCTCCCATTCTCCCCTCCCTCCCATTTTCCCCT
Source organism: Acomys percivali (assembly GCA_907169655.1). Lineage (NCBI taxonomy): Eukaryota > Metazoa > Chordata > Mammalia > Rodentia > Muridae > Acomys > Acomys percivali. Next base: position 47,678,256 of record OU015748.1, read on the forward strand.
TATTCCCCTCCCCTTATGACTGTTCCTCAGAGGGATTACCTCCCCCTGTATATGCTCATAGGGTATGATAGGCAGATTTGGGTCATGGAGTCCCGCTCAAACTAAGGCCCTAGCCAAGGACAATACAGGCGGTAAAATTTAAACCCCTACCCTGATCTAGCCCATGGACAGGACAGTCTCCACACTTGAATGGAGAGAGGGATTTGACTTTCTCAAGTACTCTGGTGCCTCACATTTGACTATGTCCCCTGGCGGGTGAAAATGTGTTTTTCTGCAAAGATCTAGCCTGTTCTGTGGGAAGCACAGAGCTAGGATGGTCTTTCAGAGCTGCTTCCACTAGAGGACAACTTGAGTTCTGTATTCTCATCAGGCCATCACTGATTACAGGCATTCTCCTCAGGTAGGAATAGTGTCTAACAGGAAAAAAGTTCTTTGTGGTTTAGGGCAACACATCTGGTCTCATATGAATTGTTATCAGCTAATACATGTAAAAACTGGGGAGTGAACAAACTAGTCCTGATCTCATTGGACACCCAAGTACCCACTGTAGGTGCCACTATAGGCACCCCAAGCCACAAGGAAAGAAACGAATCATAGAAAAGGACCAAAGACAATGCATTTGTAGCAACAGTGTCCATTTTACACATGCCAACCATTATTAAACATTATTTTGTTTGATGTTACATAAGTTGTTCTTCCTTCCTTTTTTATGCCTATATTTATTCATCTACAGAATGAAATCACTAATTAGTAATGACTTTGGAAAGGTGCCCAGCATATTGCAAATGTTTTAAAAATGTTGACATTCGCATGAGCACTGTTATTGCATTTTTCAGTAAGTCAGACTTACTTTCTGCTGACACTTCTCTCCAACCATGCTAAATTAGCCCTTGGATACTTTTTTTCTCTCAAAATGAAACTTCCTCTTTATCTTGCGAATTTCCCAACTTGTTCCTCAAAAGTACCACGTACCCTGCATACCCCATCTCCTTCTCGGGTCTCTCTGCACTGACCACTCACAGAGCCATGAACAATCATGTCCTTTGAAGGAGTAAGAGTAACATGCATTCTGGATTCAAGACTCTGCATCTATATAAGCTGTGCTACATTGGGTAAGCCAAGCCACTGAATGTACTGAGATCAAGTCGCCGCACTTATAAGCTGGAGACAAAAGCACCTAGTTCAATAGCGTGTCACAAGGGTTAACTGTGAAGACTAGGTAAAACTCTTTGGTTGGCTCAATAAACAGTAGTTAATGGATTTTGTATCAGTTCTTATATGAGTCAACCAGACAGTCATTCTGTGCATAACTAGACTAACATTCTAAGGGCCAACAATAGAAAGACCATGTGGGAATAGGGAAATGAAGGGTTAAGTCCCCCCCACCCCCACCCACTGTAACAGATCTCCAATTACATCCCCCAACGGGTCCTCTACATACTTTGTTTCCTTGCCTTTCCCTCCTCATACCTTCCCAACAGACCTGTGTGCTATCAGGACACTAATTTTGGCATTGGCCTCATACTTATCTTTTATGTTTCTCTCAACACATTACAAGGTACTTGAGAGGAGAAACTCACAGATCCTACCATCTTCTGACAACAGATACCTGTGTGAGTCGCAGCATTAATTAATTTCAGGAGATGTGACATGAAAGTGCATCTAAAATGCATGTGTATTGTTGGGTGATAATAAGTTTTAATGTGTGTGTGTGTGTGTGTGTGTGTGTGTGTGCATGTACATCACATGTATGTGTGTTTGTTTGTTCATGTGTGAGTGTGGATGGATGTGTGCCACACTTAACCTTGACTATAAATCCTCCCCGTCTCTATCTTGCTTGAGATAGAGTGTCATCTACACTGTGCAAGCCAGGCTAGCTAGCCTGTGAGAATTTCTCTTCAGAAATTCGTCTGTCTCTGCCTCCAACTTTCTATAATCTGTTTTAGGATTAGAGATACTTTGCCTGTGATGTCTGGATTTTACAAGGACTCTGAACTCGGGTCCTCAGACTTGTATGGGAAACCTTTTTACCTGCTGAGCCATCTTCCCAGCCTTGGTTCACATTTGGAATGCATACTATAGATGGCACTGTACTTTTAATGTATATTTCTTATTGATCTATATTAATTACACAGAATAATAGGTTTCACGATGACATCTACACTATGCATCATGGGAAAAGGAGGAGCGATGGCAAGAAGATGTGCATAGCAAAGCTCCTAGCATGGATGACTGGGAGCTTGAGGGGCAGCAACAGGCTTTGGAAAAGCTCTGCTGAGGTCTGTGGGGATTAAAACAGACAGTCAAGGGTGGTGGTGGGGAACACTCAGGATCTGAGGTTTCCTTATTGTCTGGACTATCAGTAAGCCCTGAGAGTGTGTCTACAAACCCCAAGTGCCTGTCCTCTGGAGAGAGAGGCAAAGAAGGTAATTCCTTTCAATTGCTTGAGACATCACTCCAGGGACCCTTGCTTTTCTCCAGAGCCTTAGATTGTAGCAGAAACACCACAACTGTCTTCCCATGCCAGTTATTAACTTGAGGATGTAAACTGACTCTTCAACCTTTGGAGAGTTGGTGAGAACTCCCTAAATGCCAAATTTCCACACACACACACACACACACACACACACACACACACACACATACACACACACAGCTTGAGAATTATGGAGGGGACTATAGGAGAAAACCCCTTTTAACAGACACAAAACTTTGGGACCTGAATCTTCCCGGTTTATAGGAGAGCTGGGAAGTTGAAGTCAAAGTGTCTCAATGCCTTTCAGAGCAGAAAGCCTCTGCAGGTGGGAACTATAGCCCTGTGCCCAGTAGCTTGTCTGTGTACCCACAGTGACTCAGCTTGCCTTCTGGTGCTATTCTGGACCACTCTCTACACCATCCTTCCTGGATTCTCAGTCTCATGCCTCACTGGCTGCTATTTGTGCTCTGAAGGGTACATTAATTGGGAAGGTAAAATACAATATTAAATGCTCTTTTTTTTTTTTGTGGTCTGTGAAAGGCCTCGAAAGCTTAGCTTAACTCCAAGAGCTTAAATCAATAGCTCTAGCCCATTTTCTAATCACAGGGAATTTAATAATGATCAGGAAAGCCATTGTCAGCCTGATCTGTGGGACCATTAGAACTTTAACTCTTGGAAAACAGCTTCCTGTCAAATTCACACACTGTTATCATATTAAATGTCACTCAGAGAGGTATTAAAACCCTTCCCGAGGAGCAAGCATCGCAGGAGTCCTATCAGAATTACTATATATGCTGATGAGCTGCCTCCTCAGGGGGTGGGGAGGAAGAGTTTTCTACTATGATCCACTCAAGCCAAGAAAGGAGGCCCCTTGGTGGCTAGGTCTCTGATTCCGGAAGTCTGTTCAGGAACCTCAACTCAGGAAAGCTTGCTTTCATCTCCTGAAGTCTGGCGCTCTGAGGGAGTCACTGGTTTTGTTTCGTTTTGTTTTTTTCCCCCAGAAGCTGGCACCACACAGATCCTTAAAACGAAAGACTCCTTGAACCACTTCACATCACAGCGGTGCACCATGGTGCAAGTGTTTGGCATATCATATCCCAAGTATCAGAACCGCCGACTTTCCCATAGATGAAATCCACTATTGTAGCTTGTAGGATTGCCGGAGTCAACTTCTTCTGTCAACCTGACACAACCCAGAATCATACGAGGGGGGTCTTAACTGTAGAAATGTCCAAATCAGATTGTGGCCATGGTTGAGAGGAATTGTCTTGCTTCACGATTGAGTGGGCACAGTCCACTGTGGGCAGCAGCATCCCCAGCCAGACAAGCCTGATGGTTAAGAAAGCTAGTTGAACACAAGACAAGAGGAAAGCCAGTAAAGGATGTTTCTTCAAGGCTGCTGCTTGAGTTCTTGTTTCAGCTTGCCTCAGCGATGGATTGTGACCTGCAGGTGCAAGTCGAAACAAATTCCTTTGCTCCCTCAAGTTGCTTTTATCATACTATCTGCGACAGAAACAGGAAGTGAACTAGGGCAGGGACTGAATGTTCAGAATAATCAATAAAAAAAAAAATTAGCTGATCTTGAAGGAAATGGGACAGTGTGTGTTCTCGTTCGACCAGGACAGCTGTCTACAGGGCTCTTCCCGCAGCTTGTGGGAAGGAAAGATAAACAAATAGATGAGCGAATGGGACTTTGGAGGGCTGTTTACTTCTGTCTGTGTGTGCATGTCAGACGGCCTTCTCTCAACTAAGTCCTAGTGTTGAGTTATTGCCAGACCTTGCCGTTATGCCAGACACATTACCCTAGGACAGCAAACTGTACAGCACCAACTCTGGGGGCAGAGTGTGCTGCTCATTCATTCAGCTTTTTTTTTTTTAGAGCCTGAAGCTTTATTATTTTATTTTATTTTTTGAGATAGATTCTCATGGCATAGCCTATGTTCTCACTATAGAGCCAAAGATGACCCGGAATGTCTCATCCTCCTGCTTGTATGTCCTCATGGGTTACATAGGCTATAGCCTATGTCACCATGCATGTGTTATATGTGCTAAGAAATACTATCTATGGGCCAGATTCCCAGCCTAGTCTAACATATTTAAAGTCACAAGGCTTTAACAAACTTTGTTGTTGTTGTTTTTAACAAAGTGTGAACCTCTGATGAACACACCAGGAGGAGAAAAGGCAGAACACTGCACATATTTAGGAACCTAGGTCGGTTGAAGTGGCCACCATCATCCAGCATGCTGACCCAGGACCTACTGTAGCCTCTGTGCCTTCTGTGTACACCCTGTCCTGTTTTCTTGGTGTACAAACTGAAAGCCCTGGTAAGGCTCTGAGTGTACGCTTTGTCACTCACAAACTACAGTCCTTCTGGGTATTTGCTCTTTCGTGAAACGAGGATAATAACATCTAACTTTAGGCTTCAGTGTATATTCTGTCTCTAACATGAGAGCTGTCACTTAAAGAACTGAGTGGAACTGTAACCGATATGCTTCTTGAAAGACAACATGATAAAAGGATCATGAAGGGAAATGAGGCAATTATGTACCTGTGTCCCCAACCGCACCCCAATTCAAATATCAGAGTCCTAAACTCTGATGTGATAACATGAAGGGATGAGGTCATTTAGGGTTATTAGATAACGAAAAAGGAGCATTTATGATGGCTCAGGACCTTTGTAAGAAGAGGCAATTTTCATTCATTAACTCACTCACTCACTCATTCATTCATTCCTCATGTTCTCTCTCTCTCTCTCTCTCCCTCTCTCTCTCTCTCTCTCTCTCTCTCTCTCCCTCTCTCTTTCTGTCTGTCTGTCTGTCTGACATGTGAGACTACAGTTAGAAGGCAGATACGCCTCTGTCCTTAACCCTGAGACATAAATTCATCCAGAGGAACTAAGGTTTCTTATTCTTTTTTACCATTTCCATTAGCTATGTGAATGAGAAGAAGCAGAAATGCTGATTCTCTACCTAAGCTACCTTTTAACTAGTCATCTCCTCCACTATACTTGACAGGTATTTCCTCTTTCCTGAGCCCAGGACCACTGACTATCTGTCTCATGATAATCACACATTGGAAGGGGATTAAATGGGTGAATGTTGTGTGCCAATGTATAAAATGGCTAAAATCATAATTTCAACATGTTAAAGGCATATGCCAGGTGATCAATGCTTGATTGCTTCATCTTTGATTCCTACAGCAGCATCACCCAGCATCTGCCTTTCCTCTTTGCCTACTTTTGTATCTTTGTAAGCCATAACCATGTTTGAACAGGGTAGGGCAGGGCAGGGCAGGGCATCATTTACAGCCAGGCAAACCTGGGAAACCTTTATTTAAAAAATAAAATTCTGTACCTTTAGAGTTAAGACAACAGAGTGAACAGGCCTTCTGCAATGTGTGTGCAGCCATTTCTCTGTCATTTCTGGTCTTCATAGCCATGCAAACAAAGGAAAAGTCATAGGCAAAGCCAACTTCCTCAGAATCTTCCATGAACTGAGAGTAATAGCAATCTTTCCAGGGCCACTGTAATTGAAATTAATTGGATTTGGGAGATAATAACATTTATGCTAATATATGTATTGAGAGGAGACAATAGTGGGAGATAAGTACCTAGGAGAGGTGGGGCAGGAGGATGTGCAGTCCTGGCAGGAGAGATTAGGAGTCTGGGGAAGAGAAGGGGAGCGGTAAAGAAGTGGAATCCTAAAAAAACAAAAAAAAAACAAAACAAAAAACAAAACAAAACAAACAAAAACCCCAGAGGTTTCTGACAAGCAAGATGGAACAGCAAGTGGGGGAAGGAGACTAGAAAACTTGTACAGATAATAATAGCAATCAATGGTATTAATATTAGCTATGCCGTCATTGATGCCTTTTTATACTCTAAGAATTATGTATTTGTGATGACATTTTGTCCTCACAGCACATGTATGTGTGTGTGTGTTGCATATTTATATATGTAAATACACAAATACTGCATGTGGAGATGAGAAGGCAACCTAGTATATTGGTTTTCACCTTCCATTTTGTTTGAGACAAGATCTCTTGTTCACTGCTGCATAAACCAGGCTAGATGCCCTATGACCATCTGGACATTCTTGTCACTGTGGGAGTGCTAGGATTACAGATGTTACCACATCTGGCATGCTGTGCTCTCTGGAATCAGAATCTTCACTTCTTATACTTGTTCACACCAACTTAAGCCAACATTGAAATTCTGGACCGTCGGATGGACATATCTATTATTATTAATCCATTTGGTCATTTCCCCCCTTTTTAAAATGGCATTTTAGTTACTCATGCTTAAAAAGGTCTAATGTGTACCTTTAATCTTCCTCACAAACTTCCACTTCCATCTTTCTTTGATGATATATGGATGCTTTATTCAGGATAATTTTGTGCTATGGCAACATTCAATTTTTTGTGTGTGCTCAGAGCTACTATTGAGGTCAAATCATGGGACTATTGCGTATTTGAAAGAAATGACTAAATTGGAATGGTAATGAAGTTAACTACTATTATTTTGGCTTAATAGACCTAGTATCAAATTGAAAGATGTTTAAACTGATTCCAAGGTCATGGTATGTGTGAATTTCATGCAGTCTTCTTGGCTTGCTTTTCAAATCATTAGGAAAATCACTCACCTTCTAACAAAGTAGTCTCTAAAGCTCAGAAATCCCAGCACAGCTGCCCGCTCTTCTCCCCTCCACCCCAGACCACAGTGCTAACCTGCTGGCTTCTTTCCCCCTTCTTTGCCTATGGAAAGCCTTACAGGACCATTACACATTTTCTCTGACCTTCCCAAGGCATACACATAGCACTGTAACAACAGTCAATTAAATAAAAAGGCTGTCTGTTCTGACATTGCAGTGTACCTAAAACACCCAGGACTGCCAGCCACTTAGACATGTTGAAAAGCATCAAACTGAGTAGAAATTGCAGCTCTGCTCTTAAGTACAATTTTCCTCATAGCTCAATTTCCCCTGGATTCACACTTTCCTAGGTAAATCACATTAATCAAGAGAAGGGGGGGCATGGGGTACTGGATGGTGGATAGCCAGCCAGCCCTCTGCAATGAGAGTATCTCGTCTTGAGCCGTCAGGGAATAGGTAACAGGCAGTCTTGACAAGCATGCAATCAGTGGAATGAAAAGTCATTTAAGTGGGAGGCGGGAGCAGGGGGTCTTCTGCTGGCAGGGAGTATCTTCATTATTGTTGTCATGATGCCGTTAACTGTCCCCATCCATCATTTGTTCAATACCTTGGTGAAATTAGCCAACTGCATATTATAGCTGAGCTTCAATGTGCCAGTCTCCCCTGAAAACATCAGTCTGTCTTCTGCTCTGTGTCCCCCACCACCCACCACCCCTTTTTACTGCTCATTAACGATGTTTCATTTGCATCAGGGAACAATGGAGTCCTTTAGCCAATTATATGAAATTACAGGTGCTTTGTAGGTGCCCTCTGTCGTCCGTTTTTTGCCTTCTTTGTTGAAACAGTAGGCTGGAGTTGATTTATATTTCAGACATTACTTGACTTCTGCCCATTTCTAGATGGAAGCAGCACAATGCCTTAATGAACTGGCTCACACCCAACCTTGATGAAACTATAAAGTCAGTCTCAAAGGATCTTTTAAAGGGCTCCTTTCAGCTCACAAACCAGGAGGGGATCAGGGCATTTTGGAGTATAACAAACTTACCCTTTCTGTCCCAGGAGACTCAGCAAGTACAGATCACCAGATGGCTTTTGGCCCACCTCTTCTAGGATGCTTTTCTTACTATACACCTAGTATTCCCACTTCTTTGATTCAGACCCAAAGTTTCCTCAACCTATTCTAGGAGCAAGCATGTAAAAGTAGGGGAAACCTATGGAACAGCACACTTTCCCCAGTCAGGAACAATGTTATGTAGGTTTATGTTAATTCTCAATCTGGCTCCAGTTCTAAAATATGGATCAAAGTCAGTTTCACACATGTGAAAACTGATAGTTTAAGAGAAGTATTCAAGACTGATGAAGCCTACAGAGACTATTTCTGTTCTATTACACAAGAAGGCAGTGTTGAGCAGACCGAAAGGGATGCTCACAGGTGGGAGCTCAGCCACGTGTTCCCTGTGTTCCACATGCATCATCTGTATAATAAGGGAAATACTGTTTGGCTCCAAGATTGTTATGAGATTAAATTAGACATCATAACTGCCCTGAGCATGAGGAAGGTACTCAGCGTCGGTGACAACATTGCTTTCCTTTTCACATGTATTACTCAGAGAGAAAGCTTAAAAGAGCCCCAAAGAGAGAAGAAGATGTACTCATGTGAAAAAAATGGAATCATAAAAGCATGAAATTGTGAAGTACCATTTATTGATATTATGTAAGTTTAAACAAGATGCTGTAGCACACAGTAGAAAAGCTTGTCATTGAGGTAATACATGGTAGCGTAAACACTGAGAGCAAGAAGATTTAGTTGAAGGAGAGATCAATACCTAAATTATAAGGAATTGCCCTCCCCTTCTCCCTAACATGACTTCCTAAAAAGTTTTAATAAACATTCTTTTTTTCCCCTACATCTCTAACTTCTAGTTACCCCCACCCAGGAGATCACCAGTGTTAACAGCTTCTCATCTTTGTAGAAATATAATCAGATACATATAAATCATTTTCTTGCTATTATTTAATTAATCATACCTATTTTGGTTTAAGTTTATACTTTAGAGCTCATCACATATCAGTATATGAAGAGTCATTTATTTTTATACTGTTTTTCCTGTGTTCTGCTACTCATATTGACTTTACTCTCTGTCCTTTTCCTCCAGTGAAAGTGCAGCACTGTCTAATCACAGACAGTGTGAGGCTAGAACAGGGTACATGGGTCAAAGACTTTGTGCATCTGTAAGGTCAACAAATCACACACCCCTCATAACAGCGTAACATGGGAGAATTTACTTCCCTGAAATGAACTTGTTCTAATGGTCTATAGAACTTCTAAAGTTTTACTGATCTCCTAGTGAAACATGGCATGCTGGTATAATTTAAGCACATATTTCTTCTATTTTATTTTTATTTTTTATTTTTTATTAATTTATTCTTGTTACATCTCAATGGTTATCCCATCCCTTGTATCCTCCCATTCTTCCCTCCCTCCCATTTTCCCCTTATTCCCCTCCCCTATGACTGTTCCTGAGGGGGATTACTTCCCCCTGTATAGTTGGGACTCTAACTGAGAGTTCTCCTACTATCTGGCTGGGAAATGCATCAGTGTACTTTATCCCTTTTTAAAATTTTATTTTTATTATTTTTTAGTGTGTGTATGAGTGTGGCCTGTGTGTGTGTTTGTGTGTGTGTGTGTGTGTGTGTGTGTGTGTGTGTGTGTGTGTCTGTACAAGTGAGTGCATGTACCTCAGAAGCCATATGTATCATGTGCTTGTGAGCTGCCTGACATGGGGCTGGAAATTAAACTCAGGTCCCTTGGAAAAGCAGCACATTCTCTTAACTGGAATTATTTCTCCAGCCCCAAAACTTTATTATTTTTTATATTATATCTTAAATATATTCTTGTATGCATGCAATTCAATTATATTTCTTAGTTTGTCCTTTTTTTTTTGTTTTTTTAACTCTATATTGTTTCCCCCAATTCCAAAATTTAAATCTAACAGGATTTTTAGATCCTCCAAATTCATGTAATATTTTTGGCACCACATTGAGTTCCAAATGCTTTTCAAGTGCTTATGGAAGAAAGCAGATTCTGAAATAATGTTTATACTATTTCATGGTTCCCTGATACAGTCAAAAGCAAGTCCTATACAGTCCTTTTCCTGATGCTTAATAAACATTAAGTGCACGAATGAAAAGATGAATAAAGCGATCAAGGAAATTCATAGTTGTTGAATATGAAACCCTACAGTGATGACATGAGTGTTCACAAAGCACAGACCAAAGCTTTGTGATTCAGTGTATTTATTCATTGGTCAGCGAGCTGGTAATGCAGAATCCAGCATTACTAATCTCATGAGTAGCCATGCAATGTTAGCAGTAACTACACAACAGCTAGGGTAAAGGGAGAGAAGAAAAAGGGTAAATGCCCTATATCAGTGGTTCTCAACCTTCCTAATGATTCAGCCCTTTAATATAGTTCCTCATGTTCTGGTGACTACCCACAACCATAAAATTATTTTTGTTACTCCTTCATTACTGTAATATGACAGGATATGAATTAATCTCAGTGTAAGTGTCTGTGTTTTCTAACAGTCTTGGAGAACCTACAAAAAGGTTATATGACTCCACAAGGGGTCATGACTCCCAGGATGAGAACCACTGTCATAGATAAAATCAAATTTTCAGGACCCCGGAGAGCGCCAGGTCAGGCCTGCTGATCAACAACAAATCCAGTTGTTTGAGAGCAGCAGGATGTGGTATCAGCACTGTTAATCTGCCCTGTCCCCAACCTCTAAGTGGTGCAGTATAACTTTTTTCTTTGGAACAGATTTGGTCTTTAATCTTCAAAAGACACAACTGCAAGTAGTATTATCCCAAATGTTGAAATCCTCTAAGCCAGATGTTTTCAACCAGTGAGGGGGCTGCGGCCACTTGGAGGGATCAAAAGACCCTCTCACAGGGGTTTCCTAAGATCATCAAAGAAAAAACTGATAATTTACATTATGACCCATAAAAGTGGCAAAGTTACAGTTATGAAGTAGCACAATAGTTAATTTTATGGTTGGGTGTCACCACAACATGAGGAATTTTTATTAAAGAGTTGCATCATTAGGAATGTTGAGAAACATTGGTCTAAAGTCTAAACTTCTTAAAGTTGACATCTTAAAAGACCCAAAACTTTCCAAGAAAAAAATGGATAAAGAATGCATTTATTGATATTTAACAAGGGATTTATTGATAAATATATGAAAACAGACAGAACATTCATAGGCCACTTTACATAATAATCATATATATATCTTTGTAAGCATGAACACTTAGGCATGTGAACAACGTAACAGTTATAGGCATATGAATCCTACTCATAAAAATATATGGCAAAGGAAAATGTGAAATCACTGTAGTTGGTGATTGCACATGGCTTTATAACCTTAGCCATCTGAATTGCATGGTGGACAACATAAGTCTTTGGAGGAGACCAATAAAAACTGTGGTGGGCCATGACAACATACGTGGCGAGGCCAAGAACTGAGACCTTGAGGGATTTTAACTTCCACAGAGGCACACATATGCCAATAGCATCTCTCACTCCCTGAGGAAATGAGTGTTTGTGTACTACCAGAATGCTTATACATACAGTCAGTAGTGTGCAAATGCATTTTCAGAGTCAAGTCTTCAAAGATAAGGGAATTAGGACTCTAGTCATCTTCACACATTTTAAAGCTACTAGCCTCAGACTATGCACTGATCTCGTCTCAGTACAAGAGTGCTCTCTCAGGCACACCTAACACAATGTGTTACCACACTTACAGGTATTTGTTCTATCTGGCATCGTGTACAATAAAAAAATGCACTAACCTCTGGAATCTAGCTTTCTGTATCTCACAAAGTCTTTTATATAGTGACAGTTGCTGTTTTCAGGATCTTGGCTTCAGATTTTCAAAAATTAAGATTTTATAATTTGTTATTCTAGATGTCTGGGATTTTGAGCTTTAGGCAATTTGCCATTATGTTCTTAGAGGTTGTGTATTTCAGAATTAAGATACACACTGCTATTGAATTCAGTGCTGAATTTCCAGCTACCTCTTGTCTCCAGAAACTATTAATCTTAGCATGTCCCCTTGTCCACAGATTTTCCAGTGCTCTGTTTTATATACAGTGTGCGCTACTGTTTCCTAGTAAGACCAGTCTGATTGCGAGAAACACCGTGGGACATGGCAAGATGAAAAAAGTTTAAGTGGTAATGGTTATATTAACTTAAAACAAATCATTCTTAAAACACAAAGAATAAACATAAGAATAAAAGTGACACTGGATGGATTTTGAGTCTGAGACATTTTGTTCACAGTTCTCACTCTGGTTCTAGTAAGAAGCCTTCTTACTTGTGGTACTTATTCTGAGTAAATAAGTTATACAGAGATTTCTAAACTGGAAAACAGGAACCTCACTGAAATAGTGTTCTTCTATGACTTGAATATCCCAAGGAATTTGAGAGAGTTCTAAGAATTAGGCTTCCAAGTTTCCAGAAATAACCCCACTAGTACCCCTACAGCATCCCATGAGCCTCCTGTACTTCAATTTTTTTTTCCTTTGGGACAGGGATCACAGCCAATAAGGGTTACTGATGCTGTGTTTTCTTTAATATAATCCTTTCCAAGTACTTTTGGCTATCTATCTATCTATCTATCTATCTATCTATCTATCTATCTATCTATCTATCCATCTATCTATCTATCTATTCTTTATTCCCACCTATCAGCTGGGATATAGAGTTTGACTGTCCCTAGCAGCATATCTCAGAATGGATCATCTCCTGTGCCAGGTTATGCTTGTATACTGAAGTTGCTAAATGCTCATCCTTGTTAAAGCTGTTGCTTCAGTTTTACATGACAGTATGATGCATGTTGCTGCTGATGCCTGACATCAGTGGGAGGGATGTCTGAAGTCTTTACCAGAAAGAGAAAAGAATTCCCCAAAGGAGCTTCTGATCTGGATGTGGATAAATAAGTACATGTGCATTTATGCCTTTTTCTTAGATAATTTCCAGATAGGGGGCAGAAAGTGGGAAATGTCAGGTGCCACACACACGCTGTCACAAGAGCTCTGGAGAAGTGTGTTCATGGTGTTTTAACATTTCACACCATTTCTTTGTTGAAAAAGAGACTAATAATTATAGAATCTTTAGAAAAGAGATTAATGAGAGGGGAATAGAAAGGACCCTGAGAGTAGAAAGGAGAAACAAATATATGCACACATTCTCTACGTTCTCTCTCTCTCTCTCTCTCTCTCTCTCTCTCTCTCTCTCTCTCTCTCTCTCTCTCTCTCTCTGTCACACACGCACACCTTTTACAATTGTGAGTTAAACATTTTTCACATATAGGCAAAAAAGAACAGGTTCTGAGAAATTGGATAATTTTCATGAAGTCATAGCAGTAATACAAAGTATAATAAATCAAGCTAATTCCGAAACTCATCTTAGGAAAGACCTTCCCCATCACAGCCTGCTGACTTACAGGTGAACAAATCTCAGACACACACACACACACACAAAACAAATGTCATGAACTCATGCTCAAGTCAAGACAAGGCAGCAGGAAGCAAAAAAGGAAGAGACGAAATCTTTTCATCTTTAACCTTCTGTCCTTCCTCTCTTTAATGATGTATTTTGCTGCCTACCTTAGAGGTACTGCTGTTGACATTTCGCGAATCCCCTTTGTAATAGGATCACTTAAAGATCACACCTCTAATAAGCTACAAAGTGGTTTCAGCTTGTAATTGAGGTGGTAAAATAAGACAAGAAGGGCAAACTTCCACCAATAGCTTATTCCTAAGTATGGAGCAGTAATGCTGGGCTTGCTACTTGCTTATTTGTGTGCATGTCTGCATGGATGTACACATGTATGTTTGGATGTGAAACCTGGGTGTCTTTCTTTTTCTTTTTGTCTTTTATTGGATTTCTGCCAGCGTCTTTGTCCTGTACATTGTAGGAAGTTTAAGGAAATTGCTGGGTCATCCACTGTGAGACTTTGCCGAGAATGGTAATGGAAGTGATACCAAAAGTATGCTTGGGTTGCAGCCTCATCATTATTGTCATATCTTTTTGAGTCAAGCCATGCTCTTTGCACTTGCTGTCTGAAGCTGGCACTTGAAGATAAGCTTTTGCTTTGTGTCTTCAAGGCAGTGTTCCTAATGCAGGGCAGAAGCTGAGCGTGCCATCATGACTGACATGTCAGCAGTGAGGAAGCTGGGGCCAAAGCACTCTGGAAGAATCTGGATCTTCTCATCTGCTCCTGAAGGTCAGAGGTCCATGTTGTACTTGTTAAGCTTGGACTGGAGTTGCTGAAAGTCATTGAATGGCATTGAAAGGGTTCGTGGATTTCTCAGTAAAATCACTAGCAATAGTACAAGATGGTCCAGGCTCTTAGTTTTGGGTAGGAAACTGAATTTACAATCCTGGCTGTGCCAGTAATTCAGCATGTGACTTGAGGTGGATGATTTAACACATCTGAACTTTCATCTTCCCATCTATGAGTGAAAAAAATAATAGTATCTGATCTGTTGGTTTCATAGGATTGTTTCAAGGATCAAAAGGGCTCATATGTGTGGGATTGTTTCAAGTTATTAACCCCATGTATGTCACAAGCTAGTTTAATAATCGTAGCCATATTGCATGTCTCATATTTAAGTGGTAAGGTTTCTGACTGTTCTTGATTTCTTATAAAAGAGTTATGAGTCAGAGCCATGAGATGGATCCTATCATGCTCACACTCCAAAGCATGAACCTTACATGATCTGCTCTCTTTGAGTATATTTGGGGATAGTGGCTATGTTGAGCCAGCTGATTCTATGGCCAGGTTAGCTTGTATAACACACCACCATAACAAGCTGGGATGAGTGTCTCCCAGTGGCCTTGAAGATGCAGCTTGTATGCTTCACACAGCTTCAGAGGAGTGAGAAGAAAGCATAGAAGATGACTGTGACTCTTCACTTGGCCAGTGCTGCGATTTCAGCCTTGTGATATCCCTAAGCAGAGACCACCAAAATTCTCTACAGACCTTTGACTTAAAGAACATTGAGATAGTAAATTGTTGGATAATAAATGCTTATTTTATAGAAGTTGAATATGTGGCAATAGAAAACTAATATACCCATTTATTTACTTTCTTTTTAATTTCTGGGACTACCAGATGAATCATCACAAGTATCTCTCCATAGTGGGACCATTGCCATAGATATTGTGGGCTTCTTCCTTCTCTCTGCTCACTCCCTGGCAATCTTTTGCAACCAGAGACTGATGACCTCTGCATCACGTACATCCCAGATTCAGTTGGTGAACATTTTTTGCTCAGTTTTACATTTCTGACATAGGACTGTCTTGCTGTGGATGCACTTAGTGTAGTGTCTATCTTCCTTTAAAAGCTCTTATAAAGTTGAGGTCACATCATACCAATGATGCATTCTAACAGCCAAGGCAACCTGGTAGTCTAGTTTTAAACATGACTGATATGGTACTACATAAATTCTAATGAAAGCCTTTCAGATGACTTCCATGGAAAGAAGAGGGAGCTCTGTTTTCAAAAATTCCTCAACCCTCCTCTGTATAAGATGCAAGGATGTTTGCGGCTGGCTTGGGATGAAGCCATTGTGGGAGACTTTAGGATGTGACACATGTGCCTTTCTTTTCCTCCTCCTTATTGTTCTGTGCTATTGGTACTCTAGGTAGAACCTTTGGTGGCCCCACTTCTTCAATGACCCTGCATTCCAGCTACTCTTTACCATATGGCTTTCAAAAACTCCTGCAAATGAAGTTGCATTCCCTGTGATTTTCCTGGCTCTGATCTAAAGACTGTCTAAGCTTTATTCCCAGAGATGGCAGATTATCCTGTTCATTTGTTTGCTTAAACCCAATGGAATTTGGTTGAAAAACAGTAAAGAGCATCTTTCTATAAGAACTGGAAGGCTCAAGCATCATTCATGTCCTGTCTGATCTTGGAATTGT
The DNA here is from genome assembly GCA_907169655.1 of Acomys percivali. NCBI lineage: Eukaryota > Metazoa > Chordata > Mammalia > Rodentia > Muridae > Acomys > Acomys percivali. The sequence goes on from OU015748.1 coordinate 47,694,377, forward strand.
CCCTCCTCCCTCCCCTGCTGTCCATATTTTCCTCTGTGAAATTAGATGTTTCCTTGGGGTCTTTCATTCTTTGTCCTAGTCCAGGCCAAAATTTTGTTTCCTTATTTCAAATCTTCACCTATTAAGGGTACAAAGGAGAATGGGTGCAGTCTATTTCACTGGTGCCTAACAGACATCTTGGAGAATACCTGCCTGAGTTCTCACCCCTGTTCACCCTCTACTCTCCCCAGCAGGTGAATGAGCTATAACCCAGACCTCATATAGCAGATTTCCCTACACACTCACACTAACTGACATCCATGTGTCTTCAAGTTCATTCCTGCAGATGTTTCCAATCCTCAGCACTTTATCATAATTGTTATGATAAGCATTTCTGCCAAAATGGTAGTAAAAACTCAATTTTCCTGAGCAAAATTAACAACAAAGAGTGTTCACAGCTCCTGCAACCTGGTTATTAAGCTGTAGCAGGAATTGACTGCAGCTGTGAAATAAGATATAATTAAAATCTGGGGCCCTTCACCACAGATCTGGTGTATGCATTTGCAGGATGTAGATACATGAATTACTGGGCTGACCAGCTCAGGCTGTCATTGGGAACCTGTCCAATGGAATTACATCTGAATGTCAGGATTGAGATGGGGGAGGGGAACATACACACATACAGAAATATACAGCAATGGCAACTTGGGGGAACTGCAAAAGGCGTGAAGTAAAGGCATTTTGGGAAAGAGTTCCAACCTACATCTGCCACCAGCTGTGAGATCTTAAAGGAGTCATGCATTTCTCGGATTTTTAATGTCCCCTTTGAGTCTATGAACAATACAGAGAATTAGCCATAACACATTTGATTCCAATGTTACTGATTGAATTTATTTTTAGAAAGGCGTTTTGTGTGTGTGTGTGTGTGTGTGTGTGTGTGTGTGTGTGTGTGTGTGTGTGTGT
>OU015748.1:47695328-47721413 GCA_907169655.1 Acomys percivali
TGTGTGTGTGTGTGTGTGTGTGTGTGTGTGTGTGTGTGTGTGTGTGTAGAACCCTAGGGCCTTGCACCTGATAGGCAAGTGTTCTGCCACTGAGCTATTTTGTTCATGCAAGGGAGAAAGGACAGGCTAACATGAGAACTTGAAGCTACAAGAGTTGAAAACCCATCTCAGGTTCATTAAAGAAAGATAAGGCTGATGAAAATTAAGCCAGGAGGTACTGAACAGCGGGTTTAACTACTCGACTTGGCCTTTTATTTTTCAGTTTATATGGACATTAGTATCTCATTAACACATTTTTCCTCTAAACGATCATGTTTTTATTAAACTCGTATACAAAATTCTTATCTGCTGAAGCCCTTGACTGAGCTATTAATTATCCTGTTTTGCTTGTTATAAAAGTCAAAGACTGTTTTGTGACTGACCTCTGTTTGCCCCTCCTTCCTCCTTCTGCCTCTGGATGCAGTTGTAATCTTTTACATTCATTACAAATGAGAGATAACTGTGTATATACTGCATTACAAGTCTCAGGGATTCAGTGACATTTGAGGTTTGACTTCACTGATTGACCTTATGTCTTCTGGAGCAAAATGGAGTCAAGTGGGACTATTCCTTTTTTTAAAGTACAGAACATGCCGTGCTCATTATTGAGACCCATCTGAGACCAGACAGAGCAACTTGCAGATAAGGCTCTGCTAAAGGGCTGAAATATACAATAGGGACATGACTGATAGGTGCATGGAATCCAGACATCTGCCACCTTGGTTAACCTGCTGGCAGTAACTGTCCTTCACATTTGATGCTTGGGTTTCTGGATTAGAGTATTGTCCCATCTCTCACTGATGTTCCTAATACCTGATACTTCCTGGACACTTGTAACAGCTTAGCCTCGTGGCCATTAGTGTAGCACAGAACTTCAGAGATGGTCTGTCTCCTATATCCCTCTTTAATGCTCGCTCCTTCCCCACTGGACCCTTGCAGAAACATGGCCATCTGGCTAGGGCTTTTTTCTTCACTTTGAAAGAAGCCATGTGGAGCTGAGCTGGGCATGTGGTGTCTATAGACACTTGTTTCCCAACTGGTGAGTATAAGGATTAGATTGGGTCTTGTGAGTAAGGCCTGCCGTGCTTCTCAAGCAGATGCAAACACCTGCGACCAGATTCTAACATAATCGCCATATGATTCTTAGGCCGTTTTTCTTTTTGAAAATGCTTCATTTGGGTTTTTATGGAGTTTACTACTAGTCTAGCCCCTCAAGACATAAAAAGGTGATTTTTAAGCAAGACAATTAAAATAAAGCATGAGTGTCCTTAGAGTAGAGCAGGTAGCAGGAGCATGGATCCGTGTGGGGTACTACCATAGAACCATTTCAGTTTAGAGCATGGGCTCTGGGTTCTCACAGCCTGGATTCAAATCCCATCCCTAACACTGAGTAGTTTTATGGCTTTAGGAATGTTGCCTAGCAACCCTTCATCAGTCTGTAAAATGAGGGAGACTGTTCACCATGGATTTATTGTTGGGAATTAAATGTTTGCATAAGCTTAAGGGCATGGGAAGGAACTGACATATGATGATTGTTAAATTAATAACCACTGGTCTTAATACACTCTCCCTTTACACATGTAGAAACTGAGGCACCACAATGTTAAGTACCCGACTTGAACTCATCTAGCCAGCTATGGCCAGAAGCCCATCGTATTGTACTTTAATGGGAGGTGGCTTGACTAGAATTCCCTTCTTCTTCTATTTGTATCTATCGTATTAAAGAAACCAGAGACATGTCATTCAGTTAAGACACAGATCCCCATTCAAGTAACTTTCAGTCAAGAACCCATGGCTGTGTAGGAGATGGACTTTTCTCACCAGCCATCAGTGTAAGAGACAGAAAAAAAAAAACATGCTTCTGTTGGTATTAGAAATGTACTATGGAAGTAGGCAGTCTTAAGGATTGGCTTCCCAAGGAGGGACTGGAAGCTGGTCCACCTGCCTTATGGGTCTGCAGTTGTGTGACAGCATCCCCTCCAGCTGTCTGGCACCTGTGCTGGGGATCTCTCTGAGCCTGTGCTGGTTTCCTTCATGCCTTCCCCTTGAGCTGATGATTCTCAACAACCCGGCACTGTGTATTGATGATCTCACAAGCATTCCTGTATTCTTTATACATAAAATAAAAGCTTCCTGAAGATTGTAATTGCTTGGGGGATTTTCCTTGTTCAAGCTTCTTTGGGTATCTTGAGTCTCGCTGGCTTCTCATGCTTGTTTGTGAAGTTAACATTTTAATAGCACATTTGGAATGTTTTCCTTTCATGAATTCTAATACGGATGGAAGCTCTCCCCCAAGAGGGGTGTTAAAAGCAGGTGTTTTTAAGTGAATTACTCAATATCCACATGCATGTTTCTGTGACTAAGATCCATCCTTTTATTCCAGACATCAAATTGTGCTGGTTTTCAGACAGCTCTGAGGCGGTCACCTGTCTAGTTTAAGGATGGCATTGCCTGTCTGTGGGATGTTTCCCGTGCTCTGAAAGTTCTGTGTGTGCATGTTTTTCATAAATGCATGTGACGTACAATTAGAGGAGTATGTCCACAGCTTCATTTTGGCTTTCCCCCTTCCACAGTGACTAATGGGAAATGAAGCTATAACACCTATAAATACATCTTTAATGGGCGTGTCTAGGTAGTGTTCTGTGTGCCCATTTTGTTGGGCTTACTTGTGCCTTTCCAGTGGTGAACTCGAGGATCTGCCAGACCTGGAGAACCTTAATTCTTAGTCTATGCAACTTAGACCTGTTCGTCTGATTGCTTAGTTGATAGGACCATGTGTAATTTCTGGAGCCAGTGTTTTCTGGATGAAGAAGGAGGGAAGTGAGGTGACATTGTGGTAGACATATGATGTTCACAGTTTGCCATACTTTTATAATCAAGGGTCTCACCAGAGAGATACTGAAAGAGACTCTTTTAAAGATGTTGCCACAAAAGCTTGGATCACACTACTCTTCTGGTTCCTTCTCAGAGAGCAGGGGTACCTATTTATAGACTCTTACAGCCTGGTACTTGGTTGGGTGCATTTTTAAAAACTGAATTTCCTAATGTTATTTTAAATACCATTTAAATAACATTAAATTAAAAAATAGTAGCATGTTTCTTGGCACACGCTCAGCAATATGCTTGTGGAATGTTGCTCTTCAGGACATTAGTTGAGGAGAGATCAGTAGACAAAGTCCTGGAAAGCACCATCAACCTGATCTTCTGCCTACACAATCCTTAAGAATGTTGCCACCGAAGATCTTGGATGTTACAGAGATCACAGATCAGGACTGGGTCGGAATCAAGACTCATTAAGCCCACACCCTCCCTTTCTCAGCAAAGAAAAAGCTCCTGTTTGAGGTCATGGAGTGACAGCCTAATGAGGCTGGAACAGATCTCCATGGGATACCAGCTACAAGGTGCTGAGCTGACCTCACTGGCCCGGAAATACAAGAGAGAGAGAGAGAGAGAGAGAGAGAGAGAGAGAGAGAGAGAGAGAGAGAGAGAGAGAGAGAGAAATGAGCTGAGCTGAATGCATCAGTCAGCAGTACAGTATTTACCTACCATACTACACCAGGCCCTGGGCTAGCCTCACAGCACCTGATTCTGTAGGGTGATTGAGGTGAAGAGGTCTGCCTCAACTATAGGTGACAATATTCCATGTGCTGAGGGTCTAGACTGAATACAAAAGGAAACGTGAGCTGAGCACAGGCATTTATCTCTCTGCTTCCAGACTACGGGTGCAAAGTCACAATCTGCTACACACCCGTGTTTCTATGAGTTCTGTGCCATGATGGGGTTCACCTTCAATCTGTGAGCCTGTGATAGACTCTTCCTTCTTTCTCTAAGTTGTTTCTACCTGGTATTTGATATCTGAACAACAAAAACAACTGACTGGTAAAAATGAATGCACATGTGTGTAGAGCTCGACCCAGAAAGTAATGAATCTGTGATGATTTCTCTGCAAACTGCAACTCATCTTCATAGTAATTCACAATGACAGAAAGAGGCCTGAGAGCTTGTTTTTTTTGTTGTTGTTGTTGTTTGTTTGTTTGTTTGTTTGTTTGGGAGGAAATGGCACTGTGCATGAGTTCTACTGCTAGTACCTCCCATGGGGCTTCATCTGCTTCACAGGTGATAATGACTGACCCCAGAATACAAGCAGTGACCCAGGGGTTCAGGTAAGGGCTCACTGACCAGCAGCCTTGTGACACGGGTTCAAAGATGAACCTTAGCATAGTGGCTTGCCCCCTTCTCCTCACCTTCCCCATATCCCCACATGGTGGCTCAGGCCTCCCAAGCTGGAAGCCAGAGCACCCCCACACCAACACTACCTAGCCTGCTACAGTTTACATTTTCTTTGTGACATGCCTTGTGGTGATTTCTAAGTCTGGCTCATGGAGACACCTTTTGATGATTTGGGATTTTACTGTCCTCTGTCCTGAAAGCCTGGCTCGGGTTCCCTAAGAACCATGGAGGCAGCCAATGCATGGAACATCTGGTCAGAAATCACCTCCTTTGGCTTTGGCAGGCACCGTTTCATAAGAGAAACAGGCAAACAGGGCGTCTGAGTGACAATAAGTCCTCAGAGCTCCTCCAGAAGGGATAAGTACAGTAATTTGGTGTAATGACAAATTTAAGACAATAACCCAGAGGCATTATAACATAGGTCTAGAATACCTACTGCATGTGATGGGCTCTTAATGGGAAATGAACTGTTTCATTCAGTAGCAGGGAATTTCCAAATGCCTTCCAGCCTGGACGTGTACAGCACAGTGTAGAGAGCTAAGTTTTCTATTGGGGTTCATTTGGACCACTTCTTCCCTGCCTGCTGCCGCCGAGAGCCATTCTCCCGACGAAGTTCCTTTATTGCTCTACCTTTTCTGTATTGTGAGGCAAATGTCTATGGTTTTCCTTCTGTTCTTCTTTTATTTTCTCCTTCATCTTGTCTGTCCACCTGCCTCTCAGGGAAACTGCTACATCAAAGGCATTTTCCCAAGTGATTTGGGGGCCACTAAGTCCCATATGGCTGTATGAGAGGAGGTGCAGTGATGCTGAGGTCACCTTCTTAGGCTGGGACCATAACCTATGTATTACCATTGTTCCTCTTTCAATATTTCTGTCACCTGTCATGACACCAGCTTATGGAACACATTAGTTTTTTTTTCCTATAATTAAGACAGAATAACTGGCTTAAGCAGCATAAAGGGGACAATGTATGTTGTCACACAGTTTGAAGGCACCCAATCCACAGCAGTGGGGACATTTGACATTTGGCAACAGGTGGCTCCACGGCATGAGCCTGAGTATAAGGCTACAACTCCTTTTTTCCTGACATCTCAGTAGAACAGGAGAGAGGAAGTGAGACCAGACTATGAAGCTTGAGTTCTGCCTTCATTAATCTATTTCCTCCAGAGAGGCTACACTTCCTGAAGGTTCTACAACCTCTGCAAACACCATCACCAGGTGAGGGCCAGCCACATGTTCAAACACGTGAACTTTTGGGGGATGGTCACACTGAAACCAGAACAGGGACATTCTCCAAATCATCTTTTGAGAGGAATCTAAAACTTTCAAAGCCACTGAGCCCAGCCACTCCCTCTTGGAAGTAAGCCTCCACCTTCCTTTCTTAGGTCTCAAGGCTTCCTCCTGGCACTCTGTCTAGCTCCTAAGCAGCACTCTGAGAGCCTGCATCTACCTGTGTTTCCCATCACAACAGCTGCTTTGAAAGTACACCTTTGAAGAATTCAAGTCAACTAAACAGTCAATTATTAGCCTCTTTGGTGCCTCAAGGATTCCGTCTGTAAGGAGAGAGTTTAGCATTATCATTATGAATGGCTAAATGACACACACAAAATCACATACATGAACAAATGCACACACACACGTGTAAACACAGATACACTCAGGCACATTCATACACACACACTGAGACAAACACAGATACACCGAGACAAATACAACACACACACACACACACACACACACACACACACACACACACACACGCACACACAGAGAGAGAGAGAAGGGGAGAGAGAGAGAGAGAGAGAGAGAGAGAGAGAGAGAGAGAGAGAGAGAGAGAGAGAGAGAGAGAGACTCAGACATAAACTTTTTAAATTTCTGTAGTAAGAAGTCCAGATTCCTTGCAGGAACACAATTCCTTTGCAGAGCATCAACATCTTCAGCAAACAGCCCCCATCGAACTATGCTTCTAAAATGCAATATTCAAGTAGCCAAGGTATATTGAGATCATCCTCAGGTTAGGTAATCCCTACTCTAGTGGCTGATGTTCTCATACGAAGAGGACGCAGAAGCACTGGAAAGAACTCTATGATAGGCCTAGAGAGATGGCTTAGAGGTTAAGAGCACTGTCTGGTCTTCCAAAGATCTGGAGTTCAATTCCCAGCAACCACATGGTGGCTCATGACCATCTGTAATGAGATCTGGGGGACAGGCACACATGCAGGCAAAATACTGTATAAATAATAAATAAATCTTATTTTTTTAAAAAAGAACTCTATGACAAGGAAGGATGAGATTAAAACGACCCCAAGGAATGCTGGCACCACCAGAAGCAGCACAGTAACGGATCCTCCCCAGAGCCTGTAGAGGGAGAAAGCACCTGCTGACATTTTTGGATTTGTGCTTCTGGCCTCCATCTCTGGACGAGCATAAGCACATGCCATCTTAAGGCCCCCCGACTGGTGGTGACTGGTTGTAACAGTACAGGAAACACACCTCAGCCTCACAGGACTTACTGAATCTGGCATTCTCAGGGCTGGAGATCTAGTGGGGCTGCCCCTACGAAGCTTCTGGATCTTTCTGGAGAGAACTCATAGTGTCCAGCCATTAATGGTGAAGCCTCTGATGTTCCCTCCATGGTTACTGCCACCTTCTCTGTCACATTATAGCTGGCTACATACTTCTCTTCTGCATCAGGAGTCTGTCACCCTGACCCTCTACCCACGGCCCGTGACAAGCACTTGGCTATGGCATTATATAACTCTAGCTTTAAGTCTTTGCTTTTTCACTTACACAGTGGAATGTCTGCTTCCCCATGTGTACAAGGGGAATATAGACGGTCCCTGACTTGCAAAGATTCCGCTTGTTATTTTCAACTGTAAAATGTGAAATCAGAATCCACTTAGTAGGAACTGCCTTGGATTTCTCAAATTAGATCTTTTCCTAGGTTAGTGATCAGTGGCGTAGTTCCCACTACCCAAGCCCCTTTGGCGAGAAAACATCTCACTGTGAAGTTCAAGCTAAGCTCAAGCTTGAAATCCTCTTGCATACAGCTCTAAAAGCTGAATGTGTAGTATGGTCACCTTTTGTGATGTTGGGGAGCTATGCTACATGTCATCCTCATGGTCATGAGGGGGAATGCCACTGCCCTACACTGCACTGTATGGCTCAGCTCTGATACTTCAGTAGGTTAGAAGTACTCAACACACTTTTGTTTTTTTGTTTGTTGGTTTTTGTTTTGTTTACTTCTGCAGTTAAGTTGAGGAATATGTATACTTGGGAGTTGCCAGGGATTTGAGTTGTACATCCAAGGGACAGACAGATGACCCAGGTTGTATCATTTTTTATTTTAACAACCACTTGCAAAAGATGTTATCTTGGGGATGTGGCTTGACTTCCTAGGTCTTTCTTTCTGCATCTAGGAATTGAGACTTAGAAATAGCATGGATCCTATAAAATGGCTGTGTGCACTGTCTAAATTAATCCAGCTAGATGCTTGCATCAGTTTAGAAGCTGCCTAGTGAAGAATGTTATTTTTATTTTCTGGGTAAGGAAACAGAGTCCCAGAGAGGCAGCAGAGGCTTATCATGTCCAGGTAACTTTCTCAGATCAGTTGGTCCTCTGAGTAGCACTAGATGGTTCATCCCCAAAAGGCTATACTTACAGTCATTAGAAGTTCCAGCTGTGGGATCAGACAGACACAATGCAGTCTTGAAACTTGTCTTTTACTAACTGGGCATCTGGGCTTATTTATTCGCCTTCAGGGCCTCAGTGTCTACACCTGTATGACAGAGATGCTGATCCCATTGGATTGTCATGTGCATGAGATTAGAATGAATGTGAATATACAGCTACATGGTGTTTAAACTTGCATAAAGTGTCTGTTGATAGTGTTTGTATTTGTTAGGATTTAATTTATTTATATATATATATATATATAAATTATACATATATAATTATAAATAGCCAAATTATATATAATCAAATATACAGCTAAGTTACATAAAGATAGCTATAACATTATAATGCTATATAGCTATAATACATGAAGGATATATATGTATGATATGTATATATGAAGGATATATATATATATATTTTTTCTGCTTTGTTTTTGTTGTAAAAGGAGTTCAAAGATAAGCAGTTCAGGAATCAAAAGGAAATAACCTTTGGGTCAGCTGACATCTTCCCATGTGACATCTGTGCTCAAGGTTACATCATGATCCAATGTGATTATGCTCCCATGTCCATACTCTGACTGGCACAGAAGAGAAAGAGAAAATATGGTGACGGTGGGGAGGGACTACCTTCCGAATGAACCCCCCCTTCTACTTCAGTTTAATTGTCATGAATCAGCTCCCTTTAAGGACTTGCCTTACAAATCCACACAGTCATTATGATATTGGCTGGAATTTAACTACATGGCTGATCTGGATATAAGGAAGCATGGGAAATATGTTTCTGTAGTTGTGTTCCATAAGATTTAAGTTCTGCTTCTAACTGCTACTAAAGGAGAAATGGATTTGAAAAGACAAATAGCATTCCCTGTCTAATAGATTATTTAAAAATAAAAATAAAAAAATAGTAGTTATAATTTGCATGTCAGGAATCTGTTCTTTAGAAATTTACAGCTTTAAATACAAGGCTTTAATATTAGCAAGAAGGTGAGACAAGGATGCTTACGGCGTGAGATTAATTGGGTCTGAAGCATCCCAGAAGGCTTCACTGAAGAATGGATGATTGATGTGAGGTATAATGTTTGACAGATTATCCAGGACACCAGCAAGGGAGGGGATTTCTAAGGAAAGTCACAGTAGGCATCAAGTCTAGTGGTTTTGCCAGTCTGACCCTTGACTGCGAAGGAGCGGGCCACAAAGAGGGAACTTAGGCCAGACAGAGAGGACTCCGTCTTCAGCCGCCTGCCTGCATCTTCTGTGAGTCCATGACTCTCAGGGAGACATCCAGGAGTGCTGAGCCCTGCTACCCACAAAGGTTTCAGGGTCTTCATCATTTCACCAGACAACCACCTGTTCATTGACTTGAAGCCAGCTTATTATCGAAAGAAATGTATTTATTGAGAAATAACTGACATGTGCAAAATGGGTATTTGCTACCTACTTGCCAAACATCAGTGAATTTGTGTTTAATAATCATTTTTTTCAATTAGCTCACAAAACACATTCCATTAATTTTAAATTAAACGCAGATTTGCAAAGCTCTAATTTACAACGTTATCACATCATCTCTTCCCAGCTTGTTTCCGATGGTTCCCTCTTGGTGGAGGAGCATCAGTTGATCCCTCAGAGACAAATTTATTTTCCTATTAATAAGCAGTTATAGGCTGAAGGTGAAGAACGCCTTGTCCTATTTCATACCACTTCCCTATTTCATTCCTTTTGCTTTTGAGACCTTCATGTGTCACTGGCATCTGGATAATTTAGATGCTCAAAGCGGAAGGTTTAATTTTGTCCTTTTCCCTTTACTTGTCAGCATTAGGAGCCCTTGGAAAGCCTTCCAGACAGAACTGCTCTCCCTGCAATGCAGAGAGAGAGAGGGAGGGAGTGCCTTGCTGGAGTCAAAAGATGCAGACTTTCACTCTAAGTTCCGTGTTATGATCTTGAGCAAGCCATGTTTTTCTTCCAAGAATTTGCATAAGAATACAGTTGAGCAAGTTTCTTCACTGAAGCAGTTCTTAGTGATGTTTCTATGTGTGCTGAAATATTGTCAGCTTTACAGGATCTAGGACCAGCTAGGAGAAAAGCTTATGGGCATGCCTATATACAATGATCTAGACTGAGTAGAAACATCCATCTCTATGGCACCATTACACAGCTCTGGGGTCCCAGAATGCACAAAAAAGGAGACAGTACTGAGAATTACCATCACTGCTCTCTGCTTTCTGTCTGCAGGTGGTTGGTGGACAGCTGCTTTACACTCCAGCCATGGTATTTTCTCTGCTATGATGGACGGACTACGCTCTCAAACTGTGAGTCCAAGTAAGTCTTTCCTGCCTTAACTTTTTTTGTCAAGTGTTTTGTTACGGCAGCAACACAAGCAACTATCTACTATGGTACCTTACAAGGAGAATCTACAGCTGGGAGTGGGGATAGACTTGCTAAATTAGTCTTCCTCTTTCACCCTCTCCCTCTTGCCCCACCTCCTCTTTTCCCTCTTCCAGGAGGGAGTATGTGTGCTGTTGGGCGAGTGTTGGAAAATAGCGGTGGAAAGCTCAGGCAGGACGAGTTCCAGGATCATCTGTCTGTAATATTTTAGTGTTTTGTTTTATAGCACAGAAACCAAGAAATATGGGGCTTCTGTCTATCACCCACCTCAACTTTTCTTCCATCCTTCTGTCTCGATTCGAACAGACACGCGGATGTTGCCAGGAATCCTATGCAGTCTTGCCCTTCAGCAATCTGCCTTGAACATTCACCCCTTCACCTTCCCCCAAAGTGGCTGACATGCTTAGCATATCCTGCAATAATAGTTAAATGCTAACAAGTGCCCTAAGGGTTCATTATCACACAGTAGTGCAGACAGGCTTTTCAAAGGGCTTAGCCGCATTCATAGAGAGTACAGTGAGAGGGGCTGAGACAGTCTGCTGGCTGCTGCACAAAGTGATCAAGTTCATCCTTCCATGCCTATTAGCATTGTTACAGTACCCCAGGCCACCCCCAGAGCCTGGGAAGTCCACACCTAACTAAAAAGATGATTTACCACCTAATCCATGATTACACAGGAAAGCTTCCAGACACCCCTGAAGATACATGCCCAGAAGATTGAGGTGCTTGGCTAACTGATGCTTGGTACTCTCTTTCCCTGCCTAGAGTCTTGTAGGTCATGACCTTCTCAGTGAGCTAGGTTTAGTGTGGTATATGACTGTCATCCTGGCTACAAGAAGCTGATGTAGAAAGATCACAAGTTCGTGGTCTGCCTTAGCTAGAGAATGAATTCAAGGTTAGCTTGGGCAACTGAGTAAGGCTGTCCTCAAATAAAAAGTGAGAGCCAGATGTGGTGGCATATGCCTTTAATCCCAGGACTCCTGAGGCAGAGGAAGAGGCAGAGGAAGAGGCAGGTTGATCTCTGTGAGTTCAAGGCCAGCCTGGATTATAAAGCCAAAGAAAGCTACACAGAGAAACACTGTCTCAAAATTAATAAAATAAAAAGTGAGAATGGAGATAGAGACGTATCTCAGTAGGAAAGCAATTGACTAACACATACAAGCCCACAGGGAAGAAAGGAAAAGGGAAGTTGTAGAGAATCCTGACCTTGTGCTCACCGTCCTTGTGAATGGGTTTACTTTTCCCATTAGTATGCCAGTTCGAATGCCATCTATAAAGATTTGACTTATTTATCCCTTCTTTTCTTCAAAGCCATTGTTATTATCTTTATTATTTTATTACTTCTTTATGATTTATCACATTAGTAGATATGTTTGATTAGAACAACAGCTTTGTCATATTTAATGCTATATTTTCAATGCAGGAATAGTTTTGAATACATAAATGAAAGAAGAGCATTATGAAAGAGTATTTTAACTAAAAATAAGATCCAGTTAGGATTCCATTGCTGTCCTCTACTAACTTTGTGCCATTTGATAAGTGTCTTGAATTTTAGCTTTCTTTTTTTTTCATAATTTTTTATTGATTTTATTTTTGTGAATTTCACATCATATACCCCAACTCTACTCATTTCCAAGTCCTTCCATATCTGCCTTTGAGACTTTTAATCTCCCCACAAAAGAAAATAAAAAAATAAAGAAAAATAAAAATCACAACAACAACAACAAATCTCACCATGGAAGCTCTAGCATGTCATCTGTCATGATGTGTCACACAATATACCCTTTCGTTTAAAAAGTTTTACTTGCAAATGATCACTACAGTGAGTCTTTGGTCTTGCTTGAGGCCTCTGGCTTCTGCTACACCACCAATATTGGGACTTCTTTTAAATATCCTGGTGTTGCCCTGAGTCATGGAGATCCTAAAGCTCTGGTTTTGCAGGACCAGTCTCTCCACGTGATCCAGCATCTCATAGTGGGGTAGATGTTGGGGCGAGCCAACTAGAAACCCTGGATCTGAACCTCCTCTGAGACCAGCTCTTCCATACTGCTCAGGCAAGGGGCAGGACCAGCTCTCTTGAGAGCTGAAGCCAGTGAGAGGCAGGGCCAGCTCAGTGTGGCTCCCAGACATCAACATGGACCCAGGAGACAGCCCAGACCACAAAAGTCTGCATAGCATTTGGTGGTAACATGGGCTATGGATATTGACACAGAGTTCTGCTGCAACAGGGCAAGGGACTGAGACATGTCCCTCAGTGGCAGCACAGGCCCAGACATCACCATGGCCTCAATGGCAGCACAGGCTAATCACACCAGGCTGCTTCTCACTGTCTCCAGTTCTGTCTCTCTCACAGGGGACAAAACGCTCAGTTTCTCTTTCTCTCCCAGGTTTCTACTGCATACTTTCTTATTGTAGTGGCAGCTGGCCAGGGCTGTTGAATTTTAGCTTTCTTATAAACAAAACACTAATAGCAATATCTATTGCATGGCCATTGTTGTGAGACAACAGTGAGCTAATGAAGGCAAAGCATCTGTCACATAAAATCCATCTCATAAATGGGCTGCTCCTCCCCTAGATTGGGAAAATGGCCCAGATTGTCAATAGCATCTCCAGTTCTAGAAACTATCTGATCTCTTTGTTTTGAGACAGTGTCTCATATAGCCTAGGTTATTGATATGGGCCCACTGAGCAAGAGATTCTAGGTTTATATTAGGAACTCACATAGTTTTTTAAAAAGATGTCAAAAGTTTGTTTGGACGGTTGGATACAGCATTTGACAAAAGATGGCGTGCTGGAAAGGAATTGGAGATGCCTGGTATCCCTTGGATTGGTGTTGATGAAGGGGTTTTAAGGCTCAAGGAAATTGCAATAATAGAGTAAGTACTCTGTGTAGAACCTAGTCCTCCACAATGGGAAAGCCCAGGAGACAGGCCCTTCATTAACCCTATAAGACACAAAGTGGTGAGAGGCTCACTAGCACATTTGAAGAGCTCTGTTGTCACCCCCTTCTTTGTGCCAGACTTCAAGGATGGAGATGCTACTTTTCAGCTGGATGAATTAAATGCAGCAATTTTGATTGGGCCATGAAGTATCAGGGGTCAGGTGGCAGCACTGAATTTCCAAAGGCAAGGTGGCCATAGTTATCATAATGGACAGTGTAGACAAACGAGCATTTATAATGGCCTGGTCCATCATGGTCAGCACAGGCAATGTGAATTTGATAGTGGCACAACTAATAAGTTTCTTTATCATGGTGCTTTCAGATATGACATAAATAAGAAGCATACTGGATTTCTGTTTTATCTGTATAAGTGGAAAAGTTCTCACACAGATGCAAGAAAGGATATGCTGCCTCATGGCAAAAGGGAATCTTGGTCCATGAACAAATTTCCACACATGAGCCAGTTTGTAGATCCAGAACCCTTTGAATGAAGGAATAGCCAGGTTTTCCTGAAAAGGAGACATTGATAAAATACCTGAAGGTTTTATTGTTAGTCTTTCTCCCAATCCTCCCCCAGTGGGATGTAAAGGCCTTTTACAGGGTGACTGTACAATGGGGGAAAGGAAACACTCATCAGACTTTCCAGGGTCTATTGGATATTGGGGCTGATTCTTGGAGATCCCAGGAAATACTATGTTGCCCCAGTTAAAGTAGGGGTTCATGGAGGTCAGATGGCTAATGGAAACTTGGATGAAATCTGACGCACAGTAGGTCCAGTGGGTTCCCACACTCATCTAGTGGTTATCTCCCCAGTCCCAGAACTTATAATTGGAATTGATATATGTAGAAGTTGGCAGAAATCTCAGATTGGCTCCCTGACCTGTGGAGCGATGGCTGCCTTGGCTGGAAAGGCTACATGGAAGGCTATAGAGTTGCTTCTGCCAGAGAAAATAGTGAATCAAAGCCAATATTGCAACCTGTATTAGTCAGGATTCTCTGGAGAAACAGAACTTATAGAACAAATCTATTTCTCTCGCTCTCTTTCTCTCTCTCTCTCCATATATACATATGAAGCCTACTAGCCTACTGTATGTATACACACACACACACACACACACACACACACATACACACACACACACATGAAGGCTACTACACATCCACACATGTGAGTGTGTGTGTGTGTGTGTGTGTGTGGGTGTGTGTGTGTGTGAGAGAGAGAGAGAGAGAGAGAGAGAGAGAGAGAGAGAGAGAGAGAGAGAGAGAGAGAGAGAGATTATTAGAATGACTTATAGCCACCTTTGGTCTAGCTAGTCCAACATTGGCTGTCTATGAAAGGAAGGTCTACGAATCCAGTCATTGTTCTGTCCACGAGGCTCGATGTCTCATTTGGTCTTTAGTATACACCAGAATCGCAAAGAAGTGTGCTTTCAGTTCTGATGGGTTAGACATTTTGGTTTTAGGAGAGTATTCCTATGAGGAGACACATTTCACTGAACTAGAAGCTCAGATTTCTCCCTGGCCACTTAGGGCTTCTGGTGCCCTTAAACCAACAGGCTAAGATACAAATAACAGTATTGTGAGGAGTGATTGATCCAGATTCTCAAGGGACACTGGACTGCTTCTCTACAGTGGAGGTCAGAAAGATTATATCTGGAGTCAGGAGATCCCTTAGGAATCTCTTGGTGCTACAATGTCCTGTGATTGAAGTCAATGAGAAACTACCACAACCTAATCCAGGCAGGATGGTAAAGGGCACAGACCCTTCAGGAATGAAGGTATGGGCAACTCCTCCAAGAAAAGAGGCAAGACTGCTGAGGTGCTGCCGGCCTGGAAGAAATGCAGAATGAATAGTAGAGGAAAGTAGTTATAGATGTCAGCTGAGGCCACGTGACCAGTTGTAGCTATGAGGATTCTGGTTGACATGAGTGTATCTGCTATATTTTGTTAAGAATGTGTTTGCACAGATATCTGTGTTGTCTTTCCTTAGTTTCTTCATCATGTGATGTAATATCAATTAAGAGAACATCAATGGTTATCATATTTAAGTTTGGAATACCAAAAGAATGTCCCTCTGGAGACATGACCACTTATTATAAATTTATAATGAATACAGAAGAGGGACAGTTCTATCATGTTAGGCATAATTATGACCTGGTGTGTTAGCCTGGGTTCTCTAGAGGAACAGAACTTATAGGATGAAAGGAGATTTATTAGAATGGGTTACAGGCTGTGGTCCAACTAGTCCAACAGTGGCTGTCTACCAATAGAAGTTCCAAGAACCCAATAGTTGTTCAGTCTACACAAGGCTGCGTGTCTCAGCTGGTCCTCAGTATACACTGGAATCCCAAAGAAGTAGGCTCTAAGGACCGTAAAGGAATGGACTTGCGAGTAAGGAAGAGCAAGCAGGCAAAGAGAGAGCTCTCTTCTTCCATGTCCTTCATATAAACTGCCAGCAGGGGGCGTGGCCCCAATGAAGAATGTGTCTTCCTTCTTCAGATGATTTAATTAAGAAGAGATTCTTTACAACTGTGCCCAGCCATTTGGTTTTTCATTAATTCCAGATATAATCAAGTTGACAACCAAGAACATCCATCACTCCTGGTTATTGTTTTTATTTCAAAATTAAGCATGAAATAAGGAGGTATGATTGTGTGACAAGTTGACAGAAACAGTCATCAGACTGGTGATGGCTGTTTGTGGTTGTCAGCTTGACTTCATCTGGAATTAACTAA
Source organism: Acomys percivali (assembly GCA_907169655.1). Lineage (NCBI taxonomy): Eukaryota > Metazoa > Chordata > Mammalia > Rodentia > Muridae > Acomys > Acomys percivali. The sequence continues at coordinate 47,711,333 of OU015748.1, forward strand.
AATTCAGCTGGTTGAGTACACCTGTGAGGGGTTTTCTTTTTCTTAATTAAATCATTTGAAGTAGGAAGGCCACTTCTAATCTGGGCCTTTGAGATTCGAAGATCCACCTTTAATCTGGGCCACACCTTCTGCTGGGAGGGGATGTGAGAGGCAAGGTTGCTTTCTTTGCATGCGTAGTAGTCTGCTTCTCACTAGCAAGTCCATGCCTTCATTGGATTGGACTTAAATCCAGCTCTTCTGCTCATTGCCCTTAAGATCTTGGATAAATAATTTAATGGATTTGACCTTCCCTACTTAAAAATGGTAATGAAATAATAAAGCTCCTAGCGCAGTGGCAGCACATTTGATCTTGCAAGTACCTGATCCTTGACATTAGCAATTGCTCAACTAATATTACTCTTGAAATTCTCAATCAAGACTGTAGACCCACACACGACATCCTAAAGAAGTAGAAAAATAACATGTGACCTATGCTTTGGTGTTAAGCTGTATTGTACATTGAATTTATGGCCATGCCTTATCTTGCCATCAGTGTGTGACCTTGGTAAAGCCATTGCAACTTTCTAACTGTTTGCATCCTTAGCCTGAAAAGAAGGGACCTGCAGTACATGGAATGTCCCCAGTACAACTTCCAACTTTAAGCTGGGGATGTTGCTTAGTTGGCAGAGTGCGTGGCTAAGTCCTGGGCTTGCTTGCTAACACTCTGTAAAACCTTGCATGGCGGTACACCCTGGTCATGTCAGCACTTGAGAGGTAGAAGCAGGAGGATCAGAAGCTCAGGGCTGTCACTTGCTACACAGAGACTGTAAGACCTGCTTGGCTGTCTCAAAAGACTTTCATAGCAAATGGAAGCCGATCCAATTGATCACACTTCATTCTTCTCCTGGTGGGCTTTAGTGTTGTTGCTGGAGCTGAGAGTGTTTCAGAAGTCAACAGCCACCTCAGTAAAGTGCAAACATAGCACATCCTTATGCCTGCTGCTTGCTCCAGGCTGATGGTAAAGCCACAGATGTAGGTAACTAAAAGGAAGATTCTAGACATAGCGAGAAGAAGCTTACATGTAATTCGGTAAATGGTTCCCTCTGTCCCTGGTGACTCTGATACCAGCCAAAATATCTGCTACTGGCAGGCAGTCTAGGTGCTAAGCTGAGCACAGTCCCTGGTCCCATGGATAGCTTAGCTGTCAATGGCCCTGCTCTCCTCATCTCTGGTCCACTATCAAGAATCTGTATTGGGCAGGAGGAGCGAGTGAAAGAAGGATGAGAAATGAAGCCACCGAAATTGGTTTGAGAGGAGACAGGAAGCATGGTGGGAGGGGAGGATGGAGAAGCTAGGGGAGAAAACCATTCTTATTATTATCTGTCTTAATTTTCCCTAGGCATCAACAACACCACCCAAGGCAGATCAAAACCCCCCACTCAGATCAAAACCCCCTACTCAGACCCCTTAGTTTGAATTAAAAAATAATTCTAAGCCAAACTGTGGTGCCTAAATCTATCGCAAATGTCAGTAGCTGGGCCGGAAGCCAGAGCTGTGATCTCGCCCATGTCAATAAATCCTTGAAGTTCTTTCTCCCTTGGAAGCCTGGGCTTTTTCTGATGCTGTGCTTTCTACCCCAGGCTGCCCTTTCATGAGTAATTTCTTTTAACCCGAGGATCACAGCTGTGAGCTATAATGAAAAGATTTCTTCTGGCCCAAGACTGTGAAGAAGTGGCTGTGCCAGCAGAAGGAGGCTGGGGGAAAAATACAATTAAATATTAGGTTTCACCAATGCCTGGCCAGAGGCTGCACGGTCAGCAGGGGAGGCCAGGGTAGGATGTCCCATCAGGCCCCACACCAAAAGATGCACAGGTGGTCCAGATAGATACAGAGCCCTCCAGGCCAGTCTAGTTGCTGGGACCAAGGGGATATTAGCAGGAAGACTGGCATTGGTGATATGAACAGCAGGAGAAACAGAAAGTGACTGCCCTAGACTTCATGAATGCTGAGGTCTCAGAAGCACAAAAGCGGAGCCCCAGGCCTTCATAGAGTTCAAAGCTGGAGGATTACCCCAAGTGCAACCCCCACCCCAGGTTTGTAGGCTACCATCTACCCCAGAGCCAGACTTTGGAGTGGTACATCTCTACTCCTCCATGGCTTTGATGGAAAGGCACACATCTGCCCATCCTGACCTTCTGGGACTGTCCATTGCTTGTACAAAGTGTGCTGTGTGGGTAAGGAAAGGAAGATAGATGTAAATTTTCAGTTTGGGATAGACATCCAGCTTCAGGCTGCACGGCCAACTCCTGCCTCCATGAGTGGTCCTCACGCTCACTCCTGTCTCTGCTCCTGAGTGCATGCTTTCTACTCCCAGAGGCAAGGAATAACGTGGAAGTTTATACCAGCTGTTTATATGCGAGAGTTCTATTTTTTTCAAGAACCCATCAATTCAGATCAGTTTAATACCATTGAAATAGATTTGAGGGCGTCTTTAACAAGCCCTGAAGAAAATTCCCTTTGGTTCTGCTATTGAACTCAGCTGGTGGATACTGCTTGGCTGCTATTTAGGCAACCCTGTATTTCCTTGTGTAATAACATGTTCCTAAGAAGTTGTCTAAAATTTGAATTTTGATAAATAGGATCATATTTTAATGTAATGGAAGCATTTGTCGGTCGAAAGAATTCTATGGTAGATCATTTTATTCGGTGAAGACATTCCTTTTGTAACGCAAATAGCCATTCTCAATTTATGCTTTTCTTTGTGCACGTGGTGGTGGCTCATGAATACATTTTGCTTGAATTGAGCCATTGCTGCCACCAGTGGCCAGTGTCAGCTTGTTCCATAACAACTAAGGCACGGAGGAGGTTTGTTTGTAGCAGCCCAGGGCTGGCCTGACATTAGGTATGTTTGATCCCAGATAGTAACTTGAATAGGAATTTTGGACACTTCTGTTTCTAGAGTTGGAAACTTTTCTCATTACTGTTGTGAGTTACAGATGGTGGTGTGGCTTAGTGGTGGAATACTCATCTACAAGGTTTTGAATTTGCTCCCTTGGACTGTAGCAGTATCCCCTGTCCCCTGAGCCTACCTGGAATTAGTAGTGTGCCCCAATAACTCTGTTACTACTCTTTAGATTTCTGAATGAAACAAAACAAAACAAAACAAAACAACTCATTCAGAAAGAGAGATGAGTCAGTGCTTAAGAGTGATGACTGTTCTTACAGAAGAAACTGGTTCTGTTCCCAGCACCTACACGGCTGTTCACAATCACATGTAACTTCAGTTATAGGGGATACAGTGCCCTCTTCTGACCTCCGAGGGCCCCTGCATATATGTGGTGCACATACATAGACTTAAATACACAAATATACACAACATTATATGTGTATATATGTTATGTTATACATAAATACATAAAATAAATATATATTTTTTAAAAGCTCGGGGTTAAGATGTGCATTTATTGAAAATTTGTGAATGGCATTTAAAAATTTCTTAATATGACTTGTTTTCCTCTTAACACAAGTTTTGGGGAAGGAGGCGTTAGGCAGGAGAAATACAGCCACCAAAATGGAGTGCAGCTTTTTTTTATGGTCTCTTTTTTCTGTAATAGAGCAGGAAAAGACATCCATGGTCTGTGAGGGCCAGGAATGAAAATAGGGTCCCTGTCACTCGGAAGCTCAGGCAGGCATAAGCTTCCTGCTGCCACCTGGCTCCTCACAGTGTGTCTGTGTGTATGAGTGTACTTCCTACTCAGAGCAGCAGCATTTTATTATACCAAAGCCTCCTTTGCAGAATGCTGGGATTCGAGGTTGAAGGTCCCTTTTTAAAAGTCATCCTCTTAATTTACAGAAGGATCAGCAGGGAGACTTCTCAGGTGTTGAAATCTAATAGATGTCACAGTGATGAAGCAGAGAGGTGACAGTAGCCAAGGAGAGGGATGGGGACTAACAAACACTCCATTCTCCCAGGAGGTCCAGCACTATGAGAGGCTGGCTGTAAAGGGTGTTCAGCTGCTGGTCTTTATTTGCAGCACCGAGGATTTATTGAGTGTTTCTAGTAAATAAGAAAAAAAGAAAAAAGAAAAGAAAGAAAGAAAGAAAAAAGATCCAATTGTACTGGTGAAACTGGTGGAAAGAAGAAAAACGAAACCATTTTTAGGCAGAGCCATGGAAAAGAGGCTGAGAACAGGAGGGGATGCCTGGGCAGGGGCAGCATCTTTCCTTGGGATGGGAGTGAAGGAGGCCCCCAAGCCTTAGGGAGGAGCAGAAGGGTCAGGCAGGCACGGGCCAGGCCACGGGAAGTAGCCTGGAGGCTGAGGAGCCTGTAGCAGCAAGGTACAGCCACCAGCACTGGAGGACAGGGCTTCTTTTTCCCATTGTCAGCAAGGCCAAGGGGATGGGACTGTGGTCACCTGTGTGACACTTGACAACCTCCAGGCGGTACGAGGAAGTAAATCTTCAGTTGGCCCCTCAGAATTTTTTGCAGCCTCTCTAAAGTTCCCAGAGGTAGCTAAGGCACTATAGTGGATTATGCTTTTTTTTTTTTTTTTCTGTAAGACTTGAATGGCACAGGAGCTACACATTCTACAAGATGGTGAGGGAGTCCTAAGCTACAACTTTTGGCAGGTTTTTTCTTCCCAAGGGCAGCCTTGACTGAGGAAAAGTTTTTGTTTTTGTCATAAGACTAGTTTGCTTAAGTTGCCTGTATTCCGTGCAAGTGCTGAGGAATCCATGTCTTACCCATCACCTCAGGTGCAACCCTGGGAATATTTTTATGCCATGACATCATTGATAGAATCCAAGGATCTTAATCAAACACATAGATAATTAGATGAGAATGTACCAAAGCACTATCAACAAACTGGTAAATTCTCCTTAACTGTGGACATTAGGCAACTATCCTTGGGTTAATGTGAGTGAATACACACACACACACACACACACACACACACACACACACACACACACACCGTAAATATTTACTGGATTTAATACCATATTATCTCTATACTAGAATATTTAAAATATTACTATTTATTGCCCATGATATTAAAATTCACTAATGTAATTGACCAGTGGTTAAGAGCACTAGCTGTTGCTCTAGAGGATGTAAGTTCTGTTCCAGCATCTACATCTGTAACTCCTCTTCCAGGGAAACAATGCTCTCTTCTATTTTTAGTGGGTACTGTGCATGCCTGTGGTACACAGACATTCATGGAGGCAAAACACCCAAACATATAAAAGAAGTAATAATGTATATAATAATATAAGTATATAATATTTACATATTTAATATATATTAAAATAAATAAATGTATGTGGAGAGAATGAAGTATGTGTGTGTGCTTAGACAGATAGGGATGGAAGATGAATTATGATTCCACAGGCTTAGAATGGCTGTTACTTTTTGTCTTACAAGATTGATATAGTCTCAATAAGCTTACTTAAACAAAATAAGAGACCAGGTAGTTGCTCACTACCTCTGGCTTGAGTGTTTTTGCCTAGAGGAGGTAAGAGTGGGGTTCCAGACATCCATCCTTCCCTATTGATCTCTCACACATAAGGATTCTTATTTTGGGATGTGAGAAACTTTCTCTGGGATCCTTTTGCCTTAGACGTCCTGATTTCATGTAGTCTTGAGTTTAACAAAGACTGATACTGGTGCAATTGTTATTTGGGAATGAGTGAGATTTTTTCAAACAGCATGAGGGGACAACAAAATCACCTTTATTAAATTTTATATTACAGAGTCTTTATACATCATTTGGTGGCCATGAAAGAATCAAGGTAAGTCCTAAGCTAGGTTGTGGGATAGAAGTGAGGGGGTTCCCATAAAATTTGTGGACCCCAATGCAATGTATCTTCAGGGTAATGGAGCCTATAAATCTTCCATCTCAAAGAGTTAAGTATGCAAGCATTGGAGACTCTGTAGGCATTTCTATCAAATATCTAATTTCATGGCTTTAAATAGGATTTCTACTTTGTTTTATGTCAACAGTATTTATGAATAGTGAAAGTAGGAAAGAGTTATCATTATTTCATTTTGTGTTCATTCTGAAACTTGGTGTTAGGCTAAACTCTAATGTACTAGCAGCAATTGTCATTGAGGCACAAAGTTTTAATTAAGCTCATGCATGATTATTTTTCATCAAACAGCCCAATTTATGAAATTGCTAATTGAACTAGCAGGTGCAAGCATCAGCTGGTACTGCGTTATTGGCATGCAGCGCAGCCTGCGCGAGTACCTGGTGCAATGTCAGATTATAGAAAGAGAGAGAGAGAGAGAGAGCGCACACTTTAGCCATTGTCCTTCAATGACATCTATTCATTCAAAGATATTTATTGTCCTCTTCCCTTTTGTGGCTATCACTGAAGCTGCAGCCGCCAAAATGACGCTTAATCCCTCTGTGACTTCTGACTAAAGCAAGAACCATAAACTGCATTTCAATGTAACATTCAGAGGAAGATAATGTCGTTCCACTCTTTCCCAAGAGCTGAGACACAAGTGTAATGTCTGGTCTATATACCCACTTGAAACGGTGGTGGAGTTCATGTTGTCTGAAGATACTCCTAAAATGAACAAAGCAGTCCAGATGTACAGGAAGAAACATGTCATATGTGTTGAATGGGTACATCTAGAAACGGCTAAGTGCACATCTGTCCATGTGGATATCTGCTGCCTTGCATCTGCAAGATGCTTAACACTAGGTTTAATACTGAAAAAAAAAATCTTGGAGAGGAAAGCCAAGTCTCGCTATACAGGAAAGGAGCAGGGCAAATACAACTAATGGAAAAACAATTGAGACGATCCAAGAGTGAGATGAAAAGTGACTCAAGGTAGTTAGAATCAATAATGGCTCATCTATGGGATGAATTTACATTTGTCTTTTGAACACGATAAAGGTAAATAGTAAAGCCATTAGGTAAATGAGCCTGGAGGTCAGAGAGAGGGCCCTGGTAGCCATGTTGCTCACAGGCTCACAGGCTTCTGGATAATGTTACAGAATGGATTCAGACATCAACATGGATAGTTAATATAGAGGCTCTAGCTAACAAGTTTGAGCAGAAGTAGTCAGACTTGTCAGATGGGTCTAAGCAAACCCATGTGCCTGTGGCACTCTAGAAGCTAAGGCAGAAGTGGCTTATTGTAGTTACCACTGGTTATGGATCTGGTAAGATGAAGGTTGAACCTTGAAGCAACAGAGGTTGGCAGGCCCTGAGGAGTAGTTCTGATGGCATGCTGGGGCATAAGAGTCTGATTAGAGTGCGGGGAAGAGAAGAAACTGGGGGCCATGGGTACAGAGTTCTGATCAAACTTTCAACTAGTTCTGATCAAAAGAGAGAGATGAAGGGCAACTTAGAGGTAAGTGGAGTCAGGGGAGCATCCCCCATGTAAATTTCAGTTTTAGTGGAAGAAAAGCTATGTATTTTCATCCTGCTTTCTTGTAACCCAGGATGCTTGAGGAGTGAGAAGGGGGTGTTGTCTAAAAGCCAGGGCTCTGAATAGGTAAGGAGGTAACAGGGGAGAGAGAGAAGCGTGGATGTGTGCCTGAGCATGTGCATATGTGTCCTCAACAGTTTACTAACTGGGGAACACTCTCTCTTTGTTGCTTTCTCATCAGGTTGAGCTTGTGGTCAATTGGGAAACACTTGAAACAGTGCCTGAAAACAGATATGCAATTATTCATTTATCAGTTCATTTTTCTGCTTTCCCTAAGTCCGGTTATGGACCAATGAAGAATGAATATAGATTTCACCTTTAATGTTCAAGTTCCTAGGCTATCATGTCTACGACACACAACTGGCACCTGAGGTTGTCCTGTTGCTCAATTGTTAGCTGGAAAGAACTGGAAGCAACTGGGTAATTGTAACATTGTCCTGGGCTGATGTAGCTTCTATCTCATTTCTATATCAGACTACAGGAGCCCTTACTTTTTTCTAAATGATGAGTGGCCTTGAGCTATTGGCCAATGTTTTTGGCTAAATGCATAGACAGACTTTTTAGTATTATGAAGAACAAGATCTAGTTATACATGTTACACATAGAAAAACTGCAGTCTATGTTTACTGTGTGAAGGGTATCATCCTAAGGGCTTTACACGGGTTCTTTCATTAGTATACTCATGAGCTTTATGTATAAGATCTTACATATACTTTACATGTGTCAACTCAATTTAGTGAACAACAAATTGCTGAGTAAAGTTTACTATTAGGCTCGTTACTCAGTTGTCATGCACACTCATCCACTATATCAGATATCACTACCTTTGATGGAAGGTACCATTGCGCAGTGAAGGAAAACACAGGGAGACACCAGATCTTGATCCAGTTGGACCAAGCGCTGCCTGATTAACCTTGCAAAATGGCCTGCAGGGTGGTTTCCATCTGCACTCCAGGACCTTGGAGGATTTCTGCCATTCTACTGAGTTCTAGCTTTTTGAGACTTCATTATTTCTGTGCTTATTGTAATATATTAACTATGACTCTTCTATACCTGGGGTCCCTGGGTGAAAGATGATCGTGGATGGGGACAAAGCTGATTGAGACAGATGTGGACTGTGCAGATCAACTGCTCTCTGTGGCTTTCCGGTGGTTTACCAGAAAGATTAAGAAACTTAAAGTCCCCCAACTTCCACTTCAGGAAGCACTGTCAACAAACTTACTAGGCGCAGGCCTCAGGCCCATCTGGGTCCCAGAGCACTCATCCCGGAGCACTAGCACTAGCTAGTTTTAGTGCTTGGTATTTATTATCTTTGTGGAACCTTGGCCCAAAGCCTAGAGCTGAGCATGCAGGGTGAGTGATTGCACATAGGGCCCTCATGCATCTAACTTTAAAAAAATCTCAATTACAGCAGAAAGAGGGTTCAGGGTAACTGATGGGGTCCTGGGGACGATAGTGTAAATAACAAACAAAGGCATTTTCTGAGATGTATCCCTGGTCCCAGAGAGCCCCAAGGGCTGATTCTCCAGCTGGAATGCCCAGAGATGGACCATCCAGGAGGTGGCAGCACTTGCAAACATACAAACCTGAAAGCACCATAAGCTTGTGAGACCTGGGTTGTGGGGAGGAGTTGGGGGGTATGAGTGGGCATTGTTTTCTAATCCCACAGGTGTGGACTAGAGGAGTGGTTCACAAAGCTAGATGAGGAGTTGGAGAAAGGATGGGCTAGGGGGTAGGGTGGTGCTGAGCAGTATAGCTAGTTTGATTTGGCAAATTCCAGCCACTTGTAATATAACTCAACAACAGAAGGGCATCTTTTGTTGAAAGGGGACTGAAGTATGTCCAGTTCAAACACTAAGACACTGAGGTCTCAGGGAAGGGAAAAGCAAGGCTACCCAGCTGCTTATTAGTAGGCGGGGAGTGGGGGTGGTGGACTGTCCATCTCCTGCTTTTCAGATGCAGTTTCCATTTCTGCTCCACCTGGCTCAGCATCCGTAGTGACCAAACAATATGGCTTGCTGCCTTTTTCTTTCTTTTTTTTTTGAGTGATATTGAGATATCATAACCTGGCAAACAACTTAGTGTCCACCTCCCCTCTTCCCTCAATTCCAACTCCAACTGTGAATAATGATGAAAGAAGGAAGGCTGGAAGGAATGAAGGAAAGGAGGAAGGAAAGAAAGAAAGGAAGGAAAGAAGGAAGGAAGGAAGGAAGGAAGGAAGGAAGGAAGGAAGGAAGAAAGCACAAGGGGGCTGCCATGCGTGTGCCCATGAGGTTGTGGGGCTGTTGGCAAAGGCCAGCAGGCAATGGGGCAACATGTAGCATAAGGCAGGGCCAGTTAGGCTGCGACTGGATAGGTTGAAGATACTTTCAGTTCTGGGTGAGTTACTTCTTGATGCTGCAAGATGCTGGGCTTTGACTCACAACTCATGGAATCATTAACCTTTCCTCCTTTTTTTAGTTAAAAGTTTTCTTTTGCATCATTATTTTATTATTTTATTTTTTTCAGTAGACCTACAGCATGATCTTTTTTAGTAGAGGAATGGTGATGGAGGAAAGGGAAACATATTGCATTCTTATTTTAAGTGTGTGTGTGTGTGTGTGTGTGAGAGAGAGAGAGAGAGAGAGAGAGAGAGAGAGAGAGAGAGAGAGAGAGAGA
>OU015748.1:47726619-47744474 GCA_907169655.1 Acomys percivali
CTCCTATCTATGGTAGGTGGGTCGGAAGGGAGGTATAAGCATTAAAGAACACCAAATAAAGTAGAAGTGGAAAAACGAGGCCTACAATCACATTGCATTGACAATTTAAAAGCAGAAAGAACAGGAAGTGGAGCCAGGCTACACAACTTCAAAGCTTGTCTCCAGTGACTTATTCCCCAGTTACACCCCACCTCCTAATAATTCTTTAGCTTTTCCAGACAGTGCCACTAGCTAGGCACCAAGTGTTCAAAACTATGGCCTTAAGGGGTTATTTTTCATCCAAAGCACAATATTCCATGCCTGACTCACAAAGACTCTTGCCCATCTTCATTGTCAGAAATTGTTTAGTCCATCTTCAGAAATCTCCATAATCTAAACAGTCTTCAAACTGCTTATAAGTCCAAAACCTCTTCTGTATCCTCAAGGCAATTTTTTAACTGTGATCCTCTGTGCAATGAAAGAAAACAATATGCTTCCAACATACCATGGCATAGAATGTATACTCCCACTCCAAAAGGACGGAAGAGGAGTATAAAGAGAAAAGATTGGGCTGTTTCTATGATGAGACACCACGACCAAGAAGAAATAATTTATTGAAGGTTACAGTTTCAGAGTGTTGGAGTCTATAACCATCACCGTAGGAAGCTAAGCATCAGATCAGCATGCAGCTAGGCATGGCACTGAAGCAGCAGCTAAGAGCTCACATCTTCAGACACAACCACAAGGCATAAAGAAAGAGATGGGTGTAGTGTGGGCTTTTGAAACCTCAAAGCCCACCCCCAATGCCACACCTCCTAAAGCTGTACTTTTTAATCATTTCAAAATAGTTCCACTAACTGTCCACCAAATATTCAAACATATGAGCCCAAGGGAGGGAGTCAATTTCATTCAAACCATCACAAACCCCTATGGCCTCTAGCTGTATTTTTCATAGTGTTTTTGTTCCTCTCTGGAATCTCATAGACTGGACCTCCACTGCCTTCATTTCTTTGCCTTTTGGTACTCCAGAGTCCCACTAGAATAGCCTGTTGATCCCTGTTTTTAGAATTCAAAGGATTTTCTAGCCCAACATTCCAAACTCTTCCAGCTTCTTCAATCCAGTTCTAAAGGCCTATGCACCACATGATCAAGTTTATCACAGCAAAAGCCCCACTTCTGATATCAGTTACTGTATTAGTTTCCTGTTGCAGTGATTAAAAAAGACAACTGAATTAAAGATACTCACTGCAGTGAAGCCAAATGAAGCAGAAATATGAAGCTGCCAGTGATGCTCACAGTCACTTATCCAAAAACTATAATGAGAGAACAATTGTTCATTACAGAAAATGAGAGCATCCGACCTCAGCAAGGGTCAGCAGTTTTAGAGCAGTGCTTGTGTGCCAAGCATCAAATGGCTTGTCTACATGATAGAGAATTTTCATGTCCTGAGAGGTTACATGTATACAAGGGGGTCACGGCTGGTCAGTGGTGCGGTCTGGATTCGTACCTATGCTCCTTCTTACTGAAGCCATGCTTTTCTGCATGGCTGGAACTAGCTTCTTTTGGGAAGGAAGATACTGCTGGTCCATCCTTGACACTGTGGTGAGGATTCTTGGATGTGAATGGAGGTGGCCTCCCGGATGCCTGTTCCACCTTTCCACCATCATAGAACCTTCTGTGTCCCATGTATCTCTGGACAACGAATAAAAGAAAGCAGAATAGTTAGCCACATTCTATCATTAAAGGAAGAGACAAGGAATCAGTAAGTGTATCTGCTTTGTAACTAATAACCACCTTATGGCCTTGCTGCCCTCACGGGCTCCAAGGTCAGAATCCATTACAGACATCATCAATACACTCGGCAAACAGAAGCATATCCGAGGCATTGCCATGGGCCTGAGAGAGAGGAGAGTATCACTTAATTCAATTTAGCCTGAGGATGCTGAGGCCTGTGTGAGCTAGGTATAAAGAAAGATAAAAGATCATCCTTTATATGAGAGAAATCAGGGTGGACAGCCTTATTGTCTAGCTACAGAAGTGTATGCTAATAAAGACTACATTGAAATATGAAGACAGAGACTGGAATAGGAGCAAGTCAAACACCATCCTTGGAAGATATGAAGTCAACTCAGCACTATCCACTGATGAAATGGCTAGACACACTTTTACTCTCTTCCTCCCTACATGGACACCATTATGGTGCGATTTCATAACCAGAATACTGACACAGATTCAGCCCATCCACCATGCTCAAGCTTCACCATTTCCCACGCACATGGGTATTTATGAATGCATGGCTTAAACACATGGAAGGTATATGCGATTGGTCTCACAGTCTGACACACAACAGTGCCATTGGATGGAGAATCATTGCACATTGCCTTTGTATATAGTCACAGAATTTTCCCTCTGCTGGTGACCTGACCATCACTGTTCTTTTTTCCATGTCTATAATGTTAACAGATCAGGAATGCTGTGTAAATAAAACAGTACAGTTTTTAACTCTTGGGACGTGGCTTTCTTTTTACTTGTTGTAATTTTCTTAACATCCATCTAAAGTGCTGGTTGCTGCCTATGTTAACATTTTAGTCCTACTAACCACCAAGTTCCAGCCCCTGATTTGGAAGTATCACAGTTTCTTTAATCACTCACCCATGAAAAGACATTTGGATTATTCCCAGGTTTTGAATATTACAAATAAAGACACTGTAAAAGTTCATGTACTGATATTTGTGTGAACAGGGTATTTACTTCTCTGGGATAAATGTCTATATCAAGTTGATATGAACAGAATCTAGGGCATGTCTTATTTTGTACTTTTATCTCAATGCCCAGTCAGACTTGGGCTCATATTTGCGTACCTCTGCTGTTCCCCAGTAAAGATGCTGGCTAACAAGTGAAGCTGTGCTGCGTATTTTCAGAAACAAAGGGGGCTATGGCTATGCTATGTTGTCCAATCCTTGAGGACCTCTGATGCTGCCTGGTCTGGGCAACATTTGAGAGAGCAGAAAGTATGTTGTAGATGTACCAGTTGTGGCTAGACACCACACGATCAGATGATTTCTTCATGTTGACCTGATGTGCTTTTCTGTAATGGTCTTCATCTTCTGCAAAGAGAAGCCTCTTCAGTGAGGAGTGAGAACTACACTTAACTGTGGGAGTTAAACAAATGTAATATTTAGATAACAGCTGGGAATTACAATGGTTTAGCAAAGTGACAGTAGTAGGCTCTCCTCTAATATTTCCTTAGCACAGGTAGCTGCTAAGCTTCTAGTATCAAGCATTACTTCCTTTGCATTGAGAAGGTCTTAAGTACACTTAGACAGCTGTTGAGCAGTTGGTTACCACCAAGATATAAATACCACAATTGAACCTTTAGGCATATGTTGCCATGTTGGTTGTTGGAGGCTTCCCAGTTTGGTATAATGCTTCCCTCCTTTGGTAGCTTTCATAGCACCTTCGGGTACTATGAAAACTGGTCCTCAGGGTGGAGACTTCCAACTAGAATCCTCCAACTCCTGTGCCTGAAGTGCATGACTTCTTCAGCAATAGGGACTCACCTTCTACTTCTGAGAGGCAACCAACTACAATAGCAGTAGGCTGGAGTTTCTTGAATTTATTGACTAATAACTCAAAATTAAGTGTATATGAGTGCCTATGTATAGGTGTGTTTAAAAGAGGTTGCTGGATCCCTTGCAGCTGGAAATGTAGGTTGCCTGACATGGGTGCTGGGAACTGAACTTAAGTCTTTCCAAAAGCAGTATATACTCTTAACTGGCGAGCCATCTCTTCAGCCTCCTTTTCACCAACATTCTGAAAAGAGCCTTCTCTCTCTCCTTCCTCACTGTTCCTTTTTTAAAAAGATTTTTTTTTGTTTTTTTTACGTGTGTGTGTGTGTGTGTGTGTGTGTGTGTGTGTGTGTAAGTGTGTGCCACATGTGGATAGATGCCCATAGAGTTCAAGAAAGAATTCTGGATCCTTTGGAATTACAGATGATATAGACCATCTGACATAGATGCAGAGAAGCTGCCATGGATCTCCTGGAAGCACAGCAAAGGCTTTTAACTGATGCCCCATCTCTCTAGTCCCTCCTCACTGTTTCTGACCAATCCTGTGCTTCCTTACTCTGTGGTGGTCTGATTTCCTCTCTTGGTGATGGCCTGACAGTGCTCACACCAACACCCTGATGACCTCTGTGTCAAAGTCAAAGGTGTCTTTCAACGCCACTTTCCTGGATGCTTGTACACTTTGTGGTGTTTTTTGTTTGAGCTTGGAACACACTCTTCTCCATTCTCCCTAATAACATATGCACATTTCCCCTTTGTGTTTACTTTGATTTTGATCTCTCTGGCCAATCACTCTGTGGGGTCTCTTGAATCAACACGCCCCCCATTCTTCCTTAGAGTACTCTATCCAGCCTCATTTTGTTGTTGTTGTTGTTGCTGTTTGGTATTTTGAGACAGAATCTCACGTAGATCAAGCTGTCCTCAAATTCACTATACAGTAAAACTTGCCTTCACCTCTTGTCTCTGCTTCTCAGGCACTGGCATTACAGACCTGTGCCACCATAATTGGGTCAACCCAGTCCCTTTTCTTGCAGAACCACACACTCTGTCCATCTTCTGGTGCGGTCTGGCTTACTCCATGGGTTTTCTCTATTACTGTCTCCTAGTCAAGCCACACTATCAAGCCCACATCTTTCCATCTAGAAACTACATATCCCAAACTCCAAAGTTCTTCTTCCCCAAACACATTTCTTTCCCTTTGCGAGTTGGACAGGCAGCACCGTGCTCAGGTAGGTATTCAGACTGAAGCTCATCATCATCATCTATACTTGGACAACTGGTCTCTCCACGTCCTGAGTGGCTTCTGCCTTAATACCCCACACAGCTTACAAAGGGATTTTTCTAACCCACAGGCTTCGCCATGATTTTCCCCATTTAAAGCATTTATTCTGTTGCCTGCTATCATGCGGAGCTGAGAATCCTTAAGCCTTTTCCTGTCTGGTTCTGCCTAGAGCCTCTTTGTGTTCCTGGAGCCCCAACCATACTGGGCTTCTAGCAGCTACTACACAAGTTCCATGTATTCTGAACAAGGTCTGGTCTTCACTTTAGAATGCTCTGTAAAATCCCACTGGTTCTTCAAAACTCATGTCACAAAGTGAATATCTATGTTTACTGCCAAACACATACATTGAAGCCCTAATCTATAATGTTATGGTATTATAAGACAGGGGCCATTGAGAGGAGAAAATGGACCCTAACCAGAGAGTTTATCTCATTTTTCTTTTTGCCAGATGAGGATACAGCAAGGAGGTACCCATCCAGAAGCCAAAAAGAGAGTCTTTTCTAGAACCCAACATTCCTGGCACTTTGACTCCATTTTGTTTAAGTACAGTGTGTAGCACTCTGTCACAGAGCCCCATGCAAAGTAAGGCCGCTCCAGCCTCCTCGAACTGACCACTCTTCCCACTGCACCTCACGTTGTGGAGGTCCAGGGTGCTGGTGGAGTTAGCATGTTTCAACCCAACGCAAATGTCTACCTCTTTAATTTCTGCCAGCACAAAACATAAAATGCAGTTCATCCAGGTGTCTTGAATAGCATGAAACTTGAGTCTTGCACAAAGTATCCTCTCAGAGACAAGAGCAGGAACAGCAATGGCAACCACTGGGACTCTCCTCACTCCACGGACTTTAAATACATGTCTAGTACTCAGATTTGAGGGATAGGGACGAAAGTATCTTGGTCCCGTATGAAAGAAGAGGGAACTGAGATGCAGAACCTCAGTCACTTGTTGCCATGGTTTATGAGTGTTCTCTATTTGTTCTAAGAATTACTAAATTTGTTTTTTTTTTTTTACAGTTACATACTTTATATAATTATATAATCTGTAAATATGCAATTTAATATCAAATTAAATAGCACTTACGTTATTTTTCAGAATTTCATACATGTATACAATGTGTTTTTATCACATCCAGTCCCCAGAGTCCCCTACAATGTGCCCTTGATGCGTCACCTTATCCCCTCCCAACTTTGCATCTACTTAAAATAATAGTAAGAAGGAGAGGTGGGAGTGGGGGTAGGGGATGTGAGGGTGAGACTGGGAGGGGAGGAGGGAGGGGCTGGATTCAGGCTATAAGGTGATTAAATAAAAAAAATTAAATAAAAGGACAATGTGCTTAGTTATAACTGCCCATATGTACATGCTGGGCAAACTATTAGGGGCCACATCCTTGAATAAAACTGACCCCCCTCCTCCTCAGCAACCATCAATTGCTGATAGCATCTCAGGAGTTCATGGCTCCTCCCTCATCCATGCTGGAATGCTGATGGGTTTGATGCTGTGTGAGTTTTGTGCAGGCAGCTACTGGTGCTGTAAGTTCTTGAGGGGCTGGCTGGCCCTGTTCTGTTCAGAAGACGCCATTGCACTGAAATCTTTCTGACCTTTTTCCTCTGATAGTCTTTCTACGTCTGCTTCTGTGAGGCTGCTGAGTCCTGGAGGGAAAGAACATCTTACAGATGTCCCACTTATAAATGAGGCCTCCACAGACACTTCTCTGCACTCTGACCAGTTGAGAGTCCCTGCAAAAGGAAATTTCTCTGATGAGAAGTGAGAGCCACACTAATGTATGGGTACAAAGATAAGTACTTAAAAGACAATTTGATATTGTATCCACTTTGCAAAAAAAAAAAAAAAAAAAAAAAAAATGTAACCTCTCCTAAAATCTGTCTATGATGTTCCCAGTCGCAGTTATTGGCCAAGTTTATAGTACCAGGCACGCATTCCTTCCTGTGGAGTGGACCTTAAATTCAATCAGAAAGTGGCTAGTTACTCCCTTAATATCCTGACTGCAGAAGCAAAGCCAAATTGCCTTGTGCTGCAGGCTGTCTGCACCCTTGAACTGGAAGCTCATATAAAAACCCTTTTTTTCTTTAAGTTGCATTTGTCAAGTGTTTTGCATATCAATGAGAAAAGCTACAAATTCATTAATTGACCCTGCTTCATTGTGTAGCTAAAGGCAAGTCCTGTCCTGAGCCAGGAGACATTTAGGGGACCTGGGGCTGTGGGTCAATGTCAGGCTAAGAGAGGCTAGAGGGAGTGAGAGGGACTAAGGACACCACAAAAAGACCTACAGAGTAATCTAACCTGGCCCCACTGGGGTTCACAGAGACTGAACCACCAACCAAAGAGCATGCATGGGCTGGGCCTAGACCCCCTACATATATGTAGCAGATAGGCAGATTGTTCATATGGGTCCCCTAACAATTAGAGCAGGGGTTCTCTGACTCTGTTGCATGCCTATGGATCCCTTTCACATAGCTGGGCTGCCTTGTGTGGCCTCAGTGGGAGATGATGCACCTAGTCCTGCTGAGACTTGATGTACCAGAGTGTGTTGGTACCCATGGGAGACCTCCTCTTCCCTGAGGATAAGAGGATGGGGAAATGAGAGAGAAGTGTGAGAGTGGGACTGGTAGGAGAACAGGGATGGGGGCTTCAACTAGGCTGTAAAGTAAATAAAAAATAAAGAGAGAGGGGGTGGGGCAGACAGGCAGACAGACAGACACTAGCTGCAGGTGCAGAATCACATGCCTTTCCTTGAGGTTGGACCTGGATGGCCATCAGAGGGAAGTGAAGCAAGCCAAGAGACTGTTCTGGCTTGCCATGGTTAGCTTGACAGCTGCCTTCCTCCCCATCACCCCAGTCAAAGCTCCAAGTTCTAGAGAGAGAAGGGGGAAGAAAAGCCCCAAACTCACTCTAGGTTTGAGAAATGCTTTCTTTAAAGCGTGCAGTTGAATAGCCCCGCCAGCAGACAGGCAGAGCATATTTAAATGATTTAGCTGCAACAGCGCAGAGTTCATGGAGTGAGGAGTTCCCGTTCCTATCTCGGAGAAGCTGGCAACGGAACAAAGCCAAACTGATGCTTGGCAGTGCAGTGCCAAGGAAGCATTTGAGCTCCTATTTAAAGTCACATAACCTGATTTTGAGTAAACTTCCCATGGCATGAGTAAGATATTACAGGCTACAAAATATTCATTTTCATAGGTCATGAACCCCTCTTAATTAGAAAGTTCAGAATGTTTCTATTCCCAAGGCTTCTGTATCTACTTAGAACTGCAAAGCTATAATAACAACAATACAACAATAGTATGGTTTTTTTTTTTTTTTTTTTTTTGTCGTTTTTTTTTTGACAGGGGCTTTTAACTCACTGTGAGGATGTAGAGAGCTTTTAACTCCTGGTTCTCCTACCTTTACCTCCCAACTGCTAGGGTTACGGCTGTGTGCTACCATACTCGTTTCAATAATTAATATTTTACGCCAAATACCCTTCTTGTGTTATGTCATTGAGATATTCACAGAAACTCTTATGGAGGTGGTGATGTTACTGTCTCTAGTTAGCAAAGAAGAGATGGGGGCTAAGAAAGGCTAGCTGGTGGGTGGAGATGGGCAGAAAAGCTTGCATTCTGGCCAACAATGTGGCTGCTAAAGAGCTATCTCAAGGCTGGGCAACATAGGCTGTTCCAGTTTTAGGTTTCAGAGCCAAACTTGAGTAAAGGGTTGGTTGTCAAGCTGCAGCGTGGACTGGAAGACTCAGTTTCTGGATGAAATGGGTAGAGATCTTTCTACTTAGTGTAGGGCCTTGAAATAGGTGAGAGGCATGCCGTGACTCAGTGTTCCCATTTGCACTGAGGAACACGGGTGTTACCCACAGACTGGAAAAGCTTGAAGAGGCCCGTGACAAGAATCTCACTCTAATTCACTGTTTTTCCACCTTTGGGGGTTGACCCCTTTCACAGGGGTCCCATATCAGATATCCTGTGGATCAGATATTTACATTAAGATTCATAACAACAGCAAAATCGAAGTGATGATGGAGCAAGAAAATAATTTTAATGCTAAGTTACCACAACATGAAGAACTGTATTAAAGGGTCACAGCATTAGGAAGGCTGAGAACCACAGCTCTAAGTTGCAGGGGAGATGAGTGTGGGGTTAGAGCACCTGTGGAAGGGGAATTGGCTGAAAGCCAGGTCCCTTAAGGTCACAGCCTGATGGAGATTTCCATTAGCCTGGCCTCAGGAACTCTGGATCTTGAGAGCTTCCGCCCTGCCCCTCCTCTCCCCCCCCATGCCCCCACCGCAGCCCAGGATGCACTGTGGAGTGGTGGAGTCAATTCTGGCCCTGTGGTTATTCCCTTTATACTCCTGGCCCAGCCAGAATCCCTTCTTAACCTGGAGTCTTAATCACAGGGAGCAATTACAAGAGAACAGAACAACAAATTGAGATCGATACAGACTCGACTGTCTACTGGAAGAAACACAATTTATGATTTGGCTGGATTATGCTTACCCGCCCAAAATAGCAGTAATTCCAGGCAACCCCACCAACCAGGATCAATCAAGGCATTTTATTACTTTGCTAAACCCTGCTTGCTCCTCACCCTCCAACGTCCATCTCGTTAGAACCCAATCTCTAAGGAAAATATTGCACTTGTTATCAAATTTTAGAAGGAGAATTTATGGCAGAGACAGATTGATTTAAAGCCTTCTTTTAAAGGGGAGCGGAGGGCGGTGGAAAGGTAAAATTTGCAGCGTCTCTTAGATTGGTTCTTTTGCTTATCTCTTCATTTTATGACATAATCTGTTGTAGCATTACCCAGGGTCCTCTGGGCTGAAGCTTCTGGCCCGGCGTTAGATAAGGGGGAGATATTGTCTGGGTGTAAAGTTTAAAGCCCGTGGCAAGGGCTCATTTTTCTCATTTCAAGCAAGGGAGAAAGGATATAAAATGAAAAGCAAGCAATCAATAAAGAAGAAAGATAGAGATCTTTCCAAAAAAAGGGTGTGGGGGGGCAGGAAGAAAGAAACCTTTACCTCTTAGACTGCTTTCCTAACTAAGACTTTAAGGGGTGGATAATGAGTCTGCCTGTCCTGTTATCTGGCACAGGCTGGAGGGCAGGTCCCCAATGCTAGTATAATCCACTCCCCTTTCTTCTCACATCCTGCACCAGGAGCCCTTTGCATTTTGTTGTAAAACTCAGATCTCCTCACTCCTCTTGGCCAACCTTTAAAATAAGAGCAGACTGGATAATTACTTTTCTCGTAATAGATGAGAATTTTAGGACTTTGTTCAAGCACAATAAAGGCCTCTGACCCTATCCTGCCTGTGTGGACACTTCTATTCCCCAAGGCTCATGAGAGAATAAAAGAAAAGGTAAAAGTATTCTTTGGTTAATACTGGAGTTTATGATAGACTAGTCTGATTTAATGGTTCTACCGCCATTCTGTTGTTAAAAAAATCAATATTTTCCTAGGAAAGAGTGTATGCTGCCATAAATACACTTGCAGTTATATGAACCCTAGCCACAGAACTTACATACTGCAGAGGCCATAATAAGTGGCCAAGAAACAGTCCCCAAAGCATCAGAGGGCACAGGGAAGTCCATAAAGATGTCCAAAGACCTGGGCATGGTCTCAGCACCTGTGAGACTAAGCTTTTCTCTGACCTTGGAGAGATGAGGATTCCCTGTGGAGCTCCTGGGTTTCTCATTCCAGAACAGCAGGAATAGGATTAACTCTGGAGTGCTCCCTCAAGGCCAAGCATGCAAGTGACACAGACAGCATGCTAAGCCAAAGAAGATGGGTACAGAGAGAATATTGTGGCCTGTCCCCAAGAAGGGATTAATCAGTCTTCTCTTATTTTAAAGGTTTACTGAGGGAAGCGGATACAGCCGGGTTGTACACATCAGTCAACAGAGATAGAGAGTACAATGTTGGTTACCTGGGTCTGAGTGACAGGGAAGAGATGGGGGATACGGGTCCGAGGATACAAGTAACAAATGAACAGAATGAACAAAATCAGCACAATACAAAACTAATCGTGTGTTGTATTCAGCACTTTTAGTGGGTGAATAGATTACCAGGCCGAGGAGAGAATGGGGGGAGTATGGGAGAGTATGGGCATGATAATTTATCCATCTACTGTAGTCATTTTGCTAAATACCTATCTTATAACATTATACTACATGCTGTATGCCTTGAATATTTACCACATAATTTAGTTTGTAAAACATTGAGTTAAGTCCTTGACTTTCCTGTGTGGGCTTCAGGCATACACCCCCATTTTATAAAGGAAGAAATCGAGGCTAAGGATTAGTTCCATCAACTGAGTTTAGGGGAAGGTAGGAGCTACACATGCACCACTGATTTTTGCCTACCCAGCATCTAATCTAGCATCTAACACTTTAGGTCCTAGGACTTCTACTTCTCAGAGCTCATTTTCTGCTGTGGCCTCTGATAGGGTTATACATTGCCAGCCTCCTTTGCAAGGAGGGTGGTCCGGTCTGGTGTGGTCAGAGACACATAGACTAGATGTCACTCAGGAGCTGGTGAGGCAACATAGCAGGTACTGTCATACCACTGGTGGTTGTGGGCAAATCCCTGCTTGCCAGGTGTGGTGGTGGCAGCAGTGGTGACCACTAGTCACTGTTATCAGTATCAGCAGATGTGGGGCTCAGATTCCAGAGTGGCAGCGTCCTATGGATGGGCTTTAAATGTCATTTCCCCAGGGTCTTGTGAATACAGTTTAAAGTAGATCCCTTTGTCTGATGGAATAACACAGGACTTTCCTGCTGGGAATCCTAGGTAGGATTGACCAACACTCTATAGGTAGGAAGGCAGTGTGATACTCAAATACATGAAGTATGTTGTCTGAAGTCACCGTTCCCTCCAGGACACAAAGACTCCAGCTCTTATAAATATTCTTCATTGTCAGTTTGATAGACTAATGTCTCTAGAGGATTACTTAGGGACACATTTTCAGAAAAAAATTATACAAGGAAGGAAGACCTACCTTGAATGTTGGCAGACCTTTTCCTATGTGCTTGGAACCAAATGTCATAAAAGGGAGAAAGGAGGATGGTCTCCCTTAAGGCACAGTCTATTCTGCTTCCTGACTGCTGTGTAGTAAAGGGTTTTTCTCCTCTATGCTTTTTTTTTTCCACCACAATAGTCTACCTTTTCATACACCCAGAGACTTGGAACAAGTCCACAGTGCCTGAAGTCTCTGAGACTGTGAGCCCAAATCAATACTGGCTCTTTCCTCAGGTGTTTTTTGTCATAGTGACAAAATTAGCACATTAGTCTGACCCATTTCTTACCAAGTGACTGGGTGTTGTTGTTGAAGATACCACGTCTTGGCCTTTGCATCTCTGTTATCACAGGTCAGAAATTCACCAGGGCATTGCATGTCAAGTTTGAGGATCAGGATCCCACATAGAACCTCCCTACCTCTCCATTCCATGGGTCTATTGTGTAAGCAATATCATGGCTCAGGACAACAGCTAATATACCCCACTGTATTGGGGGACTCTTGTCAATTTGCCTGTCAAGTGAGTCTTTACACACTTGTGCATTCCAGTCAAGACAAACTCTCCAAGCCCACCTATATTTTCCCCAGATGTTTTTAAAATCTCCCATCATTCAAAAGAGCTCCTGCAAGACCCCTAAATGTTCATTGATTCCATGTGCCACTTTTGAGCAGTACACATTCAGGCCTAAGTGCAGGCCACTCCAACCATCATTCAAATGTTTACCACAATTGGAGGGATGTCTTCCGCTATCATCTCACAGAACAAGTCCCGAGCAGGCTATTTCATGGCAGTGGTCCATTTGATGTACAGTGAGAAATAATAAGCTGATCTTTCCATGAACTGAACCTGAGTGTTACACTTCTCAATTAAATGAGTACACCTGTAGTAGTAGTAGCTGCTGAGAGAGATGTGCAGTAGAGCCAGCTGGTCTGGGAAGCCTCCATTGTTGGGCTGCGTGACAATTCTCCCTGGTGTCTTAGGAAGTCTGAAATACCCAGCTCATCTTTGGCACCTACAGTAACACAGCCGCTGGTATCCCATGGTCACTATGGAGGAGTCATTCCATTTGGGTGATTGGTGGCCACCTAGTAAGCAGATAATGCTTTTAATATTGTGAACTGTTGGTAATGGAGTCTTTCTCCCATACCATAGAAATCTGTATCTAAGCTATGCAATTTAGACTTTCTGGAAATATCACAGCACCCTTATCTATGATGTGTATCTCCTTAAACCGTTTTATCTGATGGATCATGTGTGTCAAACATAGGACCAGCCTGATTCAATGTCCTCCTTACTGTAGTCATCACATGACACTATCTCCTCAGTCACTTGATGCCTCATCATATGTATATGTGTATGTATATATATATATATATATATATGTATATATTGGCATGTTAAGTTGTATATATAATGTATGCACACATATACATACATACATACATACATACATACATGAGTGATGAGCTTCCATGAAAAAATACAAAGATGCCTATCAACTGTTGTCAACTGTTGGTCTTTAACATTTTTAAATAAATAAATTACATGTATGTATGTATGTACATATGTATGTGTGATTATGTGCTGCAGCTAATGCAGAGGACAGAGGACAACCTGTAGCAGTCAGTCCTTTCCTTTCAGCACATGGCTTCCTGAGACTGAACTCAAGTCATCATGCTTGGCAGCAAGCACCCTTACTCACTAAAGCCATCTCACTGGGACTCACTGGCTTGAGCCTCCCAGCTCTTAGTAGTACTAAAATCCTCAGGGGTATAGCAGTTCCTGATCTTTGCAGATTTCCCTCTAAGTCACTAGGATCCACATCCTTACAATGTATGTGTAGCACTTGCAACTTTCCCCTCATCAGGCCTAATTCATATGATGTTTATGTGCAGACACCCGGATTCCAGGTGCCAGAAGATGCTACCATTCTGCTTCTGGCTGGAGGAAATGAATAGAGCCGTGAACTCATCATGTCTGTAACAGTTCTAAACACAATTTGCAGCAGCAAGGCCATCTTTAAACACTTTCACAAGGTGTTTACACAACTATGATTGCATCTTCTTCTGTCACCCCAGTTATTACTAGTCACAGAAACCCTGGTAGCTGGCCTGAAAGCGATAACATTTCAGAATCCTATCCTAGTGAGCTTCATTTTCATCCTGCCTCCCTAATGTGGACCATCAAAAAAGTAGATGTTGAGACAGGATGTAGGAATACTATCTATCTCATTTGAAGGAGAGGCCAGGAGCTTTGGGAGGGGAGTGGGGAGCAGATGGAGGAAGGACAAAACTTTATAATCACTGTGTTTCCTGCACAGGTATCTTGGAAGTCTAAAAGCCAGGACAGAGTATGTTTCTTAAACATAACCTGCCTGAGAGGTGAGGAAGCAGGTCCAGGTCCCGACCAGCTGCAGCCAGTCACCACGTGAGGGTTGCCTGAATGGCACAGACATTCTCTGACTCCTCTAGCTAGAGGGGGTTGCAGCAGGCAGAGGTTCTGTGGTGTAATTATGGAGCTTGATGCAGGGTTGCCAGAAGGACTAGCTTCACTCTGGCTCAACTCTCAGGGCAGGACCAGGCAGGCGGAGGTGATGCGGAGTGCTGTGGGCCTCCGGACCCTGCCTCATTCTGAGGGGAATGTGTTAAAAATGAGCACCGAGGGCAAACATAGTGCGTGGTCAGCAAATGAGCTGTGATCATTTCACACCTGAAGAATGTAAGGAGCTACAGACGGACAGAGATCGCGAGCAGATAGCACTAGAATTCACTCCAGCTGCCCCAAGTTCTGAGACAGAAGCATTTCCATGTCAGATGCCTGAGTATGTATCTTCTAGATGGGCCACTGTGCTGAGTCCCCTAGGAAGGAACAAGTAGGTCTTTTCAATTCTGCAGTGCTGTTCGAGGCGGGTAGCTGTGCACAGTGGCTCAGTCTGGCTGAATCTTATGGCCCTGAGGGCCTCGTTATCTCCTCTAGTCACTTGCCAGAAGGCTCCTGGGTTCACAGCAAACTTAGGGAACAGGAAGAAGGAAAATGCCTGGAGAAAGGAAGAACCATTACAAATGTCAGGTCCCATCCCCTCCCAAAACACAATTACATTTCCAACAGACTGTCTACTTGGGACAGACTGAGTCTGCTGGGAGTGGAGCATGTGGGCTGGTCAGGGTTCAGAGGTGCAGGAAAGGCAGCACTGGGCTATTCAGAGCTAAGTAAGAAAGAAACAGGTGTGTTGGCTTGCAGGCCACTGGCAGGTGCTGGACTCTGCTATGCTGTTCAGATGCTCAGTTCCTGTTGGCCTGTTAACCACCTCCTAACCTCCCCAACTCCTCCCCCACCATCCATGTAGTTGTCACCTCTATTGCTTTGTTCCAGACTGCAACTCAATTTCTGCTACCCTGGGTCAAAGTTCACTGACTTGCTTCCTGATCGCTCCTTGGAAGTTCCTATGCAACCTTCATGCTCAAGGCTGCTTTCTCTGTACAACCTGTCTCCTCAGTTCTCCTACAAAGCTCATTGCTTCCCTATCTCATTTGTGTTTTCTTTGGATTATTGTCTCCTTACCTTATCTGTGTTTCCTTTTCCGGATTGTTCCAGTGAGCAGCACAAGTATCTACAGAGCCTCCCCTTTCTTCCTCATAAGATGGACATCTATGGCCATTGCTGGATCGGTGGGTAAAAGGCACTTAACATCCAAGCCTCATAGCCTGACTTCCATCCCTGCGACTCACAGTGAGAGGAGAGAACTGATTTCCCAAAGTTGTCCTCAGGCCTCCAAATGTGTCTCTATACAATTATATACATATAATCATTTACACACATACACACACAGAAACCCACACACACATACACACAGACAGAGACAGAGCAAAGACAAAAACACAAAGAAGCAGAGACATAACAAATACGATTTAAACAATTTAAAACATAGGAGCCTAAATGGCACTATGTCTATGCTAAGTCTTCTGTGATGCCCGAGGCAGTCACTGCTAGTTAAATGGTTAGCACAGTGTCTAACACCTGGCATGAACTGGATCATGCGGCATGGAAGATCAGGAGCCAGCCCCACCCCCATCTCCCAGCATTTGACCTGCTGAATGTTTCTAGGTCTCAGAGAAACCTAGATTTGTCAGGTTTGATTTTTTATCTGTATTTATTTATTTTAGAATAATGAGAACACACTTCTGAGATGTATTACAGAAGCATTTGTTGCAAGCTAGTTTTTTCTTGACTGGACATTATTTAAATTAATCCAGTATAAGTGAAGACTTAGAAGTCTTTTCTGTTGCTTGTTAGAGAGAATTTTGAGAATGCTTATATTCATTCAGTTTATAACTGTGGGTTCCAAAGAAATTGTTTTCTAGCGTAGATCTCTAGAATAAGCCAAATCTCCAAAGGCATGCGTGTCTATGTTAGGACAACCAACTGGGACATTGTCACCAAGCTGGCCTGACCTGCTGGAGATGGGAACACTGGATGACATACATTCATTGCCCTTAGCAGATGCTGCACCTGCTTCTGTTTTAGGCTTCTGTTTGTTGGATTCAGGACAGGGACAACTGTCCCTTTCACTGAAGCTTAAAGCAGTTGTGTGCTCCCCAGAAGCAAAACACGTTGGGGAGCTAGAGACCAGAACTATGCTTTAATCTCAGTCACAGTCCAGCTGTTTCATTTGTTCTCAGACCTTCTCACAACTCTACTTTCTATCAGTCTATGTATCAGTCTATGGACACCTTAGGACACTGAGTAAAACATCCCTTTCCTTGGGTTTCCCTCTGGGTTTAGCCAATGGGAGGCACCGATGGGGCATCAGAGAGTGAGGTCACAAAATGATTCTCTTGGCTCTCTCTTTGTGGCATATAGTGAGAAACGTGCATCTGATGCAAGACCACTCTTCCCCCAAGGACTTCCTGATCTTCCTGCTTTTCCCACGGACCTGTCCTTCCCTTACCCTGAGGTCCAAGGCATGGAAACCAAGGCAGTTACTCTGGTTTATATTATAGTCTCTTGTTCAATTCAAGTAACCATGCTATTGCTCCAGCATTCATAGTCACTTTTCCAGTACTTGTGAGTCAGTGGAGTATGGTTTTTACTTAGGACTTAGGTCCAAAATTAATTTTTAATTTTCTCCTTATGTGACCTTGGAAAAGACACCCCAGATGTAGCTACCTCAGGGCCTTGTAATACAAACAAGTTCATCTTCCTGAGTGGTAAGCAGAGGCCTTACAACAGGGCAGGAAACAGCACCTCCTCAGTGGGGTGATCTCTAACTGCTCAGCTCTGCCTAGGGACACAGATGGGGAAACAGAAGGAAGCAGTCTTGGAAGAAACACTAGTATAAACATGGTCACATATTAAGCAGCAGGAAGGTCAAAGGAGACTTAAAACTTGACCTGGTATATGGCTGATGCAAAAACACTTTTCAAGGAAGCAAGGTTGGTCAGCATTTTACACAGTAGCCAAATTATGAATTGGTCTAGATGACCAACAGAGGAATAGATAAAGAAAGTGTGGCCAAAGAACAATTGATTGCGTGGTGCCCAGCCTCAAATGATTCATCTATAACACAACTTGTATACCCAAGGATCAGGGGACATTGCTGAAGAGAGTGCAGAAGATGAAGACTCAACTATATCAACAAAGTGTCACCAACATGACTGCCTACACAAGACCTCAGCAAGGATGACACCAATAAACCTGCTAACGTGAAAAGGGGAACCTTCAAAGAACCCCAGTCTTAGAAAAAGAAATACAGGCAACTAAGGAATGCTGGGAGCAAGAAACACTTTCTTCCCAAGGGAAGAGTAATCCCAGCTGTCCTAAAACAATAGGAGGCAGAGATAGGACAACCCTTGGAAGCTCTGCAGACCAGCTAGCGTGGTCACCAGGTGAACTC
The DNA here is from genome assembly GCA_907169655.1 of Acomys percivali. Lineage (NCBI taxonomy): Eukaryota > Metazoa > Chordata > Mammalia > Rodentia > Muridae > Acomys > Acomys percivali. The sequence goes on from OU015748.1 coordinate 47,744,361, forward strand.
AAGCAAGGTTGGTAAGGGTTGAGAGCGGAAGCCTTTGACCCTCACAAGAGAACACATGCAATGCATCCTCTCTCTCTCTCTCTCTCTCTCTCTCTCTCTCTCTCTCTCTCTCTC
>OU015748.1:47744484-47759468 GCA_907169655.1 Acomys percivali
CTCTCTCTCTCTCTCTCTCTCTCTCTCTCTCTCTCTCTCTCTCTCTCTGTGTCTGTCTGTCTGTCTCTCTCTTTCTCTTGGTGTGCGGGTGTGGGTGTTAGGATCGTAAAACCCATTGCTTTGCCTGCTTTGTCTAATAACCACACACTAAATAAAAATGTAAAAAACAAAATAATTGGCTACGCAATGGCTAAAGATATTAAAGGAAGCTGGAGAATGGGAAAATCAAAGAACTTGATTTCAGTTGAAACTGTGGATGAAGTATTCGTTTCTGTGAAAAGATGTGTTACGGGACATCTTGGGCACACCCTCTTCCTCTTATTCCTTTTGAGTCAGCTTCTTTTTATTTATTTATTTATTTATTTATTTATTTATTTATTTTTATTTTTTATTTTTTATTTTTAATTAATTTATTCGTGTTACATCTCTATGGTTATCCCATCCCTTGTGTATCCTCCCATTCTCCCCTCCCTCCCATTTTCCCCTTATTCCCCTCCCCTATGACTGTTCCTCAGAGGGATTACCTCCCTCTGTATATGCTCATAGGGTATCAAGTCACTGAGAAGAGACTGTCCTTCCTCTGAGTGCCACTAGGTCTCCCCCGCCAGGGGACATAGTCAGATGTGAGGCACCAGAGTACTTGAGAAAGTCAAATCCCTCTCTCCACTCAAGTGTGGAGACTGTCTTGTCCATGGGCTAGATCAGGGTAGGGGTTTAAATTTTTCCGCCTGTATTGTCCTTGGCTAGGGCCTTAGTTTGAGCGGGACCCCATGACCCAAATCTAGATTTGAGTCAGCTTCTTGTTCTGACAATCGCTGCAGACATGTGGCTGACCAAGGCCTCCAGCTCTGTCTTCTCTCTCTGCATCTTGTGAGGTGCTCTGGGGGCCTGCCTAGCTGCACTGCCCCCATCACTCACTAGGAAGAACAATAGGAGTGGCCAATTCTCAGGGGAACCCGTCACCCAGAGGCCAGAACTAGGGCATGCATAATTTCATTTTCATATCTTACATAATGCTAAATACCCTCTTCAGAGCTGCCTCCAGCGAGTCCATTCCAACTACACTACAAGTGAGACAACTCTATAGCACTCCATGTCTGGCTTTCTCTCTCTTTTTCCCCTCTTTTCTCTTTTCATTTATTCTGTCCAGGACATTTACTACCTAAGGTAAACTACCAACCAGGCTGGGGACATGGGTTAGTAAAGTACTTGCCTTGTATGCACAGGGACCTGGGGTTGGATCCCAGACCCATGTAAAATGCTGGGTTTAGGCTGAGCAATAAGAGGCAGGAAGATCCCTGCATTCATGGAAAGCCTAGTTTACATAACAATTTAAGGTCAGCCGGGACTGTTTGGTGAGACTCTGTCTCAGCAATGGTGAGACAGGAATCAGAGACAGGTAGGTTCCCAGCTAGCCTGGCCTGTGTGCCATAGCCTTAGGCCAATAAGAGACAACCTCATACATTAAGTGGGAAGGCACCTAAAATGAATACCTAGGATTGTGCTCTGATTTCCACACACATGCCCTCTGTGTGTATGTACTTGCATTCACAGCCGCACACCCACAACGACTGTCCAGACACAAAAAATAAGAAAAAAAAAATGACCTCCCAGAAAATCCTTGCCACAAGTTTTGTGTTGCCAAGGAAACTCCAGAGAAGTCATCATTTTGTTTGGTGAATTTTACTGTTGCTTTTTATGTCACTTTAATGAATACAGTTTGTGCCCTCTTAATAATACACACATAGCTGGAAATGAGTCCTTCATAAATAAGACCACAATTTCATTGATGAGTCTCAACAGCATCTTTTCCCATAAGTTGTGTATCCCAACAAGGCTAGCGTATGTTGGAGGAGGATGGCTCAGTGGGAAGAGCAATAAAGTGGGAGGCAGGGGCATGGACTCCTTGATCAATCTCTCCTACCATCTAATCACATGATTAAAAATACTTTTAAAAAAACAGCTTTATTGAGTTATAATTTATAGGCTATAAAGTTTACCCAATTAAACTGTGTCATTCTGTGGATTTAAACTATTCCTGGAGATGTACACTATAATCTAGTTTTGGAGCAAAATAAATTCCACAGTCACTAAGAACTCTCTAGTCATTCCTGCCAATCCAGATGCTCCCACTCCTAAGCCGTGAATAGTTACTAATTTACTGTTTATTTCTATGGGCTTTTCAATTCTAGACATCTCACAGAAATGGGATCACACCATCTGTGTTTTGTTTTTGTTTTTGTTTTTAAATGACTGTCCTCTCTGGTTTAACAGCATGCTTAGGACACTCATCCACACTGGAGTATTAGTCTTGTAAATTAATTTAGTTTTGTGCTATGTGTGTGAGTATTTTGCCTGCATGTATGTACATGGACCATGTGTGTGCAGAGTGCCTGTGAGGCTAGAAAAGACATAAGATCCCATGGAGCTAGAAATATAGATGGTTGTGAACATCATGTGGGTACTGGCAACTGAGCCTGGATCCTCTGCCAGAGTAACAGGTACTCTTTTTTTCTCTTTCTTTGTTTTTTAAAAATTTTTAAAATTTTACTAATTTATTCATATTACATCTCAGTTGTTATCTCATCCCTTGTATCCTCCCATTCCTCCCTCCCTCCCATTTTCCCCTTACTCTTCTCCTCTATGACTGTGACTGCCCCATATTTGACCACATCCCCTGGATGGGGAGGCCTGGTGACACTCAGAGGAAGGATAGCAGGCTACCAAGAAGAGATTTGATACTCTATGAGCATATACAGGGGTAACAGATACTCTTAACCGCCAAGCCATCTCTCCAGCCCCTGGACTATTATTTATTTTATTCTGTATAACCATCAATTTCTTTGGTCCAGATTTCTCCTCTACATGCTGGAAGAGCCTCCCAGATCTTCTTAGCCTTCAAGTCCAAGAATGTAACATCAATATCAGAGAGTCCTTGAGGAAAGCGTGTTCCAGTATTTATTTAGAAACTTCAGCTTTGAGTTTAAAAACAAAACAGCGAGATGAGGAATAATGTCTATCTCTGAGCTCTTATTCGCCAGTTGGTGTGTGCAGAAACCAATTACCTTTGAGGAGTAATTGAAATCATTAATAGCCACAAACAAATGTGTCCATTCTGCAAGTAATTTGCACTAACATTTAGTAATTGATAGTAATTTTTAGTAATTAAACACTGAGTAATTCATTTACCAAGGCGCACAGACATTTTATGGGGTGCCTTGGTGCTCCCACAGCAGATCTTAATTACTTAACCCAGGCTCGGGGAATATTTCTGTCATTTCTACAAAAATATAGACAATGTACTATTCTCGGCAAGACCCTATAGAGAGGAGAAAGGGAGCAATTCCTTTGGGCAGAAGTAATTAAAAGAACGCAGCTACCTTTTGGGCAACAAGGTTGCTGAGTGAGGCCCTTTAGGTTTATTTATTTAATTTTTGCCTATGATGCACAGTCTAAGTGAAATCTGGGTTACAGCAACTTGTTTCTGTCTCCTCCTAAATGTTTTGGCTTAGCCTTTCCCAGGCTTATTACAAATCCACAAACAGGCAGGCAGGCTGTGGCAGGGAACAACTTCAGGGACCCACTTTCCCCGCCTTGAACTATCATCTGAAGTTTGGGCCTTGGTATAAATCATCATCCATATTCCAGCTTCATTCTGGAATCTGCCTCTTCACACACCCTGTGAGATTGGAGGAAGCGGGACAGTAGGGTGGATCTTTGTCACCAAGCCAGCTATTGCTATTTCATTATGGGTCTTGCTAGAGACTGGTTTAAGATGGCAGAGTAGAAGTGGTCATGTGATCTTTGTTACTCTCATCATGGTAAAGGAAAGAGCTTTCATTCCATGACAGCAGGGAAGGTCTCATTTTACCTCGTACTCTCTGGGATGGGATCAAGGGAACTTGTCTGTTCAGAGGAATGCAGGTAGCCGCCTTGACTTACTGAAAACCCATGTATCTCATTTAATTTCAGGAGAATGTCCACAAAATCAATCTTGGCTATTTCTTTTTCACAACTGAGGCTGCTTAGACTCAGATCATCTCCTCACTCCATGCTCAAAGCCTTCACTATACCTTACAGCCTCTATCTACTCTTCAAAGTGCAGGGTTAGCAAATTGTAAACTGGAAAGATTATCTACTCAGAGATAGGTAGTGGTAAAAAGACTTTCAGAGAAACATAACCTGCATCCTTATTTTGAGGCTTCTAGTTAGCTGAAATGTAGTGTATTTTCATAGGTTTGTATCTAATTTGAACTTGCTTTTCTGTTATTTGAAACCCACAAGCATCTTAACTCAATGGCTATTGGCTCCTCTCCTTCAGACCCAGTTAACATCTACAGTCCCCAAATCTGTTTCCCCATCTTGCCTCATGCAGAGTCCTCTGCTCTGTGACCTCCACTCTGTGAGCAACGTTAGGAAAGTTCAATCTTAATTACAGGACTGTTCCTTCTCTGGAGATCCAGCTAAGCTCAGTAGCATACTGTCTGAATATCTGCAGTGGTGCCCCTCATCCATGGCTGGCAGACATCTTATCGACCAGACTCTGAACAACAGAGGGATGTGTCGGGAGATGAACCAGAACCTGGAGTGAATTTCATCAAGCAGTCGGCAACCTGGAACACACTCAGAAGAAGGGAGAGTTGTCTGAGCAAGGGTGGCTGGGAAGACATGGAACCATATTGAGAGGGAATTGACACTGAACCTTCAACGATATGCTGTTTTTTGGTAAAGGCTGAATGTAAATTTATACACTGAATCTTTAATGATATGCTGTCTTTTGCTAAAGGCTGAATGTAAATTTATTCTTTGATTTGTTCTGTTATATTTATTGATTACTTATAACATCTTAAGCATTATGATAAGTTGTATCTCATTTAATTTCAGAGCAATATCCACAAAATAAATCTTAGCTATCTCCCTTTCACAACTCCAGGTTCAAAGCACCCACTATACCTTACAGCTTCTTCCTACTCTTCGAAGAGCAGGGTTAGCAAATAGTAGACTATCAAGTTTTGGGGATCCAAGGGCTATCGAGTTTCTTGTGGGTGCTTCACTCTGTTTTCAATAAAACTTTACACAGCACACTGAAACTTGGATTTTTAAAAATAAAACATTACGTTCACTTGTTCTTTCTTTTCTCTCTGTGGTGGTTTGAATGAGAATGACCCCATGGGCAATATGTAGGAATACTTGGCTCCTGCTTGGTAGAACTGTCTGAGAAGGATTAGAAGACATGGCCTTGTTGAGATGATATGTCACTGGGGGTGAGGTTTGTGTTTCAAAAACCCATGGTATCCCAGTTAGCTCTCTTTCTCTGCCTCAATCCTGATGTTCAGATGTGCGCTCTAAGCTTCTGTTCTAGCACCATGCCTACCCTCCGGCTGCCATGTCGTGATGATCGTGGGCTCTATTCCTATGGAACGTTGAGCCCCAATGAAATACTTTCTCCTCTAAGTTGTCCTGGCCATGGTGTCTCCTCATAGCAATAGAAAAGTACAACATTAAGACACTACTATTAAAAGCATGTAATAAAATGTGTGCTGTGGGCCAGGTTTTCTCTATGGGCTATAATTTACTTATCCTTTATTTTTCTTTAAAAAGAGCTTTTTAAAAATTGCAATGAAAACATCTGAAATAAAAGTCACCTCGGTAACAACATATCACATGTGTGGCTAACTATAGGCCCAATACTGTTCACAAGAGTGTTCAGGATGTAGCCATCTTCTGTTACTGAACATTAGGCAGTTAATTTTTGAGACAGGGACTTGTACTATTGCCTGGGTTGGTCTTGAACTCATTGACTCAGGTAACTGCCCTGTTTCAGCTTCCCGAGTCCTTAGGGCTACAAGCATGTATCATTGCATCTGGCTCAAATTATGAGGCATTTACGTGCTTGAATAGGAACTGTCTGCACATTTCTTCCCAGAGGCCCTAGCAACCGTCATGTTTCCTTGCGTCTGTCTTACGTACCTCATCTGGGTGGGATTCTGCACTATCTCTCCAGTGAATGGCTGATTTTCCTCAACAGAACGCCCTCTTGTCTGCACTTTGAAGTTTATGTCGATGGAGAGGTTGGCAGGGAGGTCTATGGGTAGTTCCCCCTCCCCTGTCTCTTTCTTCATTCCCTCCTTTCACCTCCAGGTTGGAGGTAGCGAACTCTCCAGATGCACCCTTGACTGCCAACAGCCATGCACCATTGCCTGCCTCCACCCTGTTTATCCAGGCAAGACATACTTTTAATTTAGCAATCTGTAAAGGTCTCTGATGAAGTCTGATGAAGAGTCTTTGCTTGCCCTCTTTCCTGAGCCAGAGGTAATTAGCCACATCCCAAACCCACCTTCTACTCTGCACTTGATTGAACAATACCAGTACTGAGTGTCTTTACAGAATCAGGACACAGCCCCACCCAATCAATTAAAAGGGAAACACTTTTGATACATAAACACCAAGCCCTGAAGAGTGACAGGTGTGTGTGTGGGGGGGGAGGGGATAGGGAGGGGAAAGAACAAGAGGGAACAAGAAGAAGGGAAGGAAGAAGGGAGGGAAGGAGAGGGAGGGAGGGAGGGAGGGAGGGAGGGAGAGAGAGACAGAGAGAGAGACAGAGAGAGAGAGAGAAAGAGAGAGAGAGAGAGAGAGAGAGAGGGAGGAGCAAGAGAGAATCCTGCGGTGTTCACAGTGCAGAGCACATTGCAAGGATTTTTCTCACATTCTTTTGGAGGGGGAAAACTCACCACCAGCAACCATGTCCTGCCCAGTAGTGATATATTACTCTCAAGGAAAACTGCTGTTGGGAGTGAGAGCTGGAGCTGTGCAGTGAATGGTTCTCAGCTAAGTAACGTATGCAGAAGTGTGTCAGCCAGGTCTCCCCCATCCTCTGGCGGTGGAGTGTGCACAGCCCCAGCTAGCCACGTCCCACATCCGGAGGGGATGATTTATGAGGAGTGCTTTAGCTCCATGTGATGTTACGTCTGTCTCATTTTCCTCTCCTGAAGTGAACAATCAAGCCAGACTTTTCTCAGGCAGGGGGTGACTGGCTGGTAGTGGGAGGTGTCATTAATCTCTGGGTTCTTCAGGAAAGTCAATTTGATCATTGTGTAACAGCGAGCTCTCTGGGTACACTGTCGCTTGTTAGCTTGGATGTGTGCCCTCTGGAAACAGCACATTGGGAAGCCTGTTCCATGTACCAGACCTGAGTGGGGAGGAACGCCTGAGAGTGGGAGGGTGTGGCTTCTAATCTCTTCAGAGACTACCAGGGGTTGAGCTTTGGGTAGAACAAACAGACAGCTGCTAACAGCCACCCTGGTAAAACTGGGAACCCAGTAGGGTTTGCCTTGACTTCTCTTGCCATTAGTCTTCAAGATGTAGAAGCTGAGATTTACACCTGAATGTGAGTGTGTGGCTGAATGCTCCTTTCCTCCCTGAGAGTGGACTTCTCCCTACCACAAAGTACAGCAACTACATTGTTAGGGCAAACAAACAAACAGTTACTCTAAAGTGTTTTAAGATAGGAAACCACCCACTTCATCCAGGATTTGGGTTTAGGATGCGCTGGGTTCATGTTGCTCTCTAAGGAGGGGCTACCCCTTCTGTCCACATGGAGTGCCCTGATGCAAGGACAAGCGGTCACCATGAGCTGCACAGCTCATGATCTCTCCATCAGGAGAAATACTCATCTTAAGATGCTTGCTTTTCACTTGGCAAAAACACGATTTGTTTTCCATTTTTGTTGATTCTCCATCCACCCAGCCACCTTGAGAAGGTCATTCAGCAAAACAAAGGTAATAATAATAATAGCTTCTATTGGGTGTATGCAGAATTTTTTTTATGATTATGGATGAAATGTCACCTTTCTGAAGAAACAGGCTGATAAAATGTGGTAAATAGTAACAATGTCTGTCCTGTGCCTGGCTATGCCCAGGGTGAGCTGTGTCTTGGATGAGGACGCAGCTAGCATTAAATGACTCAGGAGGCATCTCACCTGGAAGAGGGAGCAAGGCAGAGCTTGGATTCCACATCCAGTTTAAGCCTGTGCCAGAGGGGCTACAGCCTAGCAGGTGATGTTAAGATTGCTCCCTCACCCCAGCATCGCACCTAGAAGTCATATATCTAAAGGAGGAGGAGGAGGAGGAGGAGGAGGAGGAGGAGGGAATGAAAAGAAGGAAGGAAGAAAGGAAGAAAGACAAAGAATGAAAGAAATCATGTACCTTAGTACTCTTTCATCTGTAGTGAATTCAATTTTGTTTTCTAGTACTTGTTTTCCTATCCACATCCTTGCACAGGATATGTTAAGGGCCTTGCTTTGGGACTATAGCCTCAAGCCCTTTTTATATCTCAGTTGAGATAAGGTCTCACTAAATTGCCTAAGACGGCCTAGAGTTCGATCAGTAACCCAAGTTGACCTTGAACTTGCAGTCTTTTTGCCTTAGCTGGGACTACAGGCATGCACACCAGACCCAGGTTGGAACAATTTTTGATGAAACTGTACCAGTTTCTCCAGGAAACAGAATGTCACCAAGATGTTAATATATACCCATTCCTCCGACAGGGTGGAGGGTCATCCAAGAACCAACTCCATATTGATCTTGTCATTGGTAATTAATGACAACCACATATTAACCGCTTGCACACAAATTGATTTTCAGATGTGCAATAATTAGATTTAATGCCTGCCGTGCCATGTATTTATGTGTTTAATTATCAGCTTCATTATGAATTTTAATGAAGCTATGGGGTATTCATGTCTCATTAGGAATGTATATTTTTTTATTATTCATTTACAGATAGCTGCTATTCTCTCTGGTTTTGGGGCTGAGTTTCACAGGTAAAGATCATAACAAGTTCCAGGTGCTATTTCTGTTTTCTTCCTCTTATCCCACATGGACATGAACCATCCATGGATAAAGCGATGGGTTCTTCTCTCAAGATCTTGGCCAGCCTGGTCAGACAGAGGGCAATGAGGAAGAACGAACCCTTTCTAGCAGGAAATCCCTGTGCGATTCAGGTTTTCTTACCTTTAACAGCAAAGAACAAGTGGGGAGTGGTGCATCAGATGGGTACTGTTTCTACAGGCAAGAGAGCAAGATGAGGGACGTGGCCACCATTTCCCCAGCCTTCCCCATATTAAACATGAACTCTGCCTCCCTCCGCAGGGCCTGAGTCTGCATGCTCTGTTGTGAGTCTGCCTGTTATTACAGGGACAGCGCTTGGGCCCCAGCCGGGATTTCTGCTGCAGCATTCACTCGCAATTTAGAGTCTGGGCCACGGGGAAATTGCCGACAATTTGGATGAAAATGGTTGGAAAATTGCAGTGTTTAGGCCTCTCCCACCAGCCCCTTCAGGTTTTTTTTCTTACTTTCTTTCTTATTTCTTTTTCTTTCCCTTTCCTCCCTCCTCCCGCCCCCGAAATTACTTTAGAAGCAGAGAACAACAGGCTAGACTAGCTGGATTTTCTTTCCCCAGTCTGTAGTATATTTTGTAAACAAACATGTAAATGGATATAGAATTTAACCACCCTCAGACAAAGTGGCTGAAGACTAGAGAGGGGAAACCAGTCAGGTTTCCTGTGAGAAGGCAGAGTCACTGGAGTGCTGGGGAATATTTGTCTTGGTTAATTGAATTTCTGATTGGAGAGATGAGTATACCAGGAGACCTTTACTCTCTTGCAGATTGTTCTAAAATGAACCCACTTACCTATTTCTTCGGTTAATTAATTATTTAAAAAATTTCCAACTCTGTTTAATTCTAAGAAAGAATTTGAGGAAACTGCCTTATTAATAGTAGATTAATGGCATCTTTTCACTGGTCATTGAGATTCATGGTCACGGTGGTAGTGGAGGTATTTATCACTGCTCTGCACGACGAATGGGGAGGCATAACATGGAGGAAGTGAGCTGTTCTGATTGTCCATTAGAATAGGCGTCAGCTGTCCCCATCCACAGGTTCACTCACTATGTGTCTCTTCTACAGTGTCTGGTTGAATTTTGGTATTCATTTAAGAGCCACCGCCATAGGCAGTACATTCTATGTTTGGACAGATCTAATTATTGTTTGTCTCACCATATTGAGCTGAAGTCCTTTCCCCCATAGTCACTGGTTCTAACTCATGATTGCCTGAGAGGATGAAGAAAGGCTGCCTTAAAGGGATGGGCCCGCAGCAGGACTCCATGCTTGAGGTCTGTGGTGAGCAATGACTTGGTGGTGTTGGGGTGGGATGGGGTGAATTGGCCCTGGATCTGTGTTGCGTGGTCTCTGAAGCTTGGAGACACAAGATGACAGATGGCTTGGTGACTGAGGTCAGCATAATCTTAGCCTTACATTGGGAAGGAGTTTCAGTTACACTTTTGTTGTTGGTGTTGTTACTGTGACAAATGCCTAGGGAAAAAAAAAAAAGGGAAGAAAGATTTATTTTGCCTCATGGCAAAGTACAAATGTTACAATATCAGGGCATGGCTAAGTACACTGCTCAGTTCATGGTCATCAGGGAGAAAGGTGGGGCATAGCCCAGGGACACGATGAAAGCCCCAATCTAGCCTCACCTTCTATTTTCTACTCTATCCCAGCAATTCAGTCATACCAGGAATCTATCAAAGGAATTAGCCATTGATTAGGTCAGAGACCCCATGCTCGACCCATTTACCTCCCCATAATTGTATCTATCACCTGAGGACCAAACTGTCAACACACAAGCTTTATGGGGAAACATTTCATGTCTAAGCCATACCAGAGAAGCAATGAGCCTGGGCCAGGAAAGGCCACAGAAGTCTGGCTGGGGAATGAGGCTGGACAGTGGCCGTGGTGATGGCAATGCTGACATGAAAGACAGAAAGAGAGCCAGCAGAACTTTGTATAATGACAGGAATACTCTGAGAAGGAAAGGAAGGTAATAGAAAAATATCTACATCAGGAAAGCACTTGTCTTCAACCATGAAGACCTAATAACAAGCATAGTGGTACATGCTGTATGATCCTAGTCCAGGGGAGGTGGAGACAGGAGGACCCCTGGGACTTCTTGGCAAACCAGCCTAGCCTCCTTGGCTAGCTTTAAGCCAATGAGAGATTATGTCTTAAATATATATATATACATATGCTGGGCAGCTTCTGAAAAAGGGACTCCCAAACTTGGCTTCTGGCTTCCAAAGGGACATGTGCACACACACTCACATAAGACAGTGTTGTTATGTAACACGTTCCAGCAAGCATGGACTTTGTCTCATAAAACAAGCTAACAATCAAACAGCATACTAAGGACATGGCTCAGAGGCAAAGTACCTGTCTAGCATGTGCAAGTCTCTGGGTTCAGTCCCCAACACTGCTAGAAAGTGAGCAAATAAACACACAACACAAGTAGGAGGAGTGACCACTAATAGACTAAGAGGTCAAGTGACAAAAAAGTGAAACTGGTGACTGGAGCGAAGGTCAGTTAGGCTCTGAAAGAGCAGAGTGAAGCCAACCAAGGCATGAATGGAAAAACAGGAATTAGAAGCACCAAAACCAAATACTTTAGAGGGATGCTGGACCATGGAAAGAAAGCGCTAGTGCTGGAAAAAAGGTAAATATTACCATCACTTTTATTAATGAGGAGTTATTAATGAGACCAGGTTGTTTAGTGTTAAATGGTTAAGGCTCTGTATGGTGACTGCTATTAGGGCACCTAGAAAGAGCAAAGGTCAGGGTCTAGAGAACCCTGGGAGAAATTGAAATCTGTAGCATTAAAGTGTCTTTTTCCAGGACAGAGATGCAGGAGTAGATGGAGATGGGGCTGTAGGGATAAGGATGGCGTGTGGAGGGTGCTAGGCTTGGAAGGCTCAGGAAAGTAGGAGTCCAGACTCTCTGCTAGGACTGAGCAAGGTGGGGCACAGTGTCGCAAGGTGGACTTCTCCTCAGAAGATACTGCTTCTGCCATCTTGACTTCTGGGATTTGATTGGTTCGGAAGAACGGAAGTCCACTAAACATCATTCGGAGAACATTGCTGTGCCAAGCTGTTATTCTCAGATCTGTCGAGAAACAACCTTTTCAACCTGGAAACATAGAACTCAAGAGGTTCCAATTCAAGAATGTGTGCTCGAGCACATATGAGTGCATGCATGCACAGCTATTGTGTGTGTGTGTGTGTGTGTATATGTGTTTGCACACACATATTTCTGTATATATATACATGCATGTGTGTGTAGTGTTCATTTGGGTATCTGAAGGTTTGCATGCATGCAGGTGTATATGTGTGTGCATATGTATTTGTGCATTTATAAGCATGCACAAGTATCTGAGTGTGCACATGTGTACATGTGTGCATGTGTGCAGCCATGTGTGTTTGTGTTCAAATGTGTGTGTTTTCTTTGGACCAAATCTCTGGAAGACAATGAATTGTTCTAGAGAAGATTTTTTTGTATGATTGTGTGCATGCACACATTCTCAAATTTGTATGTGTGATTGTGGGTTTGGGAATGGGTGTACTTTGAGGCTAGACAACCAACTAGGGTGTAAGTGTTTACCTTCCACATTATACGAGACAGGATATGCTTATTCTTTTCTGATGCATGTACCATGTGAACTTTCCAGTGAGTCTCCTGCCTCAGTCTTCTACTCCTCTGTAGGAGTGCAGAGACGTGCATGCTGTGCAGCAGGCTTTTACCTAGATTCCAGGCTTTCAAACTCAGGTCTTCATGCTTGTATGGTAAGTGTCTTGACCCATGGAGCAACCCTTGTAAATAAATCAGTGAGGCGGAAATGATACCACAGAGACAGTGGGCCAGCCTGCTCTCTATGACACACACACAGACCTTGTGAGTCTATGGCCTGTCTTTTCCGTCACTGTTGAACTTTCCTTGGTTGAACTTACAAGGTTCACGGTCAACTTCACATTTCCCGGATGGAGTCAGAGTACAGCAGGTGTCATTTAGGTTCATTGGGTCTCAGGGAACCCCAAGTGATGACATCCTACATCCTCACCTCTCTTCTTCCTCAGTCCCCAAAGGGGGAGGCCCCATGCCAGACCAGATGGACACAGAGAGCTGCATTATTTCCCATGTGAACTCTGACCACCTGCTCTGTCCAACACCAACCTCACATGGCAGGGCATCCTTATAGGAACAGTTGAAAGCCACCAAGCCTCGGCTCAGGACCTGTGAGGCAGATGGACATTCTCATTTCCAGAGTCATTGGTTCCTCATGTATGGTGGCCCCTGTGACTGCCTAGAGTTTGCTTATAATTAACATGTCCTTATACCTCTGACTTCTCTGTCTTTCTGTTTCTCTCTTCTCTCTCTCTCTCTCTCTCTCTCTCTCTCTCTCTCTCTCTCTCTCTCTTTCTCTCACTTCTTTCCTCCTGTCTTTTCTCCTTTTCTCCTTTTCTCCCCTCCCCTCCCCTCTCTCCCTTCCCCTCCCCTCTCCCCCTCCCCTCCCTTCCCCCCACACATCAGAGTGCATGTTGACACAGTAAAGCAGTGAAATCCTGGTCTCCATCTCTGTGAAGGCTGCACAGCAGGGAATTATCCTGGCAGGGTTAGAGGCCTCAGCAGATTTGATTCTTCTGTGAGGATCATCCACCCACAGAAATTTCTCCAACCCTCTTCCCCAGCAGCAGCTGCTTCCTGGCACCTCACATGGCAGGGCTTGGCAAGTGCAAGCAAAGGGCAGCCTGGGGGCCAGAAGGTCAGTAGGATGAGAAGTTAATTTTGTTACAATTGGTAGCCTAGATTTTTGCAAAAAAAAAAAAAAAAAAAAAAAAAAAAAAAAGACAAATGGCATGTACCAGAGCAGGGGATGGGAGGGACAGGGCTGGGGTCAGGGGAGGGCGGTTAAGTCAGGGCTGAAGGGCTGCACCCTCACAACAGGCTTCTGAGGAAAAGGCAGAGGAGAGCAGGTGGCCTGGGCAACAGAGCTTCCCAGTGGGGTGCTAGCTCCCATGTCTGCTCTGCATGGATTTGGGGGGAGCCAATACCTCTTGTCTGTGAAGTTACAGAGCCTTGGAAATAGCTTGAGGCCTCCTCGGTTCAGCTGAAGCAAAGCCAACCCAGCACTGGGAGTCTCTTTCAAGTGCTGCATTTCATCTGCTGGGGAGGAGCGCCATCTCAGACTGACAAAGCCTGGGGGCTCCCCATCTTCTGTGCAGTTCAGAGAACAGAGAGCCCAGTGGGCCACTGACACTTGTGTTCTGCATGGAAGCTCGCATCCTAAGGTGCTCATGAGACTACAGGTGGCAAGATGCCAAGCGCGGGCACGGGGGGTGAGGGGGTGGGGAGGATGTAGTTAGGAAGGCCATGCAGACCCTGGCTGGTTGGCTGAAACCCAGCTGTCACAGAAGGCAGCATTCTGGGATAAGCAAGATTGATGTGAGTGACTAAAGAGAAGTTATCCAAATCAGTCACAATCCAGGATGTAGAATGAATTTAAGGGAGTGCCTATGAGTATGGGGTCAGTGGAGGTGACTTTTTCCTGAGAATTCTTCCCACATCACCGGCAGGGTGGAACACATGTCTGTGGCTAGTCCCAGCTCCTGAACTTACAAGCTGGGCAAACGTAGAAGAATCCGTATTTATTACAACAGTTTCATACATATATATTACTGCGCTTCGCTCATATTTAGCTGACATTTTGCCCCAAGTTACATAGCTTGAGGCAGAACAGGAATTCCCAGCCTGGTTTTCCTCCACGTGGCCGAGCTTATCATTTTATCTTGGTTATAAACATTTTCAGAGCAGGTTGTGCTGCAGGCTGGGTTTTTGTTGTTTTAATTCCCAGCTCAAATGGTCCACAGCACACCAACTTCAGTATCCTCACACAGAGTGGGCTTACAGGAGATGTGTTTCAGTGGTGAGCATCAGGGCTTGGGCTGCATTGGGGTGCAGTTGGAGAGAGAGCATAAAGAGGCAGACACACACACACACACACACACACACACACACACATACAGAAAGAGATATAGAGACAGAGAGACAAACACAGAGACATTAAAGCTCAAGGAGGTCAGTTAGGTGTGTGTGTGTGT
>OU015748.1:47759478-47773490 GCA_907169655.1 Acomys percivali
TGTGTGTGTGTGTGTGTGTGTGTGTGTGTGTGTGTGTGTGTGTGATGACCCAATGTAAGTAGAACAAACATGCTAAAAACATAGTATAACATGCAGGTGGGGGCCAAGTATGACAATGAAGTAGAGCTTGGGCTTGCCCTTTAGCTGGGTCAAATGGACTCCAGAGGAGACCTCCAGGGACTGCCCTAGAACAGCTCTTGGGAAGCCTCTGGTTCTCACAGGCCATGGCTTCTGCTTCCGGAATCATAGGCTAAAACAACAAAGCGGCCCTCAGCATTCTGTGGCTAGCTCTGCCCTGTGCTGTCTCCTCGTCTCAGGATGGGCCAAGCCTATTACCACTGCCTGCTTTGTTTGCTTCCCTTCTGGAGCAAAGTGCAGTCTCAGCCTCTTCCAAGGTCCTTGCTAGAGATGTTTCTTAGGGTGGAGTCCTTCCTCATCTCTGCTTCTCTGAGCACGGATGCTGTCAGCCAGGCTGAGACATTTAGCTCTGCCATTTGCAGCCAGCTTTTCCTTCGACCATGGTTTGCCAGTCCATAAGATGAGCTAAAAATGGAACAGTGTTGCGAACCCAGTGGCCATGGAGATGAAATCACACGAGACTTCATGCTTCTTTATAGGGATAACATGAAGCTACTGTGTGGTGGTCTCCTCAGATACTACACGCAAATCCTTTCCCGAGTTCAGTCACCTCCAATTCAGTCCCCAGTTCTCCCCAGACCTAAGTGCCTGCAGCCTGGCCCTATATCCTTTCTAGCCTAAGTCCCTATGGGAGGCCTATCTTCCAGGTACAAAGGCTCAGCTACAATTCATACAGAAGCCCTCATGAAAGAGCTCTGAAGGGAAAAAACTCAACTGTTTATCTAGCTAACAGAATTCTGGAAACCTGGCTAACACGAGAGGAATCAGATGCAAATTAATGAAGAGCCAAACAGCCGCCCTGCCATCGAGATTTACATAAATATGCTTTGTCAAACTTAGGTAAACAAAAGCAGAATCACACAGAAGCCATATTCATTACACCTGCTTTCTCCTGAGCCTCTGCAGCAGGGATTACAGCCTCCATGACTTTTCTCTTTTTAAGATCTGGGGTCTCTCGGTCTCTGTGTTTCTGTCTCTGTCTCCGCCTCTCTCTCTCTCTTCTCTCCCTCTCCCTCTCCCTCTCCCTCTCTCTCTCACTCTCCCTCCCTCTCTCTGCCTCACCTCCTCCTTAAGATTCAGCATTCTAGCTGCCAAAACTACCTGGAGGCAAACCAAGGCAGAGCCACAGGCCTGCCGATTGAGGAGAAGCACTTTCTCTGCCACCTTTCCCTGCCTGGTTCTCCTGGGTCCCTTTTACAGACAAAGGGAAAACCTGAGATGCTGAGTTTCTTGTGAGGGTCCCTCCCCACTGGCCCTGTCTCAGGGAAGACACAAAAATCCAAGAATCAGGCTGTGTCTATAAACCTTGCCCGATGGATGGATGGATGGATGGTTTTAATCCTTTCTAATTGCATCTAATTGGAGCTGTCAATCCTTTAAAACCCTGAAACTGATGCAGGGAGGTCAGGCCATTCAAATTTACCCAAGTGAGCAGAGGACGGATAATTAGTTGCATCTAGAGAAGGCTCCACTTTCCTGTGAGGGAGGAGCCTCCGAAGAGGGAGAAAGGCAGGGCAGAGCTGGCATCCTCAGCCCTCCTGAGTCCCTACGATTTCACGATGTCACGGTGGCAGTACGGATGGGATGGGTGGCTTTGGGCTCCTTTTAGTACATCTTCATTGCATGTCGGTATGGCCCTGAGTGCTGCAGGATGCTGGGCCCTGACTATGAACCTCACTATTTGCTTAAAGAAACAAATACAGCCAAAGATCTGACCGAGGATCCCTGGACACCTCACTGCTCTGGGGTAGGACTTTCTTTCGCAGTTTCTATATTGGCTTGTATTGATGAGAGGGGACAGGAGAGGGGAGGTGACTCTATGCTTTAGGAAGTATTTCAACAACTTCAAACCATAGTGGACAGGCAGTTGACAGAAAGCCAAATGCCATAGCATGATCTCACCTACCTGTGGTCTGTGTCAAAGAGCCTCTGGGAAACACCATAGCAAAATTCAGACAGGCAAAGGTTAAAAATAGATGGTACCTGAAAAAATGCACATGCTTCATGTGAGGCTCTCAGAAGCCATGGTGAGTGGCTGATGTGCACGGGTCGGGGAAGGGAAGAAACCCCAGCCTTCTCCCAGAAAGGTAAGTGAGAGGTCAAATTGACTAGTCCAGTAGTCCAAATGCACATAAAATGGGAAAAATTGGTATAATGGGTGAACGAACTTCAAAGGACTTTCCAGGCTTCACTTGTCCCTTGTTAGTGCCTGGCTTATTACTCATCTGTGTGAAAAGCCCTATAAAGCCCTGGGAAAGAATAAAAACATGCTGAGAAACTTTTGAGTATGTCATGGAATTATCGTAGCCCCTATGATAACACACACGCGGGCGCGCACGCACGCGCACACATACACACACACACACACACACACACACATACACACACACTTGTGTTTGAATGTGAAATGTCCCCAGGGCCTCATATGTTTGAACATTTGGTCACCAACTGGTGATGCCATTCGGGAAGGGAGAGTATTGGTGGAGTAAGTTAGTCAATGTGGCCTTGGGGATAGCCTGGTCTCACTAGTTTTACTTTTTCCCATTTAATTTGTATTGATGTTTTATTTGCAAGTATGTCTGTGCACCACACATGTGCAGTGCCTGTGGAGGCCTGAAGAGGGTGTCAGGTCCTCTAGAAGTAGAGGGGTCCGCGTGGTTGTTTGCCACCATGTGGGTACTGATAGCCAAACTCATGTTCTCTGTAAGAACAGCAACAGCTTCTAACCACTGAGCCATCTGTCCAGACCAGGTCTCATCTCTGTCTGCTTCCCGAGGACACGGTGTGACCAGGTGCCTCCTGCTCACCACTGTGAAGCTTCTTGTCACCATGCCTTTGGTGCCAGGGCAGACTGTATTTGTCAAGTATCTGGGCACAGCAATAACAAAAGTACATCCACTAATATATACAAACAGCAAGTGTGTCTCCATGTTGTCATGGATGGAAGGAAATCTTAGCAATTAAATGGCGTCTTACTAAGGACTGTGGCCAGGATAGGGCTGACAGACTGAAAGCGGTTGCGATAAGAACAAAGTACGCGTTATAGGAAACCTGGGCTTTGACTAAAGGGGGACAAAGCAGAGCTCCAAACCCCATGGGGTATCAGAGGTGTTATCATTTGCATGTGAAACGTCAGCACAGGGTCATGCATTGGAAAACCTGGTTTCCATTTAGTGCTGCTGTTTTGGGTAGATTGTGGAACCTTCACAAAGGAGGCCTAGCTAGAGGAAGTGACTAGTTGGGAGGTAGCCTCTGAGAGCTGCTTTGAAGGCTGACTGTGTTTCTAGGTGAAGCCCTCTACCAGAGAGATGTGAACAAGGCCTTGGAGCTAGCTGCCAATCTCCGTGCTCTCCCTGCCATGTGAACTGTACTCCCTGGTACTGTGAGGCAAAATAAACAAATCTTCCTCCTTTAGCTTGCTTCTTGCCAGGTATTGGGGAAGTATAATTAATCCAAGCTGGGAGGCACTTGCACGGTGTGGCTACAAAAGGCTTTTAGGTTCTGATTTCTTCCTCTTTCCCGGCCTGCAATTTCACAGTCACTGTGAATCCCCTGCCTTTGTATCTCACCTGTGGTGGCAAATGGGAAGTTTTTGCCTGGCTCCATAACTTTAGTCCCCTTTTTTGAAATGGCCTGAGAATCCCTACTGGTGCTATAGACTGGGAAAGCAATGTAGAACTCTGAAGTGTAAAAAAAACAAAAAAAACAAAAAAAAAACAAAAAAAACAAAAAACTCTGAAGTGTAATCTCAACTCTGGATTGGTGTAGCACAGAGCTCAGGGGGTGCTCTTAGGGTCACCTAGTCTCTGCTTGCTGTGTTGAGAGAACTGCAGCCTCCCCTAAATCTAATGGCACTGAGAAGCTTCAGAGGGCAGAACTGAGATGGTCCCTGGGGAACATAATGTTGGCTTTCCCCCCAGCTACCCACTGAGAACAGAGTCAAAGGAACTCATCCGCTGTGAAGCCCTCTCAGGGGGTTGGCTAACTGCCAACAGCAACAGGCCTGTTACAGCAGCTGGTCTCTGAGCACCAAGCTTCCCCTGTTCAAGACAAAGGTGATGCCACCACCGGAAGCTGTCACTCAGAAGCAGCTATGAAAGATCAAAGAGGAGGCCTGAGGAGAGACTCCAGGGCTTGTTAGAGTCAGCCTCCTGCAAGCACAGTGAAGCCGAGGGGGCAGGGAAGCATGGGGTCTACAGAAGGCAGCGCCCTGCTGTCAGTGTGCAGCCTTAGCTTAGCACATGAGTGCTCGCTGCACATCTTTGATGCTGAGGCATGGAAGGGCTGAGGCGGGTGGGGGGGTGGGGCAGGGCAAGGCGGGGCAAGACGAGGTAGCCTCCAAGCCAGCAAAAGTGGGAACAAAGCATCATCCTGATAAGGGTATGGGTAAACACATGAGGAACGTTATTTCCCAATATTCCTGTAGAGCTGCAAATCCATCATCTCTCTTCAATGGAAGTCTGATGCACCTGCACCCCCTCTCCCCACTAAACATCTCATGAACTAAAGGTCCCCCTCTTCTGCCTGTTGTTTATAATCAGAGCCTTGTGAGCAATTCTCTGTCACGTGCTGTCTTGCGTCATTATAGTTTTTCATGTACAGCCT
The DNA here is from genome assembly GCA_907169655.1 of Acomys percivali. Classification (NCBI taxonomy): domain Eukaryota; kingdom Metazoa; phylum Chordata; class Mammalia; order Rodentia; family Muridae; genus Acomys; species Acomys percivali. The sequence continues at coordinate 47,764,222 of OU015748.1, forward strand.
AGCAAAGTTTGCTTTCCTTCCTAAAATATCAGTTCTCTGAGCATCTGTGACTGGATCGTGATACAGTGTCTGGATACACACGCAAGTCCACAGTTTCCAAAGATACTTCCACCCATTTTGTTCATCTTCCACGCAACCAGTCATGCTAGAGCAGGCCTGGACAGGTCTGTGTCAGATGTGTGGACATGGATGCATGGCAGTGAAGGACTTGTTTGGGTCTACCCTCCTATTTGCGACCAGCATGAAACCCGCATGGCTGGGATGATTGGCTGCTACATCCTGCCTGCCATCGTGTGTGTTTTCCCAGTGCCACATTCCATAAACAAAGAGGGTTTAAGGCAGCTAGTAAAATATTTACTTGTGTTTTAAACATTTCAGAGCCTAATGGGGTTAATTAAAGTTGGCTGCACACGTTTAACACTCCTTCCAAAATGGACAGAGGGTCTTCATCCCATCCCATCTAAACTTGGTCAGATACTGTGGTTTCTTTTGACCAAAAGAACAAGGTGGACTTGACACTGTAACATTCAAGAGCAAGTCAGGAACGGCTAAGAACACTTGATCTCTGGTCTGAGGCCTTCAGGTGAAGTAGCATTACTTTGAGGCAGTCATGTTGCAGACTAAGATTAGCACTCCTAGAAGAATGGAGAAAGAAACTGTGGTACATATACACTATGGAATACTACTCAGCCATTAAAAACAAGGAATTCCCGAAATTTGTGGACAAATGGATTGAACTAGAAATGATCATAATGAGTGAGTTAACCCAGAAGCAGAAAGAGTCAAATAGTATATACTCACTTATATCTGGACACTAGCCCAAGGGGCATGTCCCATGAATGTCTTCACTTATCAGGAAACTGGGACAAGGGAAGGACATCCTAATGAGACTCTAGATGAGAGAAGCATGGGAGAATGGGGAAATAGAAGGATCCAGAGGGTCCTAGAAACCTACAAGAAGAAAATTATGATAGACAGATCTGGGCCCAGGGGTCCTGCTCAAACTACGACACCAGCCAAGGACAGTACGTGCAGTAAACTTCAAACCCCTACCCAGATCTAGCCAATGGACAGGACATTCTCCACAGTTGAGTGGAGAGTGGGGTCTGACTTTCACACAAACTCTGGTGCCCCATATTTGACCCCTGGATGGGGAGATCTGGTGGCAGTCAGAGGAAGGATAGCAGGCTACCAAGAAGAGACTTGATACCCTATGAGCATATACAGGCAGAGGAAGTCCCCCTCAGTCACATTCATAGGGGAGGGGAGTAAGGGGAAAGTGGGAGGGAGGGAGGAATGGGAGGATACAAGGGATGGCATAACCATTGAGATGTAATAAGAATAAATTAATAAAATATATTTTAAAAAAAGATTAGCACTCCTTTTAATGTAGCACTCCTTGCTAAGCTCTGCTTCCCAGGCAGAGACAGAAGTGGGCAAAGTAGTTCGTGTGTGTGTGTGTGTGTGTGTGTGTGTGTGTGTGTGTGTGTGTGTGTGTGTGTGTGCGCGCACGCGCGCGCGTGTGTGTAGACACCTGAGGATAACATCTAGAGTCTTACTCTATTATTCACCAGTGTGCTCCCTTGACACAAGGTCTCTCACTGAATGGATCTCTGTGACAGTTTCCTCTAGCCTGACTACTCAACCGGCTCTAAGCATCCTCCCACTTCCACCCTTCAGAGCTCTGGAGTTAGAGGCTCCTGCGTGGCCATGTCTGGGTGTTTTCATGGTCATTCTGGCCCTCTGAACTCAAATCTTCATGCTTGCTCATCAAATGCTCTTACACACAGAACTGAATATTGCTAACCTTCATCCATGGCACACAGGATAGAAGGAAACAGGTGAATCCGATGTGGACACCTGACCCTCTCAGAAGGTGCTGATTGCTTATCAAACTGACTAGTATAATTTGTTATTTGCAAACTACACAACCCCCTAGGCTTCCTCTGTGCCTGCTGGAAAGCACATATCAACGTGTGAGCAACACTAGTTCCCAGTGGCTCATATTCCTCTTAACCCACTGTCAGATCCTTCAGCATCATTTCTGCCTTCTTTGTCTCTTGCTAGAATTGAGTGAAATTGTGTGGACATTCTGAATCCACTCAGAAAATTAGGTTCCATTTAGAAACATTATGAATCGTGCAACTGGATGTGGGATGCCCACATAAATTATACTTTGTTGAATACCTCTCCGTCTCCAGGTCTCTCAGCTCTAATCCCATGTATTATCCAGGCTTCAATTTAGATGTTTTACCATAAAATCTTTCTTTGCTTCATCTGGAGAGAGATGGCCTTCTTTGAGGCAACATACTGGTCTGTCCATACTTTTTTGGCGGATTATATTGTGGCTTCTTTGATTTTTGCTGAATAACGGTTGTTGCAGGCTCTTTGAGAGTTCGTTCATACATGCACACAATATATTATGATTATATTCATCCACTCGTGTATCCATAACTCTTCCTGAACCCAACTCCCAAAGCTCAATCCCTCCAACTTCATATCCTTAAAAAAAAAAAAAGAAAATAATAATTCACTGAGCCTAATTTTTGCTGTCTGCATACTCATGTGTATGGGACTAGCCACTGGACCATGGTTGACGGACCAGGGTACACACCACTGGTGACAACTGACTTTCCTTTCTCTATCTGTTACCAGCTGTCAATACCTTCTCAGCTAGGAGTGGGGGCCCTGCGAGCCTGTCCCCAGTTCATGTTGGGACATTGCCTGGCTTGATCTCATGCTGCCTTTGTCCGGGGAAACCACATTTGCCTTGAGTTTCTGAGTACATCTGTCCTGTCACGTTGAGAAGACCTTCCTTGTTTTATAGCCGGTCTCTCTAGCCTTTGACTCTTCCAGTCTTCCTGTCGCCTTTGCTAGGATGTTCTTTGAGCCTTGTGGGGAAAGGGTGATATGGGTAGGTCATTTAGGGGTGAAGGTTCCACAGACACTTATTCTATGCCCTTTGTTTTTCTGTGTTAGCCACTTTCAGCAGCTTCCTGAATGCTGTGCTAATCCATGGGTGGACATGTTTGAAGGAGAGAAACCTGTTCTTTAGGATCCCAAATGTGGGATCGGAATGTTCTAGTGAGAGAACAGGTGATGTTAATTCACTAGAAGAGCAACCACCTTGTGCAGGAGCTTAATTGCTACCAGATGAAAAAGATCTCGTGAACGGACTCTGGGAGGAGATATATATATATGAGCCCAGAACTGGCGGTGGGGTGGGTTGGAGACTTGGGATAGATTTGGCTATTCATTGCTGCCCTTCAAGACACTCCTAGAGAAAACCGCTTGAGGGAAGGCTTCAGAGCTCAGGCTCCTGCCGAGGCTCTGGGGTCTGGTTACCCCCAGTTCCAGTGGAAGAAATCCTGCAGCTCCCAGAGAATTGTTCCTCCGGACTGATATCCTTAATGTTTTGTTGTTGTGTCAATTAATCTTCATTTCCTACTATTTTGGTTAATCGGGTTATAATTGACGTAGGCTCAGTCAATAAGTTGTTAATAAAATATTTTGGTTAAGAAAATTGAGTCTACACATGTACCCGTGGCCGTCTCCAAACCTATCTCTGTTCGCTAGTGAAGGCTCTTAGAACCTGGTAAATGATCTTATCTGCTCATAGGTTGAGTGCCTGCTTATTTTGAAGGGGATCCTGTTGTAGGCCCGTGCACTTTTATCCTCTGAGCATGTGTGGGTACAGCCTGCCTTGTGCCACTTCCTAAGTGCTCATCAAAGGGACAGAAGCCACATCTAGGGACACTAAAGACCCTGTAATGGGTTAGTGCTAATAGGTAACTGAACAGAATCCAGAATCCCTGGGGGATGGGCCTCTGGGCATGACTGCGGGGAGTGTTCCTGATAGCGTTAGCTGAGGTGGGAATGCCTGCTCAGTGTGGAGGTCATCTGTGCCTGACTGGGGGGAGGGACAGAACAGAGCCAAGTGCTCATTACTTGCCTTCTTCTCTATGGCTGCGGTCTCAAACTCCTGCCATTGTGCCTTCCCGGAAATGACAGACTACATATAACTTGGAACAGTGAGCCAAAATTAACTCACTTTCCTTTAAGCTTTTTTTTTTTTTTTTTTTTGAATTTATTTAATACCAGGGTATTTTATCACAGGAAAAAGGAAAGGAAACCAAGATACTAGGGATAACTGAGAAACAAGCTTTTATTATGTTGAGACACTGAGAGTTCTGAGTTTGTCACTTCAGTGTTGCCTAACGTATCCGGACTAATAAACCAATAGCAATGTTGGTAATAACGCATGTGGCTTAGGGCTGGGGAGATGGATCGTGATTTCTGTGCATTTGGTGTTCTAGCAGAGGACCTGGGTTCAGTTCTCTGCAGCTGTATGGTGGCTCACAGCCTTCTAGACCACTGATTCCAAATAATCTTATGCCTTCTTTTGGATTCTGTGGTCACCAGCTATGAAAAGTGGTGCCCAGGCATACATGCAGGCACTTACACATACACATTAAGTAAATAAATGATAAATAAAACATTGTAAAATAGCTCATATTACTATGTTATGAGTCAGGTTTTCTCTCAAATATTTTATCTGCTTAATAACTTAAAATACCTACACAATTCTATATACCAGCTAATATTAGTGAAATTCTCATCTCAGGGTTGAAAAAATTTGTACCTAGTAAATTAGAACAGTTGTCTCCTGTCATTAGGCAAGACTGCGACTTGAACACATTCCTGTCTGTGTCTACAGTGATGACCCGTCTACTACAGACTCTCTACTCCCATATCTGTTAATTCTCAGGTCCTTAAAAGGACATTCCTGTCCAAAACAGAAACTCAAAATGGAGATTTTTATTTTGTAACTAGAATACATAGTTAACAAATACAAGTTATGTGCTAAAGGAACTTAAATTTATTTCTTTAAAATGCTCCAATATGGGAGGCCTGGTGGCACTCAAAGAAAGAATAAGCAGGCTACCTAAATGAGACTTGATAGCCTATGACTATATAGTCAGGGAAGAGGTCCCCCTCGGTCATAGACCTAGGGGAGGGGAATAGGGTGAAAGCAGGAGGGAGGGAGGAATGGGAGGATACAAGTGATGGGATAACAATTGAGTTGTAATCTGAATAAATTAATAAAATTTAAATTTAAAAAATGCTCCAAGTCTGTATTTCTTAGGCTATCTTTTGAATAGTGAGGCTACCATGCTTGGATGGTAAGGTGATGCAAGCCCAGTGCATTCATCAAGCTTATTAGGAAGGCCTGGCCTGGAAGTAGCTGAAACAGGAGATAGGGTTCTTCTCTGGAACCAGGGCGCTAGAGTCATGGATCAAAATCAGTATATTTAGAGGTCATTTGATTAGAATGGAGTGTGTCCCTTCCATTTTTACACAATGAAGTCTTAACTCACAAGGTGAGAGTGTTGGGAAGTGAAGCCCTTGAGGGGTAATGAGGTCACGGTGACCGAGCCCTCACGAATGGCATTTGTGCGCTTCTAAAGGGGACCCTGGAAGGGGCTCCTCACATTTTCCACAGTGTGATGACATAGCCAGGAGGCACAGCCCCCAACCCCCTTCAGCAGACACAGAAACACCAACCTTGATCATATATGCCCCTGCCACCCAGGATGTGACACATTCTTACAAGGGCATGAATGGATTATAGATGAGGATGTTTGTGATGCTTGAGGTTTTCTTCTGAGATTAAACGTGGTCTTTTCTTTGTCTGGGACACAGTTTCCTGTGATTCTCCCATCTACATGAAGGGTTCTGGGTCCAGAGGCATTAGTTTAGCAGCTGCGTTCAGAGGAAGTGAACTTGGATTGAAGTTTCTGTCCTGCCAAGGAGCACGTATCAGGAGCTCACAGTGCTGGCGGAGCCTGGCAAGGATTTCCTTGAGTCTCACTGGCAGTCCCAGCCAAGTGTGTCCTGGTGAGGGCTGCGGCACATAGTTTATGGTAGCAATTACCGAGCCAGCCTCTTAAGCAACCATGGCAACTCCAGTTATGGGCAAAGTTGGGGAGGTCAACAATAATAAGTGTTTGCATTTTCAGGGCCCTGGGAATCCATAAAGATCACTGGAGTATATTATTTCACTCCTACTCTGCCTTCTTGGCCTTCTTGTCTGATTTAGAATATTCTCAATGCAGAGTGTAAAATTAAACACAGAACACAAGCTAATACTAGCACAGTGGAACAAAGGGGGGGGGACAATAAACCCTTTAAAATATAATGGAATGCAAACTAGGGAATCACCACTCTTTCCATGGTAGATTTTATGGTTACAGCTATAAATTTATATTAAAATGTATAAATGTTTTACCCATTGAAATTATTTCAAACATAAATTTGCAAGTGCCATAAAATACAATTAATTTTTGTTGAAACACTTAAGGGGAAGTTGCTGACTTTATTCCCTGCCACTTCTAATTTCTCACTTAAATTTCCTATGGAGTTATTATTTGTTACTTTAAAAGATAAATTTATTTTTATTTGGGACACGGATATTTTCCTGTATGTATGTACATGAGCCACGTGCATGTCTTATGCCCACAGAGGCCAGAACAGTGGTTCTTGGAACCGAACCTGGGTCCCCTGCAAGAGTAACAAGTACCACAAGAGCCACTGAGCCATCCCTTAGCCCCAAAGACTTTATTCTTTATAACCACCAGCACCAAAAAGCTGATATGAGGGACCTGGATACTAGGTTATTAGTCCTCAGATACATTGAAAATTTTTGTTTGTTTGTTTCACAGCTTCCTAGTTATAACCTCTAATAAGAGGATCCAGCTCAGATCTTAGGGTTGTATTTACATTTATTTTATTTTATTTATTTATATATGTATTTATTTACTTATTTATTTATTGGTTTTATTTTTGGTTTTTCAAGATAGGGTTTTCTCTGTGTAGCCTTGGCTGTCCTGAACTCACTTTGTAGACCAGGCTGGCCTCGAACTTACAGCGATCCGCCTACCTCCACCTCCCAAGTGCTGGAATTACAGGTGTGTGTCACTGCACCCAGCCCTACATTTATTTTATTATTCTCTTCCTTCCTAAATAATTTCTCTCTTTTTTTTATAATTTTATTAATTTATTCCTGTTACATCTCAATGGTTATCCCATCCCTTATATCCTGCCATTCTCCCCTCCTTCCCATTTTCCCCTTATTCCCCTCCCCTATGACTGGGGGGGGGGGAATCCTGAGAGGGATTACCTCCCCCTGTATATGCTCATAGGGTATCAAGTCTCTTCTCGGTGACCTGCTGTCATTCCTCTGAGTGCCACCAGGTCTCCCCCTCCAGGGGACATAGTCAAATGTGAGGCACCAGAGTACGTGAGAAAGTCATATCCCACTCTCCACTCAAGTGTGGAGACTGTTCTGACCATTGGCTAATCTGGGTAGGGGTTTAAAGTTTACCGCCTGTATTGTCCTTGGCTGTTGCCTTAGTTTGAGCGGAACCCCTTGGCCCAAATCTGCCTATCATAATGTTCTACTTGTAGGTTTCTAGGACCCACTGGATCCTTCTACAATGCTATTCTCACATGGTTCTCTCATCTAGAGTCCCAATAGGATGTCCTCCCCTCTGTCCCAGTTTCCTGGTAAGTGAAGACTTTCATGGGACATGCCCCTTGGGCTAGTGTGCAGATATAAGTGAGTATATACCATTTGAGTCTTTCTGCTTCTGGGTTAACTCACTCATTATGATCATTTCTAGCTCAATCCATTTATCCACAAATTTCTCAATCTCTTATGATTTTCCTTAAAAATTATAGTCAGGTGAACTTGAGGCAAACTCTCAATCATGCATTTGTCTAATGTGTCGTCAAATTGAGATTTCAAGTCATTGCAAAGAAGCTAAGGTCCTATTAACACATCCCATCATGTGGCATATGTCTCTGATTTGTCCCCTTTTTGATAATCACTTTACTATCCCCACTTGGTGGTGGTTCACAGATATCTTCTTGGTAGAGTTGCATTTTCTCAAGGTGTAATTAAGGAACATTTTGGGAGAATTGTTTTAAAAACAATTTGGTATTCAGCTCTTTGTTGCATACACTCTTTATTCATCTATATACTTCTATGAGCATAGACTTGTGGTTTTCTCCTTTACTCAGCAGATCAATCCCCTTTATACTCTTCAACTGCGTTGGTCATTATTTACTGTTGTAATAAAACACTACGAATGAAGGTAGTTTATAAGAGGGTCTGTTTGGGCCTACAGTTTCAAGGGAAGAGTCCATAATGGCAGGGAGTCATGGCAACAGAAGCTAGAACAGAGGGAAAATTGGAAGTGGAGCTGAGCTATAAGCTCTCCAAAGCCCATCCTAGCAATGGATTTCCTTCAGCAGGGCCCAAAGGCTTCCTAACCTTCCCAAATAGTACAACAAACTAAGGACCAAGCATTTGAATACACGAGCCCATAGGGGTGTTTCTGACTCATTCAAACCACTATTACCACCATTATAATTTATTTCTCATGCACAGTTTATATGCATAGGTCATTTCTAACCAGTGGGAAAACCTTCAAAGCTGGCTCATGCCATTGGTCCTTACACAGTGTCATCATTCTTTGAGTGTCTCTTTGCTTTGTGGCACTACTATATACTATAAATTTGTTTTGTGTTCTCTCACCTTACTCTTGCATTCTGCCATTCTTCAGGGAGTCATAGTTTATTTTAGTGAAAAATGATATTTGGAAGTCAAGAAATGAACAGTAGCTGTACACGGTGCCTCAGGGGTGTCAATGACTACAACATATCTCAGAGAACATGCACATGCATGTGTGCACATTCACACACACACACAGACACACACACATACACACACATACACAAAAGCTACATCAATGTCAAATACTAAAAGCTGAAATTCACACTGAAGCTAAACCCCAAGTCAGTACCGTAGGTTATATTTTCTTCCTTCTTTCCTTCTTTCCTTCCTTTGTGTATGTTATGTGTACAGATCATGGAGTATTTATCATTTATTGTGCTGATCACATTTGATTTATAAAATGTGTGTGATTTGTACATATATGTCCATGTGTGTACACATGTATTTTCAGGTGAGCTCACCAGTGTGTTTATGTGTGGAAGCCAGAGTTTGATTTCAGTTATCTTTCTGTATTTCTCTCCACATTTGCCATCCTTACGACATCCTCCCACCAACCTTACGACCATCTTCATCTATCTATCTATCTATCTATCTATCTATCTATCTATCTATCTATCTATCTATCATATATTTTCTATTTACTGTCTATCTATCTATCTATCTATCTATCTATCTATCTATCTATCTATCT
>OU015748.1:47773500-47803911 GCA_907169655.1 Acomys percivali
TCTATCTATCTATCTATCTATCTATCTATCTATCTATCTATCTATCTTATTTATTTACTATCTATCATCTATCTCATTTATCTACTATCAATAATATATTATCTATCTATCATATATTATCTATCTATCTATCTATCTATCTATCTATCTATCTATCTATCATCAGTCTTATTTATTTACTATCATCTATCTTATTTATTATTTACTATCTATCTATCATCTATCTATCTATCTCATCTTTCTCTCAATCTATATATAATCTATTTCTATATATCTTATTCCAATGCTCACATTGAGTTATGTCTCTCAATTAGATGCTCTGTCAGCAGACTCAAGTTCAACTTTGCTTTAGCTAGCCCCAACATGTGGACCTACACAAGTCTACTTAGGGTTTACTCAACATGTGGATTCCTTCTGTTTTCTGTTTACCTTAAATACCTACCCTGGAGCATCTCCATAAATGAATTTTGTTCTCCATCTGCTCAAACCTACAGATCCTATACCAGAAAACTTCTTTCTCTCTTATACTCTGCTGTCAAGTTGAAGTGTTTAAGAAGCAAAGTGATTGGGCCTGCTGAGAGTTAAGGTGATCAATTTTATGTGGATTTGTTTGTTTCTCTCCTTGGAGTCTAGAGTAGTGATAAAGAACTTAACTGTAGGAATGTTCTGGTACATGTGCTGACAGTATGAGACAGAGTAAGGAAGAGGTGTTGTTCATATGACCTCTATTCTATTCTATTACAAGGAAGAGAATATGAGATATTTGTGGATGTCTACTATGTAGCATCTAATTGAAGTCTCTTTTCACTTCAAACTCTCTGTGCTTTAAACTAATGACCAGACATTTTTGTCTTTGCAGATGAGTAAAATATAAGAAAATTTGCCTGCCATATTCAAGACTACTATGGTACATTCAGGATTAAAACTTGAGAGTTTGTATGAATTTTACTCTATGTCTTGTGTGATGGAGAAGACAGAGCACATCGCAGAGTCCTGGCCATAGAGTGGTGATTCATAAATGCTCAGATGATGGTAATGAGAACAGTGTGAAGAAAATGGAAATGTGTTCCCTGAAGGACATGGAGTTTTGTGAGACTTCAAACTCAAACCCTTTGATGAGGGATTATGCTTTACTTTCCTTGTGAGTTGCAAAGGCATTTATTCCAGGGGAGGAAACTGTTTTCCAAAGCTCAGTAGTGTTTTCTAGATAACCAGTAGATTATGATTTTATCAGAAACAGCAGTGCCCAGCCTATAGGACATTCACTTCATACCTGGCCTCTATCCATATTCAGTTGTTGTTTCCTTCTTTTACAAGGGAGAGTGTGAATGTGGTCTCCCACTAGCACAGGTCATGCAGTGGAGTGTCCCACATCTGGGGAAATCACACGGGGCACACCCAGAGCATAATGGATACGCCTTGCCCTCAAAAGTAAATAGGATCCTGTCCTTTAAAAAAAAAATGGTGCCCAAGAAGGTCATCCGAGGTCAGTGTCTCAGCAGAATACCACTTTCACTGCACATGGTTTGGCTGAGTGAGTTTCCTGACATTTAGGGAGGCCTGAGCAAGGCTAGGAAAGAGAGGAGATGCTGAGGCACTTAACACCCCACAGCTCAAAGGTCAAGGAAGGGAAATGGTTTTCCCAGAACCCACAAGGAGTAGCTGCCTGTGATGAGATTCTAGGAACAGGCAATAACACTTCAATTATTTTTTTACTTCCTCCTTCTAGTCTCCTGCTAGATCCCTCCACAAGTAAGACCCAAATGAAAGTCAGCTGTCAGAGCGCCTATGTAAATCATCTTATAGGAGTCACCCACCAGGACACAGTTCAGAGCTGGTTAGGACATGATCATTAGGCCGAGCATAACGGTCCATGCCTTTAATCCCAGTACTTGGGAGGCAGAGGCAGGCAGATCGCTGTAGATTCGAGGCCAGTCTGGTCTACAAAGACAGTTCCAGGACAGCCAAGGCTACACAGGGAAACCCTGTCATCTTGAAAAACAAAACAAAACAAAACAAAACAAAACAAAACAAAAATAAAGACAAAAAAGAAAGAAAGAAAAACAAGAAAAGAAAATGAATGAATGTGAGGTGAAGACAGCTGAAGAATAACCTGCTTATCATGGAAGGCTTCCTGAATGGGTTTTATTTGAATTGATATCGGAGTCAAACTATGCCTTCTAGCTATAAGTGGAAGGGAAGAAGAAGAAGAGAGACCTGGCAGACAGAGTGTATCCTGTTTAAAACAACAGCTGAGACAGAAAACTATAGCGTGCTCGTTGATGATGACTGGGCTGTGAACTGTGGAGAAGTGGAGGGGAGGAGGGCGGGAATAGAGACTATTTCAGAGCAACAGTAACTTCTCACCAGCTCTCTTTGTCAGCTTGACAAGTACACACATGGGTACGTCTTAGAGAAAAACAGCTCGGAGACTGGGGAAGAGGTGCAGTGGCTGAAATGCTTTCTGTGAGGGCATGAAGACCTGAGCTTAGATTCCCTAGGGGATCAGCAAAATGCTGCCTGTGGCCCATGTCTATAATCCTGGTTCTGGGGGTGTGGTGATGGGGCGGGACGCTGGAGAATCTCTGGCAAGTGAATTTAGGCAAAATTAAAATTGTAAGTCTCAAGCTCAGGTAGATGCTGACTCTTGAAAGATAAGCTGGAGACACCTGGCCTCAGCCTTTGGCCTCAGCACACGCACACACACACATTCACAGGTACACAAGCCAACGAACACTCGCGAGTCTTCCTGTTGTGTTTATTATTTATGATGAAGAAGGCATGGCTTAGGAGCTTAGTTCATGGCAGCGGTAATGTGTAACAGAGGCCTTTCCTGTCATGGAAAATCAGAAAGCAAGCAAGGGAGAAAACGGGGCCAGGCATTACCTTGAAAGCGCCTCCCTCACTGAACTAACTCTATAGGCTAGGTTTCTCCTCTCAGTTCCACAGATTCCCAAAACAATTCTCCCAGGTGGGGGGTCAAGTCTTCAAAGCACAGACCTGCTGGGGACAGGGGACATCCAAATGGCAGCGCTGCTCACAGTGATCCTCAGAGACACAGGCCCTGGGTCAGGATGGTGACTTTCTAAGAGACAACATCTTGGGGCTCAACTTACAATCCAGAAACTCACTCCGTTCTCCTATTTGAAAATGTACAGTTGTGCCTACTAGTGTGCTGTCTGCATCAGGTGAGGGTACAGCAATGAACTATTATGGACTGTCTAGCCCATTAACAGTAGAAATATGTTGCTTGTTGTTCTGGAAACAGAATCCACCATCAAGGAGGCAGCTGATTGGTGTCTGGAGAAAGACAAACTAAACTTTTAATAGCTACTCTGAGCACAAAAATTGTATGGCTCTGCCTTGGTGTGGTGATCCATACCTTTAATCCTAGCTAGGGAGACAGAGGCAGATGGATCTCTGTGAGTTTGAGCCCAGCCTGGTCTAATTAGTGAATTCCAGGATAGCCATAGCTACCCTGTCTCAAAAAACCCTAAATCAAACCAAACCCAAACAAAAGCAAGTAAAGTAGGCTAACTTTTCTTAGAGTTAGTTCACTAAGGGAGGCTCTTTTGAGGCAGTGCCTGCTTCCTGTTTTCTCCCCTGCTTTGCACAGTTCTACTATAAAATGGATTAGAGGATTTCTTTCTTATAAACGCCAATTGTAGTTCTACCATTCTGATTCGATGGTGAGAGCTAACACAGGTCACAGCTAGTGCAGGGTGCATATTGCCCAGCAGAGTAATAGCAGTTTCTTTTCTTTCTACGTACTTCTCTATCCATTCTGAGTCTGCAGCGCCCACAGTCTTCCTTGAATTCCCTTCCCAGACTCTTTAATGACTATTCAACGATCACTAATGTTTTCAAGTGCATCGCATATATTATGTAAACATCACGGTAGCCCTTTAAGAAAAGATGCTTTCACTATTTTCCCACTATACAGCTAAGGAAAAGCACACGTACACTCCTCCAGGTGTGTCTCCTCCTTTGGATTCAACATCATTCTGACCCAGAATAACCACTGTTCACATTTTTTCACTAGTATCGTGCATTGCTTTCCACACGTGGCCACTTCACTGACTGATCTGTTTTTCTTCCTTCTAGAATTTTCCTCACATATACGATAGCTTCATTTTCTTTCTAAATCATTGAGTACTTCTTTCTCCGAACATAGTTTCTGAAGCTCAGATACTCCTTGGGCCTCAGGAGTCTGAGCTCTGACTCTGTCACAGGTAAGAGTCTTCCCACAGGCCCAGGTCCAGCTGCCACCAGGCTTATGTGATATTCTTGTTATTGCTCCTTTCTGAGTACCTCCCTCTATCTTTTCCGAACCTGCAACACCAATGGTCTACTGTTAAGATGGTTTTGGCTCCCTACCCACAAGTCCTACCCCTAATTCAAGGGGATGGATCAGAGACAAGGTTCCCCAAAATCAGGGTCTTCTGTGATTCCCCCCATTTTCTTCATCAATTGTTTGGGACCTTTGACAACACCATATCCCACTGAACTGGGTAATCACCACCCCTGTTTGCTCAGAACTGTGTAGGTTAATGCCTATTTTATCTACTGTAATAGGTAGTTGTACCTTTTGTCACCTTTAATCCTGTATAGGCAGAGAAGGTAACTTCCATGTTCAATCTTCCAGTAAGATCCTCCACATGAAAGAAGACCTCTGTGGTAAGTGTGGGAGTACCCAAGGTCTCTGATAATAGAACGGTTAATTGAAAGTTGGTATCTACCACAAGTATGTATGGGCCTGGCTGGTCTTAAAATACAAAGTGAAAGCAATAGCTAACACCTCCCCTTTAAAAAGCAGGTCTAGCTAATGTTATCAAAGATATATTCAACTGCCAATGGCATAGCTGTACATCATCTATTTTTGTTGTTGTTGTTGTTGTTGCAATGATCAAATACCTGATGACTTAAGACAGGAGGACTATGTCCCGTGGAGGGGAAGACCTAGTGGCACTCAGAGGAAGGACAGCAGATCACCGAGAAGAGACTTGATACCCTATGAGCATATACAGGGGGAGGTAATCCCTCTCAGGAACAGTCATAGGGGAGGAGAATAAGGGGAAAATGGGAGGGAGGGGAGAATGGGAGGATACAAGGGATGGGATAACCATAGAGATGTAACAAGAATAAATTAATAAAATAAATAAATAAATAAAAAGACAGGAGGAGTTTATTTTGTTCCCAGTTTGAGGTGATACACCCATTGTGGAGGATAAAAAATAATTAAGGCAGCAGGCAGTTTCATGATGGTTAGAGTAGGCATCTGAGCTCTTTAAACAAGGACCAGACAGGAAGTGGGAATGGACTGTGAAACCCCAAGGCTTGTCCCCAGCTACCCATTTCCTTTAGCAAAGTTCTACCTCCTACATGGCCCATGACTTTCCAAACAGCAACAACAATTGAAAGTTATGAACCTACAGGGGACATTTCACATTTGAACATCCTGGGACTTGGTTGTACCTTGATAAAATTGCAGTAATAGAACAACTAGCCTATATCACTGGCAGAAACACCTCCCCTTGGTAGAGAAAGAATAATAGATGCCTCATGGTCTCTTTTCTGTCTTTCAACTTTTCCTCTCTTCATGTGAAGGACCTATACAAAGCATCCTCTATGCTTGGCAGTGCAGCTACTTTGGGCTGGACCATGAAGCACTCCAGGTTGAGTCTCAGAAGAAGAGAGCCCTTGACTTAGCAGAGGTAGGAGCTATGTCATGTGGCTCAGCAGATGCAGTTCGCTCTTTTGTTAAGATTCCTAGACCTCTCACCTCACCTTGAGCTCACCCCATGGCCTGCCTAGCAATCTAGGGCAGAACTCTGGGGGAGCAAGGCCAGGACACAGAATAAAGAGGGCCCTGCTGCATAAATGTTATAGAGATGCATCCCAGAGAAGAGACTCTTGGCCTGGTTTACTGACTTTTCCTTCCCTAGATCTTAAAAAAAAATAATGCTTGGAGTCTTCCATTACTGGGTCTTATAGGAGAATTGACTGGAAGGAACAATGAATAAAAACTGTGAGCCATATATCATTAAGCATTTGTGAAGGTAAAAAAAAAAAAAAAAAAAAAAAAAGCAGCAACTTCAACTTCTTTCTTAAGTGATTTTTAAAGGTCAAATGTCCTCAGTGTATTGGCTTTGTCCCTGATGATTAGAAACATAAAATGCTGTTTTGAGGGATGAGAGATGGGCATAGCCAAAAGGCATTTTGAAGCCACAAGAGTCAATGAAAGGAATCTTGCCTGAGGGCTGAGGAGGAGGTGAAAGAACAGAAGCCACAATGAGAAAGTTGCTGCAAGGTGGCCCGAAGGAAAAAGAAGCAGAAACAGATAGCCTGGGCAAGTAGGTGAGCAGACAGTAGAGACAGGAAGAAAGGAAGATGAATGCACATGCGCTAAGCTTGACTCATGGCTGGCTTGACCCGGGGGCCCAAGGGGCTTGGCCTGGAAGAGGTGTAGAGAAAGTCAGAGGCTTGTCACGAAGACACTGGCACTGACCTCTGGTACACCACCATGTCCAGTTCCTCAGGAGAACTAGGCTTGTGATAATACAAAGGCAGAGGGGAAGAGCTTGGTGCTTGTATGATTCTAGGGATTGAGTATGAGTTTTCTTTCCAAGAGTCTTTCCAAATGGAACCTTTTTATATTTGAGTCCTTGCCAACCAACGCTGGACCAGGGAGTTCTCAGAGCAGCGCAGGCTTAGCAGATATGAAACATTTAAGCACGCAAAGGACTCTAAAAGAGCTATTCGGATTCAAGTGACTTTGAATGTGATACCTCGATTATGTACTAGAGGGAATTTTAAGAAGTAAATGGCAAGGCGTATAGTGGAGTTTGGAATGGGGAATCTGCAGAAAGCCCCATTAAGCCTGAGAGGGCTTATTAGAGATGCTACCCAATGCTTGGATGTGAAGCTACATTTAACTCGGCTTCTTTTGCTCTTTTTCTGAGTTTTTAGTTGAGCCCTGGAGGAGGGGGGATTTCATAGCAGGGTAGAGTTGTATTTGCTAATTCCTAAGGATTAGCAGAAAGCCTATTAATGAGATCTTTATCAGGGCCTGCTGTGGTTGTAGGGAGCCTGGTTTGGATTCCTTTGCCCTTTTTGATATTTCTTAAGACTCAGGATTCTATTTAATTAAAAAAATACATATGTGGTATCTACTCCAGGTCCAGGATGGGCTTAGCTTGTCACACTCAAGGCATGGCCTAGACAGCGCTTCCCTCAGAGATAATGAGGGCTGGGTTTGGCCTCGCCTTAGCCAGAGCCCAGATAGGATATTTACAGTCCTGGTTTTCATTTTTACACCTTTGACCTTTCTGATTTTCCATAACCTTTTAAAACTTGCACACCTGCATGCATATATGCACATACCTGCAGACATATAATGGAGGAGAAAAGAGAATACAGTTAGTGTACATGAAGAAAAAGGTTTCAAGAACCCTTGTGAATAAAAAGTGTGCAAATATGCCTAGTCCTTTGGTGGTATTTCCTAGTGTTGGCACACAGTTGACACACATCTTCCCATAGCCTTTAAACTACCTATAAATTATTTATAGTTCCTAATCCAATGTCAATATTGTATAAACAATTGTTGCATTGTTTATGGAATAATTACTAGAAGGAAGTGAAGGGAGGTGGCGCAGGAGAATGTGTAGGCCTGTAATCTGGTTGGGCAGATATACTAGGACCTCAGGGCTTAGAGTCAGGAGCTAGTATGTAGATTGCCACCTCTTATTGGTTAGTGTATTGTATGTTTCTCAGAACCACAGGGAACTGCTACTGACATGAGAGTTATGAGCCAATGGTGACCCTGATTCATGTCAGACATTAAGTTCAATGCTCTGGTCTACCAAAGATTTCACCGTGCATATATTTAGCCACTTGAATTCATCCAAAGGTTGGATTTCACCCTTTCATATTTTGCCCATAGTTATAGCTGTAGGTTATAGAACCCAAGAGCAATGAGATGTGTACCATTGAGAGAGAAGCTTAAGGCATTCGTTTTTACATTTTAGTATGCTATGATAACATGTGCAAACCCAGAGACAAGTGAGAGAATGGGAGCTTGGCTGAGGCCATAAGTAAGAGTGATCCCTATATGAGGATCTGAGAGGTGATAAAATACTGTGATGGTTTGCACTGGACTAAAATATTAGCCTTTAGGAAGAACCAGGGCTACCAGACTGAGATGGGTATTACATTATAGAAAAGAGGTGTGGTCTTTGGGAAGATGGGGAAAATAGAACATTGATCCATCCCGGGAAAGCATTGTAGCAGGACTGTAAAAACAAAAGAAAATCATAGGTTGTCTTAGTTAGGGTTTTATTGCTGTGAAGAGACACTATAATAACTCCTATAAAGTAAAACATTTAACTGGAGCTGGCTTACACTTTCAGAGGCTTAGTCCATTATCATCAAGGCAAGAAGCATGGTAGCCTACAGGCAGACATGGAGCTTGAGAAGAATTATATGAGACCTCATGCCCACCTCCACAGTGACACTTTTCCTCTAACAAGGCCACATCATCTACCTCCAACAAGGCCACACCTCCTACAGTGCCACTCCCTGTGGGCCTATTGGATCCATTTTATTCAAACCACCACGGGGATGTAACAATTACTGATACTAAGCACCTGGTGCAATTTCCAGTTTAATCTTATAATCTCTATACTCATGGATGAATAACTGGGCCAAACCACAGTCACGTGGCTTCTAAAACCTCCCTTGCAGTGGGAATATCTAGACTTGGAGTCTGTGTTAGTTGACCCGTCTAAAAAGATGAGGAAGGCAAATACCTCATGTGCTTTACTGAATGAACAGAGGACCAAAGAATGCTTTGTTGTCTGTAAACATTCCGTCCTTAAGTTGTTGCCCTTAGTTTTTCTTGTAAGCTCTCTTCTTTTTTAGGGCATGTTTAGGTTTGGAATCTAGGGAGGATCTCCCGAGAGTCCTTTCTCTTCAGCATGGGTGTGCTTCTGACCTTCTTCAGTTAGATAGATCAGTGGAGTACTTGGCCCTGAGCACTAACTCAGATGTGAGCCCTTTGATTTCCTGCTTCCTTTAATGTTTTCAAAGGTCTGGAAGATGTGCTTTCCCTTTTGAATACAGCTCTGATGCCAGCAAGGGATAGCAAAGCCTGTAGAAGTTAGGACAAATCAGAACCCCAGCCAACCTGAAAAGCAAATTCCGCCAGAAGACAGCCTTCAAGCTGGCATCACTGTAGATTACTCTGAAAATTCCTTGAGAATGTGGATTGAGGTGACACAACCTCTTAAGAAAAAGGTGATGAAATGATTTCATAGGAAAAGTCAGATCGCCATGTTAGCTCCTGCCCCATCAGATGTCGACTCTTGAGTATTATTAGCAAGTCCTCTGGGAATGAGTAGAGAGTAGAAGCAGCTGACTGGGGATGGTGTGACTCTTTGAGCTGGGTGCAAGGTCAGTCTGAGCAACTTCCAGTGAGATGGATATCAACCACATGGTGGCTTGAGAAGACCTTGCCAGGCTCTTTTGAGAGCTGGTTCAGTCTCCCCTGTCACATGTGATAGACATGAAAAAGCTCTATGGGCAAAGGCTAGGGCACTAAGGCTAGGTCTGCACTCTCTTCATACTTTCTAAAGAGTTAGGAAGCCATGTGTTCCCACTGTATATACAGGTCTTGAATCTGGACATGAAGTGACCTCCCAGCTGTGATGAGCACCCCACTTAAAGCATATTATTCTGTAGTCCCCTTCTTTTGTTAGCCTTTGGGAATACCAGCGTCTCACTCACTCAAACCTTTGGGTAAAATTGTAATGATAAGTATTCTGCATGAATTATACCTATTAAAACAGAATCCAAAACTAAAAACTGAGAGTGAAAGAAAGAAAGAAAGAAAAAAGAAACACATATGATGTGCGTAGGTTGCACCAAAGTGATTTATTTACATAGAATATAAAAGGAGAGGCCATCTTAGTGATGTTTATAGTTAAAAATCTACAGTCTTCTATATTCAATCTAAATGCAAAGAGACAGGCACAATACCCGCATCCTCCACCCTGCTCCCCCATCCTCCTGTCCTCTGCTTTCTACTTCCACCACATGTAAAAGCCCTGTAGGCCCTAGCAAAAAGGCAATTTGTCTGCTCAGGGACCACTGTAGGTACATAGGTCTCCTGCTCTACACTCTGCCTACTAGGGCTCTGTGCTGCTAATGAATCCACAGGAGAGCTTTGGGAAGTGGGGTTCAGAGAGGTCATGGAGAGTTGAGAGCTCCAGGGAAGGTGATGAGCAGCACAGATGTGGGAGTAGGGGGGCACGGGAGGAGGAGTGTGCTTGCTAGTGTCTCCAGACATTTCTGGCAGAGCTTTTCTAAACATGAAGTGGGTCAGGGGAGGGGTTACAAGGGCTTAAGGAAGGAGCCCCTCAGTATTCACACACATGTGGAAAGGCCGTCTTTTCCTCCCCATTCCTCACAAATTACAAGCTGCCTGACAAATTACTACTGTTTCGTCTCCACTGATACTTTATCTAAGTGCCTCTTCAATCCATTTGTTTTGTGACTGAAGAGACAAAAAAAAATCTTTAGAAAAGTTCAATAACTTCATAAATTTCCATCTATAGAGAAAGCAATGTATGAAGAGCCTTTCCGATTGTGCCTGTAAAACATTTCTCTGCACTGTTGTTTATCCATTTCACTTTGTGGTCCCAGAACGTGTCATCAGCAGTTGCTTCCCAGCGCTGGACATCTCTCACTCCCTCCACTTGAAAAGATCTTGTGCATGTTTTTATTATAGACACACGACTCTTTGTACTATATTGGATATAAGTAATTCTTTTTGAAGATAAACTGTATCACTCCAATGCATTGTAGAATGGCATTGGAAATTGGCGTGAGGCTGCTCTGAAAGCAATTTAACTATCAAGAGCCTTAAAACACTCATTGGTACTCTTCAGACTAATGATTTCTGTTTCTTAGCATCTGTGCAAGGAATATGCATTGCAAATTCACATAAAGATATTTGTTATACTATGTTTTATAAATCGATCTATCTCTATCCATCTATCATTATATATATATAATCTGTAAATAAATTAAATGTCTACCAACTGAAGCCTATGTGTATAGAATGATAAACCCACTGAACAAGGACCAAGTTCTAAAGCAAGCCAAATGGTGCTGGAGAAGACTGCAATATAAAAATGCGAAAAGCAAAAAACAAAAAAAGTGATGACATAATTAATCTATAATAGTCTATGTGCATAGTTGCTTATCTTATATGCATATGGCTATATAAAATATGCATATTGCAGCAAAGGTGAGAGGGACTGTGTTCTTTGTGAATGGCGATTGAGCTTGGTTGTTTGTACAATGAATAATCTCTATGTTTTACTCTATATTCTTTGTGTTATTTTTTAAAAACCTTTATAAGGCTTGGAATGTAGCCATGGCTATGGATATTTCAGTTGGGGAAAAAAACACCACCCAAATTTACATGTTTCTCACTGTGGTGAGAACGCTTTTGCAGGCTTCTAGTGAACAGACTTTTATAGTTATGCTTAAAAGAGCATTGGCTTGAAACTGTAGAGATGGGTCCAAGTCCTGACTTTTAACAATGAATGGTGTGACATTAAGGCACTTTTAAAAAAAAGTCTGTTTTTCCCTGTCCCATCTATAAAATGAAAGCTTTTCTTTAGAGTGTTCTGTAATACCCATGAGTACTCCAACTTTCTGTGATATAGAAACAGAACAAATAGAGACTGGAGAATGTAATTGATGTGGAAGTTCATTAGATGGAACTCCTGTAAGTTCAGTGATTTAATCATGCTATTCTTTTGGGAGGGGTTGCGAAAGGCAAATATTTTAAATTTATTTTTATTTTTAATCTGTTCATATTATATCCCAATTGTAGCATCCTCCCTTGTTGTCTCCAGGTCCCACCCTCCTTCTCTCATAACCCCTCTGTCTCTTCCCTAGTCCTCAGAAAATGGAGGCCCTCCTCCCCTAACATCTGACCTCAGCCTCTCAGGTCTCATCTGGACTACCCACAGCCTCTTCCTCTGTATCCTGTCAAGGCTGCCCCACGAGGAAGAAGTGACCAACATGCGGGGACCAGAGTCCATGTCACAAGTCATCCCGACTCTCCATATTATGAGACCCACAAGGAGAGATTGTGCTGCCTGTCTACTATACCTGAGCAGAGGGTCTAGGTCCTCACCATGCAATTCATGCTATTCTTTATATCATGACCTTGCATTTTCTTATGATCATAGATTCCTTAAAGTGTATGTGTGTGTGTGTGTGTGTGTGTGTGTATACACACAAGTGCATATAAGCACATGTGTGCATGGCATGTATGCAAGTGGTATGTGTGCACATGAACATGTGATGGCCAGAGGACGGATTTTAATATCATTCCTCAGGATCCGTCTACCTTGGTTTTGTAAGAGAGAGCATCTCACTGCTTGGAACAAACCAAATACACGATGTTTGTTGGCCAATGGGACCTGGGGATCCACCTAATTCTATCTCCCAAGAAGGGTACCAGCACATGCCACACAGGTCACTATGGCTGGGTTTTGTTACATGTGTTCCTGGCATCAAACTCAGGTTCCTGGGGTCATTAAGTAAATACTTTAATGACTGAGCTATCTTACCAGCTCAGTATCGGTAATGCCTTTTTAATGACAATCAAAACTTTACCCCTTCTCTCTCTCTCTCTCTCTCTCTCTCTCTCTCTCTCTCTCTCTCTCTCTCTCTCTCTCTCAATCTTCATGCATTCAACAAATATTTCTTGAACACACCACTCACGGTTGGGACACCAGATGGGCCTTTCTCAAATGGTCATGGTACTGAGGTCTTCTAGTCGCCCATATATGCAATGGAGGGTTCCTCTTGGATTATAGCCCAGGAGGTTAAAAATTACATCCTTGAAATTACAAGAGAACGCTGAACCAGAATCCACCTTTGCATTCTGAGAGGTCTTTGTAACTCCAGATCCTACAGAATTCTAATGAAGGCAAAGAAAAAATAGGCAGAAACAATCCAGGTCCAGTGTATCTCAGGATAAGGGAGGCAGAGAATCCCGTGCTAACATTCAAGCACTGTTAGACATCCACTGGGACTTGGATCTCATGCTATGCTCATGAATCACTCCTTGTATGTGCTCTCTAGAAGTCAATACAATTACTATTCCTGCTAGACAGTTGTGGAAGCTGGAATCCCAGAAGTGGTGTAGGCACTGAAGAAAGCAAAGCTGAACCCATACCCCTTCCTTATTAACTAAGCCAGTTCAAATATTGTCCTCAGGCCATGGGCAGTAAGAAATCACAACACAGAGGGAAGATATGGGCCTTCCAAAAAAACCGGATCTGGTCTTCCACTATAGAACCCATCAATCTTTCCATCCAGTGAATACCGAACTCTCAGTCTCCCGCTCTACCTCAAAGCTATGTTTTATGTTGTCTGTAATAGAGGACTCGTGTCTTATTGATCCGGGGCTGCATGCTGGCCCTGCAGCATTCAGACTCAGATGAGAAAGAGAAGAAATCAATTCACATCCCTAGGTGCAGTGCTGTTTCCAGGTTTACTGGATTATCCCACCCCCTCCCTCTAAATGGTGGAAGAGCTGCCTGGTGTCTTTACTTTGAATAAGGGCCATGTGGTCACAGCAGCATTTCTGCAGGTTGGCAGCTAAGTTCTTCAACAAGGAACCTGGCTCCCTCGTCTCTCCTTGATTAGATAGCGTAGGGAGCCTGTAGTCAACTGGATCGAATGTAGTCATGTCATCAGGCAGGGGGTGTAATTGATGCCCATGACATACCTACTGGGTAAACTGTCTTCTGGTTTAGATGCTTCTTCCAGATGTTAGAACCTCCATGCCCAGATTTCCATGACATCAGAAAGAATTTCTCCAGTGCTCATCTGGTGTTCATCACTGTGTGTGGTGCATTGTACAGATTTAGAAGGCAATACTGTGACTTTCATAGAATCACAAATAAACTAATTAGACATTGCTACAATGTGTGCTCTACTAAAAAGAAAGTAGTTATCAACATGGACTTTTCTACAAGTCAGAAACAGATAGACCAATGGGAGATGGGTTACTTAGAGAATAGACTGAGCCAGGCTTGCATTTGAGGCATAACATTTGGAGAGACCGTGAGGGAAAGTGATGTGTTAGTCTCTTTATTTCTTTACCCAATTCAGGGTTTTCAACTACAAATACTTCATGTTCAGCTTTGATGTTTGCTCATTATTCTAAATAGTAATGTTCAGTCATTTATAGAGCACCTGTTCTGCACCAGGTACAGTAGTTAACGAGACACAACGGTCGATATGTAAAAAGATGTTGTACCGATACCTGAATCAGAATCTATGCCCTGCACTGTAGTTATTGATGACTCAGTCTAACTTCCTTTATAAGTGTGGTCAACACAAAAAGTGCTAATGAGATCAAAGGTTCACAATGAATCTCATTATTCCATATAATTTGTGTATGATAAAATACAATAAACATGTAACTGTGAATAGATGAATGACTAATTTTTTGGAAGGAGAATTGAATCACAGGGGGAAAACATGAAAAGGAGACATTGAAACTTGGACTTCAAAGACACATAACCATCCAGAGTGTAGAAAAACATCCCAGTAGAAGAACTCAACCAAGTCAAAGAGTTTGGTGAAAGCAGTTGGTAGGACACGGGAGCAGAAAGCCGGATGCATAGCAGGGCTCAGGAGAGGTTTGGAATGTATTGGCTAAATGCAAATCTAGAAATAGCACATGGAACTTGTACAGGTTAAACTAACATCAGGAAAGGAAGGCATTTATTTAAATAAGAGCTGGTGAACATCTGGGCCAGAAGAAGGCAACTGGAGATGGAAACTAGTGGACACATTAAACTCATGTTTGGGAGGCTAATCACCAGCCTTTGAAGATTAATTAGACAGCATTGTGCTGTCTCTTGGTTCTCTGCCCAGATTCCCCCGAGCTGGCAGGTGCATCCACTTCCTCAGGATTGCAGTATTAGTTGCCAAGTCCGCATGGTGACCTCTTCTCTGGAAGGCTACCTCCCTCACTGGAGTCTGACTGGCATGGACGTACAAAGGATGACTTCCTGGCTCCCAAGAGGGGTTGGCATAACAGCCTTGTCCGTAGTCCAAGTCTCCCGTGGGACCAGTGTGAAGCTGCTTTCCAATGCAGGCTGCAGCTTTGCTCATGCCTTCTTCACACTTCTCTTTTCTCAAGAGCATTTTGAAGAACTCCCATCTTGGGATCTATTTTGAGGCAGTCCAACTTCAGGCAGCACTAAGGAAGAAGTAATGGATGCCATATGATCCTTGGATTTCTTTTTAGGTAAAGCTTGCTAGATTGCAGAGAATTGAGTGTTGAACCATTAGGGATTAGGGAATTTGTTTTTTCTCCAGGAACAGGTGAAACATCTGGAAGGCAGCTGTGAATCTGCAGATCTACAGCCTGGGAGAAAATTCTGAGCATCATCACAACACATGAATACGCCATATTTGTATTGGTGTGTGTGTGTGTGTGTGTGTGTGTGTGTGTGTGTGTGTGTGTGTGTTACCATGACAAAATCCCTATGCTAGATACTGTAAAAGAAAGTTTATTGTTTCAAAGAGTGAAGGTATAAAATCAGGGTCCCATAGATTATGCTTTTGGCGAAAGATCCTTTGGTCACACCTAGAGAGGGGGATTTCCTGATGGGAACGTGAGAAGGAGATCACCAGATAAGGAGAGAGAGAGATTGGGGGGGGGAAGGATTCAGGGTACAGGCTCACTCATTATGACAACTCACTCACTAGAAACTATTATCTTCCTGCAGGAGCTATGTTGGTTTTCCCCAAGGGTGGTACCCTCAATGACCTAGTTACCTCCTGTTAGTCTCTACCACTTAAAGGATCCACCAACATTGCCTGCTACACTAGACACCAAACTTCAAGAACAGGACTTTTGTTGCTTAAACCACAACCCAAACCATGTCAACATCAAACCTCCGAGGTTTCCCAAGAGGAAAGCAGAGAGTGAGAAAAAAAAAAGAGACAGCCCCGGATGATGTCTGGGAATGTGGATGTTACATACTGAGCAAAAACATGGCAAGTGACAACGGAGAATTGCTCTTTGTTCTTACTTTATCACCTATAGTGAAGCTGTGTTTTTATTTCTTGTTACTATTCCCCTGACACAGAAACTTTCAAGTTTGGAGCCAGTATATATGTGTGTTGCTTTATATGTGTCTACATGTATGTAATGAAAAATGTGACAGAAAATCAAATTACTCTCACTGTGAACTATATATGATGCAACTAATATTTTCCATTCCTTTCTACTCTGGGAAAAATGCTGGTGTACAGGATTCCTCTTTTAAAAAGCTACTGGTTACTTCTGACATTCAAATAAAAGCAGTTCAAATCGTGATTTATAAGCTGAAAACATTGATGTCTTTGGTCTTCTCAGTCCTAGATGAAAAGTTGTCAGGATTAAAAAAAATGTAACTTGCTTCTTTTTCTTGATTTAGAAGTTAGAACATTGTATTTCTTTTTATAAAATTTACCTATTCATGTGTTTATTCTTGTGTGTTCCTGATGTCTATGTGTGCTAGGCATGTGTGCAGGAAGTGGGCATAGTTGCTACAGTCATACGTGGAGGTGAGAGGACCACACTCTTAGAGTCAGTCTCTCCTTCCTCTTCCCCCATGTGTCCTGGGGATTAACTCAGGTTACCAGGCTTGCATGACAAATGCCTCTGCTCGCTGAGCAAGTGCACAGGTCCTTCTTTCTTTTTTTTCTATTTATTTCTCCATTATACTTTGTTCTTGAATTATTAGTATCAAATCTGTGTTTCTCAGATGTTGTTAAAATACATTTGATGGTCTCAATAAATGCAACTGCTTTATTAGCAACAAGCTCAGTTTTGTCATACATACATACACACACATGCATGCATATATATATATATATATATATATGTAAGTATATGTATATTCAAGGGTCTGTATGCTGTATGCAAAGGACAAGAAAGGGACACATGAAATCTTAAAACCAGTCATCTTAAGATGTTCATATTTCAAGACATTCTAATTTTTGTTCAGGTATTCCTATAATATTTATTTTTTATGTAAAGAACTAGTGGTCATTTTAATCAGTAAAAAAAGACACAGCTGAAAATTATAGGCAAAAATATCTGGTGATTATTTTGTTGTATTTTTTCATACTTCATAATTTATATTCATTTATCAATAATTATATCTTATTTTGTTATATAAGTTGAATCAAGTCCTTTCTTCTATTATTTTTGAATGAATTACATTTGATTATGTTTATGTGTATACATGCATGGATGTGTATGTATGCAAGTATGTATATGTGCACTTGTGGAGGCCTGGGTGATGTCATTGCATATCTTCTTTATTGATCACTCTCCACCATATCTTTTAAGATTATCTCTTACTAAATTCTGCTCATCAATTGGCCAGGCCTGCTCGCTCATAGCCTCTGTGGATACAACTGTCTCTGGGCTCCCTGTGATAGAGATACAGATGTTAGAAACAACATGTGACTCTTTGTATGGGTTTGAACAGCATAAAACCAATCCTGTGTCGCTGCTGACCATAGACTGAATTTCAATTAAGCAAAAATATATGTTTATTGTTGTGAATCACTGAAACATTGGGATTGGTGTTACATCAGCTAATTTTCCCATAAGTTTCACACTTAACCATTCACATTCACATTAGGAATAAGGATGGTTGATGTTTGTTTGTATAAAGAATTTATTTCCATGCTTGGTGGTGGTGACCAGATGACAGCAGTCCTTGAGTCTTTCAACTACTGTTGTCATGGATATGAGTAAAAGCTTGTCTGAATTGTCTGTCCCAGTTCAAACAATTTGGTGTGCTCAGACATTTTGTTCTGTATCCACTGTGGCATTACTCAGTGACTAAACAAATCCCATAACCTCTTTGGATTTCTACCTTCTTTTCTTTTAAATTTTTATTTAACTAATTTATTTAGATTACATCTCAATTGTTATCCCCTCACTTGTATCTTCCCATTCCCCCTCCCTACCTGCTCCATCCTATTCCCCTCCCTTAGGTCTATGACAGAGGGGACCTTGTTCCCACCCACCCACACACATTATAAGATCAGAGCCTATCAGGTCTCTTCCTGGTAGCCTCCTTCCTCTTCCTCTGAGTGTCACCAGGTCTCCCTAGTAAGGGGAAGTGGTCTAATGGGGCACCAGAGTTCATGTCCGAGTCAGTCTCTGCTCTCCACACAATTGTGGAGAATGTGCTGTTGATTGCCTAGATCTGGATAGGGGTTCTAGGTTTACTGCATGCATTGTCCTTCGTTGGTACAGTAGTTTGAGCTGACCCACCGGGTCCAGATCCGCCAGCCTTAATGTTCTTCTTGTAGGTTTATAGGACCCTCTGGATCCTTCTGTTTCCCCATTCTCCCTTACCTCTCTCACCTGGAGTCCCAATAGGAAGTCCCAGTATCTATCCCAATCTCTGGCTACGTGAAGACTTTCAGGGGACATCACAGTTGGGCTAGTGTCCAATTATAAGTGAGTATATGGCAAGTGTATCTTTCTGGGTCTCGGTTAACTCACTCAAGATGATCATTTCTAGTACCATCCATTTGCCTGCAAATTTCAGGATTTCCTTGTTTTTAATAGCTGAGTAGTATTCCATAGTGTAAATGTACCACAGTTTCTTTAACAATTCTTCGACTGAGGGACATCTAGGTTGTTTTCACCTTCTATGAACTCTAAGGACAGTGATTTAAGCCTCTCACCATCCCTCTTTTTTTTTATAGTGGCACCTAATAAGAAATGTACCATACTGGCTTGGGTTTAAAGCACCAAGATCTCCACACTTGTCTGTGGTGCTGAAATGCTGACAGGCCATTTCTCCAGCTCGGGGTATTTTGTGTACCTATGTGTATTTTGGAAGATGGCCAGCTAGGGCAGGTTATTCTCCTGTCTGCCAGAGCTATGGCTCTTTGGCACCTACCTGTATTGCAGAAAAGCTACTCTCTTCCTGTTATCCAGCTGATTGATGAGCTCATTAGAAAAGTTAAAACCCAGCATTTCAAAGGATTTCTATCTGTTTTAGGATATCTTGATACCAAAGTACTGAAAGTAGACTCCTAAACTCTAATATTGCATCTATTTACCTCATCTTGATGAGCTACCAAAAACTGTAACCTTAAGATCTAGCTCCATGGGTGAGGCCGCCAGGATCTCACAATACCCACCCACCACATGAATAATCAGGGTCTCATCACAGGTCTTTTTCTTATTGGCTGGTCATTGACCCATTACAGAAAAACACTAAGAAGACAGTGTAGAGGAAGAAAATGGTGTGGAACAGGGCCTGGAAAAGGGGTTGAAATGTGCTTATGCCATTCACCTAATAAAAAGCTCACGTAATAATAAACCACTTATAGAAACCTCTTTATTGCCTCTTTACCAGCGGGCTTTTCTTCTTGCTGAGGTTTCTAAGGTGCATGTGCACACACACACATGGTGTGTGTGTGTGTGTGTGTGTGTGTGTGTGTGTGTGTGTGTGTGTCTAAGACACGTATTCAAGGAAGTATGAAAGAAATGGCCCAACTAGTGGTGTAAACTTGGATATGGTGTTTTCAGCACCTAAAGCAAGCTTAACCCAGACATGATCATAATTGAAGTGTGAATTTTAAATATACCCATATTTGTGCCAAAAGGAAGTCATTTAATTGGCTTTTATAAAAAATGGAAATGCATTTATGGTAAAGGTGGTGGTCTAGTCTTGTGAACCAAATGAAATAGGGATGCAGAGGGAATGCCATAATTTGAGTACGATAGCAGGGAGATTCTCTGTAGCCTGGGGTGCTGGTCCATCTGAGAGAAACACAGCAACTGGATAAGGGACCAAGATGCTAGGAAATCTTGAAAGTGGTAGCATCCTTTGGGGCTGTGGGTGGAGAAGATAGCACTTTTTTTTTCTTATTGCATAGTTGTTTTCAGAAGGCACAAGACAAGATTGGGAAGGGCTTCGTTAGCCAGGGAAGAGACAAAATAAAAGGTATCATTACTAAGTATAGCCTCTCAAATTGCCACATGCTCTACAGTTTCCCTATAGCTTGGTTATCTCATGGTGCACAGAGTAATCCAGAGAGAATGAAAGACCTCGTTTCACAAATAAGAAAACCGGGATGTATATAGATTAAATTATACCCTCAAGACGATCCCCCTTCAAGGCCATGCAGGTAGCAACTGTGAATCTGGGTCTGAAACAATGACTTTACATTTTAACATTTCAAAATAAATGCATCTTTTATTACATTAATATATTCCACTGTCAGCTAAAGTAGAAGCTCGTGCAATTTAAATTTCCCTTGAAGCTTATGATGTTTTTCGATTGCTGGAGATTAAACATAGGGCTTTGGTTATGATTGGCAAGATTTCTATGACTGCATCATGTCTAAAGCTTATGTCTCATTTTCATACGGCTCTCAGTGAGTTGCCTCGGTTGGCCTTGAATCCACTCACTAGTTCTTATAGGCCTTGGACCTTTGATTCTCCTGCCTGAGTCTCCCTGGTTGCTGAGGTTATAGGCCTGTACCACCCATGCTTGGGACTATATGCTTCCTTTAGTGGCAAGGATAAACAATTAGCAAATGTGTCTAATCAGGTTAGTAATAACCAAGAAGGAGTAATTTCACGATTTTAAAATCATCTATTTCTTTCATCTCATACTAGCCATAGATGCAATAATGAGTAATCTTTTTTTAATTATTTTTTTAAAGATGTATTTATTTATTATGTACACAGTACTTTGTCTGCATGTACACCAGAAGAGGGCACCAGATCTCATTATAGATGGTTGTGAGCTGGGAATTAAACTCAGTACCTTTGGAAAAGTAAGCAGTGCTCTTAACCTCTGAGCCATCTCTCCAGCCCCTGTAATGAGTAGTCTTATTAAGCATTTCCTGTGAATCAGGCCACAGTAGAAGGGGCATCTGAAGTATCACTCTCCTGAGTCTTTATAACAACCCTACACAGCAGATACTACTATTGCCCCCATTTTATTGTGAGGACTCTGAACTGATCAAGGAGAATTCACTAGAAACAACAGTCATAGTACTTGCTGAGTGCTTGCAGCCTAGTAATAAGTATTCAAAGAATACTGTAAATATGCACCCCACAAATATGGCATTTGGTTTGGCCTAAGAGAGCACTTGCTCACTCCTTTTGTAACAATATAATTATCACTAGTGCCCACTTGCATTTTCAAAAGTGTTCTTGTTTGAAGAACAAATGTATTTGGCCATCCCACCTATGGTGTGAGTACTCTTATCACAATATTTCTTCTTAGTGGATGAGCAATAAGGCATAGTTCTCCAGGGCCCAGGGAACCTGCCTAGGTGACCTAATTGAAGAGAAGCCAAGTTAGAACTCCTATCCTAATTGATTTCCCCTCTAAGTCTGGGTTTTGTAACTATTTTATATTCGCCTTCCATCTCCATCACTTTTAGGTAAATGTAGGATGTAGTTCCCAACCTAGCC
Source organism: Acomys percivali (assembly GCA_907169655.1). Taxonomy (NCBI): domain Eukaryota; kingdom Metazoa; phylum Chordata; class Mammalia; order Rodentia; family Muridae; genus Acomys; species Acomys percivali. Next base: position 47,795,057 of record OU015748.1, read on the forward strand.
ATTTGGACTCCTAACATATTCAGTAGTCTTTTTCTCAATGTCCAACTCTCTTTTTCTTTCAAAACTACTCTTTTTAAAAATAATTTTTATTTATTTATTTATTTATTTTTAATTTATTCAGATTACAACTCAATTGTTATCCCATCACTTATATCCTCCTGTTCTTCCCTCCCTCCCACTTTCACCCTATTCCCCTCCCCTAGGCCTAAGACAGAGGGGAACCTCCTCCCCCACTATATGGTCATAGGCTATCAAGTTTCATCTTGGTAGCCTGCTTATTCTTTCTTTGAGTGGCATCAGGCCTCCCCACCAAGAGGAGATGGTCAAATATGGAGCTCTAGAGTTCAAGTCAGAATCAGTACTTGCTCTCCATATAACTATGGATAATGTCCTTTCCATTGGGTAGATCAGAGTAGGGTTTCAATGTTTACTACTTGTATTGTCCTTGGTTAGTGCAATAGTTTGAGAAGACCACCCTGGGCCCTGATCCACCCATCATGATGTTCTTCTTGTAGGATTCTAGGACCCTCTGGATCCTTCTATTTCCCCATCTCCTATATTTTTCTTACCTAGAGTCCCAGTAAAATGTCCTCACATCTATCCCAATCTCCTGGTAAGTGAAGACTTTCATTGGACATGCATTTTGGGCTAGTGCCCAATTATAAGCGAATATATACCATGTGACTCTTTCTGCTCCTGGGTTGACTCACTAAGTATGATCATTTCTAGTTCTATCCATTTGTCCACAAATTTTGGGACTTCCTTGTTTTTAATAGCTAAGTAGTGTTCTATGGTGTAAATGTACCACAGTTTCTTTATCCATTCTTCAACTGAGGGACATTTAGGCTATTTCTAGGTTCTGGCTATAATGAATAAGGCTGCTATTAACATGGTTGAGAATATTTCCTTCTTATGTGGAGGAGCACCTTCTGGGTATATTCCAAGGAGTGGGATAGCTGGGTCTTGCGGAAGCCCTATTCCCAGTTTTCTGAGATAGCACCAGATAGATTTCCAAAGTGGTTGTACAAGTTTGCATTCCTACCAGCAGTGAAGGAGTGTTCCTCTTTCTCTATATCCTTGCCAGCATGTGTTGTCACTTCAGTTTTTGATCCTAGCCATTCTGACAGGTGTGAGAAGGAATCTCAGAGTTGTTTCAATTTGCATTTTTCTGATGACTAAAGATGTTGTGCATTTCTTTAAGTGTTTCTCAGCCATTTGATATTCTTCTGTTGAGAATTCTCTGTTTAGTTCTGAGCCCCATTCCTCAATTGGGTTATTTAGTTTGGTGGTGTTTAATTTCTTGAGTTCTTTATATATTTTGGATATTAGACCTTTGTCAGATGAAGGATTGGTGATGATCTTTTCCCAGTCTGTAGGCTGTTGTTTTGTTCTGTTGACAGTGTCTTCTGCCTTACAGAAGCTTCTCAGCCTCATGAAGTACCATTTATTGATTGTTGACACTAAGGCTTGGGCTGCTGGTGTTCTGTTCAGGAAGTCGTCTCCTGTGCCAATGTGATCCAGGCTCTTCCCCACTTTTTCTTCTAACCAATTTAGTGTCTCTGGTTTTATGTTGAGGTATTTGATCCATTTGGATTTGGTTTTGTGCTTGGCGACAAATATGGGTCTAATTGGATTTTTTCTACATGTAGACATCCATTGAGACCAGCACCATTTGTTGAAGATGCTATCTCTTTTCATTGAATAGATTTAGCTTCTTTGTCAAAAATCAAGTGAACAAATGTGTGTGTATTCATCTCTGGGCCTTCAGTTCCATTCCATTGATCCACCAGCCTATTGCTGTGCCAGTACCATGCTGTTTTAATTACTATTGCTCTATAGTACAGCTTGAGATCAAGTATGGAGATTCCTCCGGAGGATCTTTTATTGTACAAGATTGTTTTTGCTATTCTGTGTTTTTTGTTTTTTCATATGAAGTTGAGAATTGATCTTTCAAAATCTTTAAAATATTATGTAGGTATTTTGGTAGGGATTGCATTGAATCTGTAAATTGCTTTTGGTAAGATGGCCATTTTTACTATGTTAGTTCTCCTGATCCACGAAAAAGGGTGATCCTTCCATCTTCTGATGTCATCTTCAGTCTCGTTCTTCAGAGATTTAAAGTTTTGTTCAAACAAGTCCTTCACTTGCTTGGTTAGAGTTACTCCTAGATATTTTATATTGCTTGTGGCTATCGTGAAGGGTGTAGATTTCCTAATTTCTTCCTTTGTATGATTGTCATTTATATATAGGAAAGCTACTGACTTTTAGAGTTAATTTTGTATCCAGCAATTTGCTGAAGGTGTTTATCAGCTGTTGGAGTTCTCTGGAGGAATTTTGGTGGTCACTTATGTACACTATCATATCATCAGCAAATAGGGATAATTTGACTTCCTCCTTTCCCATTTGGATCCCTTTGATCTCCTTTTGTTGTCTTATTGCTCTGGCTAGAACTTCAAGAACTATATTGAAGAGATATGGAGAAAGTGGGCAGCCTTGTCTGGTCCCCGATTTTAGAGGAATTTCCTTGAGTATCTCTCCATTTAATTTGATGTTGGCTATTGGCTTGCTGTATATAGTCTTTATTATGTTTAGGTATGTGCCTTATATTCCTGACCTCTCCAAAACTTTAAACATTAATGGGTGTTGATTTTGTAAATGCTTTTTCTGCATCTAAGGAGATGATCATGTGTTTTTTTCTTTCAATTTGTTTATATGATGGATTACATTGATGGATTTCCGTACATTAAACCATCCCTGCATGCTTGGAATGAAGCCTACCTGGTCATGGTGAATGATATCTTTGGTATGTTATTGTATTCATTTTGTGAGTATTTTATTGAGTATATTTGCACCAAAATACAGAAGATAATTTGGTCTGAAATTCTCTTTTTTTATTGGGTCTTTGTGGGGTTTAGGTATCAACGTGACTGTGGCCTCATAGAATGAATTTGGTAATGTTCCATCCAAGTCTATGTTTTGGAGTAGCTTGAAGAGTATTGGTATTAGCTCTTCTTGAAGGTCTGGTAGAATTCTGTGCTGAAACCATCTGGCCCTTGGCTTTTTTTGTTTGAGAGACTATCAGTGATTGCTTCTATTTCTGTAGGAGAAATAGGGCTATTTTATTTGTTTATCTGATCTTGAATCAATTTTGACAACTGGAATCAATCAAGAAAATTGTCCATTTCCCTTAGATTTTTAAATTTTGTAGCAAATATACCTGTAAAGGAGGAGCTTATGATTCTTTGTAGTTCTTCAGTGACTCCTGTTATGTTTCCATTTTTATTTCTGATTTTGGTGATTTGAATAGTGTCTCTCTGCCTTTTAGTTTGGCTAATGGTTTGTCTATCTTGTTGATTTTCTCAAAGAATCAGCTCCTGGTTTTGTTGATCCTTTGAATCGTTCTCTTTGTTTCTAATTTATTGATTTCACCTCTAAGTTTGATTATTTCCAGATGTCTACTCCTCTTGAGTCTTTCTTCTTTTTTTCTAGGTCTTCCAGATGTGTCATTGAGTTGCTTATGTAGGATGTTTCCATTTTCCTTATAAAGGCACTTAGTGCTATGGACTTTCCTCTTACCACCACTTTCAATGTGTCCCACAAATTTGGATATGTTGTTTCTTTAGTTTTATTGAATTTCAGGAAGTCCTTAATTTCTTTCTTTATCTTTTCCCTGACCCATGTGTCATTAAGCAGAGAATTAGTTTCCATATGTGTGTAGGCATTTTGTTATTTTTTTGTTGTTGACATCCAGCCTTAGACCATGGTGATCTGATAGGATACACAGTATTATTTCAATCTTCTTGAATCTATTGAGTCTTGCTCTATGACCTACTATGTGATCAATTTTGGAGAAGGTTCTGTGGGGTGGTGAGAAGAAAATATAATCCTTTGTGTTTAGGTGAACAGTTCTGTAGATATCTGTTAGATCCATTTGATTCATGACATTGGTTAATGTAGTTATTTCTCAGCTTAGTTACTGTTTCGATGGCTTATCCATCACTGAAAGTGGGGTGTTGAAATCTCCCACTATTAATATGTGGGGGTCAATGTGTCGTTTAAGCTTTGTTAATAGGTTTTTACAAATGTGGGTGCCTTTGTTTTGGGAGCATAGATGTTCAGAATTGTGATGTCATCTTCCTTGAGTTCACCTTTGATGAGTATAAAGTGTCTTCCCTCATATCTTTTGATTAGTTTTGGTGTAAATTCTATTTTGTTAGAAATTAAAATGGCTACACCAGCTTTTTTCCTGAATCTATTTGCTTGGAATACTTTTTTCCAGCCTTTTCCCCTGAGGCAATGTCTATCCTTGTGGCAGCGATTTTTTTTTTTTTTTTTTTTTGGATGCAGAAGAATGTTGGGTCTTGTTTATGCATCCATTCAGTTAGTCTGTGTCTTTCTCTTGGAAAATTGAGACGATGTATGTTGAGAGATATTACTGACCAGTGACTGTTAAGTACCTTGCAGGAGAGTGCTTTTGTGGTTATGTTTTTGTGATGGTGTAGTTTTCTATTTCCCATGTAGTTTTGGTTGTAGTTTGTCACTTAGGTTGGAATTTTCCTTCTAGTAACATTTTTAGGGCAAGATTTGTGTTTAGGTACTGTTTAAATTTGTTTTTATCATGGAATATCTTGTTTTCTCCATCAATGGTTATTGAAAGTTTTGCTGGATAGAATAGTTTTGCCTGGCATCTGTGGTTTCTTAGGGCTTGCAGGACCTCTGTCCAGTACCTTCTGGCTTTTATGGTCTCTGCTGAGAAGTTGGGTATAATTCTGATAGGTTTGCCATTAAGTGTTAATTGGCCATTTTCCTTTGCTGCTTTTAATATTTTTTCTTTATTCTGTATATTTTGTGTTTTGATTATTATGTGGTGGGAGGATTTCCTTTTCTGGTCAGTTCTATTTGGTGTTCTGTACGCTTCTTTTATGTTTATATGCAGCTCTTTCCTTTCATTGGGGAAATTTTCTTCTACAATTTTGCTGATGATATTTTTTTGGTCCTTGGAGCTGAGTATCTTCTCTTTCCTCAATTTCTGTTATCCTCAGATTTCATCTTTTCATGGTGTCCTTTATATCTTGAATGTTTTGTGTCAGGAATTTTTCAGATTTAGCATTTTCTTTAATGGTTGTTTCAAGTTCTACCATAATATCTTCTACTGCCAAGATTTGTTCCTCCATCTCTTGAATTCTGTTAGAGAAGCTTAGGTCTGCATTACTTGCCAGCTTCTCCAAGTTCTCTTGTTCCCAGCTTTCTTCTGCCTGTGTTTTTATCATTGTTTCCATTTCCATATTCAGATCTTGAACTGTTTTATTGATTTCCTTCATCTGGTCGTTTATATTTTCCTGAGTTTCTTCCAGTGACTTTCTATGGGCCTTCAGATCTTGCACTGTTTTATTGTTTCATATGATTATTTGTCTTTTCCTGGATTTTTTCCAGGGCCTCTCTATAGGCCTCTTTAATGTCTTCAATGGGTTTGGCTGCATCTTCCTGCATTTGTTTTTGGATCTTATTTGTTTCCTCCATTATCATCTTCATTACTATGAGTCACTTTCCTGTGTTTAAATTCTCAGGGTTGATTTAATTGGTATAGTTGCGATCTGGAGATGCCATATTTTTTTGGGGTTTGTTGTTTATGGTTTTGTGCTGACCTCTAATCATGTTGATGTCTCTGACGTTGGAACCCTGATCCATGCTCTCCATTCCCCCTGGGATAATGAGCCTACAGATCGACCAGAGAGGGAGACAGAGGGTGGGCAGGTGTGGCACACACACAGGCATGCACGCTTGACAGTGGGACGCTTTAAAACTATGGCTGGGGGTGTAGATGCAGCTGCCTGGGCCCTTGTGTGGGCACTGGGTCTCACTGTGGACTGTTTGGCCTGACCTATGTTCTTCATCCCCTCTAGTCCAGCGGCCCCGCAGATGGTCAGAAATGAAGACAGGGGCACAGTTGATGCAAACACCCTTTGCTCTGGGTTTTGGTTCCGTGCTCACTCTCCCATGGTCCCTAGCCCCTGAGGCTTTCTCAGAACTTGCAGGTGGGTGTGAGGTCAGAACCACCTATTTTCCTGGGCCAGTATCTCCAGCCTGGAGAGACACCACCCACAATTCAGTCTCAGTGTGCACCCTTCCTCCAAGTTCTTAGAACAGACAAGCTGAGTGTACAACTTTAGCGCTGCAGCTGGAGGGTGTATCCATAGCTGTCTGGTCTCTGTGAGGGCTCTGGGTCTCTCTGTGGACTGGTGCTCCCAGATCTACGCTCTCTGTTCCCCCTGGTCTGGACACTGCACCAATCACATCTGCCGGTGGATCCTTGATGACATTCTCAGTGCCACTTCTGCAGCCACTGCCACGGCTGCTCTCCAGGGGATCCGTGCTCTCTGTGAGTTTAGGCTCAAAACTACTCTTTAAGTTTCATTCCTTCATAGTCTTTGTAGAGAGTAAGAGATGAACAAAAAACCAGAGGCACTGAACAAAAATAAGTTTTATGAGTGCTTTGCATATATTATTTTATATAATTTAATGTTTAAAAATCTCATGGGTTATACAGCCTTATTTCTGTTACCAAATATAATAATAAAGGTTAAATAATCAACTTAAACCTCATATTTAGGAAGTGGGGATTCCTAGACTCACTTCTGTGTACTTTCATCAAGAATCTGCCTTGCACAACAGAGTGCTTATCTAAGGCCTTGTCTGGCCTTCTAACCTATCTCTTTCATCTCAATAATAAAACTTTATCCAACTTGAAGCTCTTGTCATCCTTCTAAGGTTGTAAGTATAACTTATTTGTTTTTAAGTGAGGGGACTGAGATGCCTTTACAGTGTGATAATTTCAGGCACCATGACAGTCTCAATAGGCCTAAAGGCCTTTTGTAGTGTGATGAAATCTGATCTCCGAGGTGACTACAAGGAAATATAAGCTACATCTAGGTAGTGAGCCAGAGGGCCTCTCTTTCTCATCTATTATCTCTTTTACTCCCAGCTCTGACAACTGAGCTAAGTCACTGGTTTGAGATGCAGGGCCTGGGTACCGAATAAGATGCTGCTGAGGGCCACTGCTGTGCTGATTAACTGTGGATGGAGTGTCCCCATTTCATACTTCATTAGGGAAGGAGGAAGCAGGCCAAGCTTGCAAATGACGGCAGTAATGAGCCTCCACTTATCCATCCTTCCTTGTTCCCCACACACTGCTTCTTCCAGGACCTCATAATTAAATTCTAGAACATTCTGACATATGAGACAGTCTTTGGTTACATCAATATGACTTCTAGGCAGCGGAGTGTTGGGTAAAGCCTTCTAGCCTTCTTCTGTGAAGACCCAGGGACTCATTGTATAGTCATTTGCTCTGATTGTCCCTTTGGGCAGTGGGGTTCTAAGCTCCCCTCTGCATTTCCATACTGAGATAACCATGATGAGGGAGTGATCAATGTAGGGACTGCTGAAGCATAAAAGAAACCACGTGGGTGGCTTGAGGGGAAAATGATGGCTTTTCTTTTCTTTATCTTTTGGCAGCTAATGAAATCAGAAAAAGGAGTGGAAGTTACCCAGTGTTGACATAGTAAGAAAGAATACTCAGTTTAAATTTTTGAAAAATGAGAGCCTCTCACTGAAATGTCAAAATACTTTTCATTCCAGTTAAACAGAGAAAAAGGATAATGTGGTTTCGGTTGCATTTGTTGGCCAAAATCTTGAGGCTGTATGCATCTCATCTATAATTTTTATAGTAATTTTGGCATTCACATTGACTCTGAAAACTCACATCTGGATAAGACTGAATCCAGAGAAGCACTAGCATACAGAGGAGAAGCCAAGTCTGGGATGTGCAGAGCTCAGTCCACATAGATTCACGAACTACATCCAGAAGGCTGTGCTGTGCTGATGATCAAACGCAGGCCCCTTCTTGTGCAAGGACAAACACTTAACAAATGTGTGAATTGCTCCTCTGGATCACAGAGGCACAGGCTGGGAAAGAGGAAATTCAGAAACGAGGCTACCCGTTACACATCTGGACAGTGCATAAGTTCTCAGCAATGAAACAGTTTATGTCTGATTCCCATCTGAATGTGTGAATTGAAGCTATTTCTATTTATTCCCTTATTCTATCCTGGCCTTTCCCCCCATTTTGCTCTGGATAAAGTAGCATTTCCCTTTTTCCACTCTCTGCGAATGCATTCTTCCTTCCCTTTGATTCATTCCTTTTTAAATTCTGACCTCTACCTAGACATTACCTGTGGTGCCTTTTGGACCTCTGCTGCAGTATACATAAATTTTGAAACATTTTCAACATCTCCTAAAATAAAATCAGTTGCTGTCCTGGATGGAACCAGTGTTCTTTTAGCCTCTCAAGTGAAACGTGTGCTTTCTGTCTCACAATATAGGGGTTCTCACTGACCTTCCAATCACTTGTCAAGCTTCCCCCTTGCACCCATCTGCTAGGTTTGTCTCTGGAGATGCCTGCTCTTTTCCACCATCTGTCATACTTTTTCTCATCAGCCCTTGCATTTCGTCTTTCACATTCTTCAAGGGTAGTGACACCTGCTGAGAAGTCCCAAATGCCCTGGATGCCCTGGATGCCAACGCTGGTAATTTCCTAGTCTCATATCAGGGTCTGATACCTAGTATTGAGTCACAGCTCCCTACCTATGAGTCACTGCTAACCTCTACTTCTCAACCTATAAAACTGATTCCTCTGCCTCAGCCCACAGCTTCCTTCCTGGCTTCAGCTTTACTTAGACATTGGTCTCTGTGCTCTGAAGAGAGCCTGGAAAAGATACCCTCTGTCTTCTCCCTCACTGTCCAATTCTCTCTCTCTCTCTCTCTCTCTCTCTCTCTCTCTCTCTCTCTCTCTCTCTCTC
>OU015748.1:47810957-47825881 GCA_907169655.1 Acomys percivali
CACACACACACACACACACACACACACACACACACACACATGTGCGCACTTCCAAATACTTAAATGCAACCTGCTCCATATATATGTTACTTGTATGCATATGTTCTCAGGGCTGACCATTTGATATTGGGTAACTGTGGTAGTTTGGATAGAAATTGCCTCCAAAGGCTCATATATTTGAATGCTTGGTCATCAAGGGCTGACACTACTTGAGAAGGATTAGGAGGTGTGGTCTCGTTGGAGTAGGTGTGGCCTTAATGGAAGACTTGTATCATGGGGGTGGGCTTTGGGTTTCAAAACGCAAGCCAGTCCCAGTGTCTCACTTCCAGATGTCAAACTCTCAGCTACTTTTCAAGCACCATGTTTGCCTACGTGCTGCCATGCTCCTTGCCATGATGATAATGGACTAAACCTCTGAAACATAGTTGCCATGGTCATGGGGTCTCTTCACAGCAATAGAATGCTGACTAAGACAGAAATAAGCACCAGGGAGTAGTGTATTGTTGTGACAAACATGACCATGTTCCTTGTTAGAAGAATGTGGATTTTGGGTTTGGACTGGAAAAACAGTTGAATGATTTAAGTGGGGAGTGGTGGGCCATACTAGAAGGAACGTGGAAAACAGTGGTGCTGAGAGCAATGTAGCTTTTGATGGTCTGGCTCAAGAGGCTTCAGAGGAGAAGAGTCTTAGTAAGGGGAGCATTCTTGTGATATTTTGTCAAAAAATTTGGCTGCATTCTGCTTTTGTCCAAAAATTCTGCCTGGGGCTAAATTGAAGAGTTTTGAATTAATGGCATTGGCAGAGGGATTTTAAGACAAACCTGTTATTGACTTTGTCGTGTCCTTATTAGTGGTTGCTCTTACGTTGCTCTATAATGAAATGGAACAAGCTGAGCAAGGAAAAATACAAACTCTACAGTTTGAGGGGGAAAAGGAGCACTGGGGAATATAATGGAGCTAAGTCCAGTGCTCAAGGAGATAAAATGTTTAACGGAAACTCAGATGCTACATTGAATAAAGGAAGCAGTCATCTCAACCAAAGACTCCACCCAGCTAAGTTCTCAACATGTGTAAAAAGAATGAAAGGAAACTGTAAGCAGTGAAGGAAACAGTCTGCAAATAAAACTGGTAAAATGTAATTGAACAAAGGGGCCATGCTCTAGCCCCAGCAAGCAAGGAACTTGGCAGCCTCAGCCACACATTTCTGGCCTCAGAGTCAAGGATACAAGGAATGGTTTGCAGATGCTAAGTAAAGCCTCCGAGGCCAGCCAGCCGTGTCAGGGGTGTCCCTGGATGGAGACCCAGAGGGGCCATTGCATGAAGCTATGAACATGAAGTCTGGATTGCCTTGGAAACCTCAAGATGTTGGAGATGCCAGAGTCCTGGGATACCAGCTAAGGAAAGCTGTAGACAGAGTGTGGAACCAGCTCAAGAGAGAAAAGTGTGTTGCAGGCAACAAAGATGAAAAGAGTTGGAGATCTGAAGAGTGCTTTGACATCAGACACAAAGATACAGAGTTGGGAGATTTCCCTGCTGGCTTTCAGTCTTGCTTTGGTAGTGCATTTCCTCACTATGTTCCCCTTTGGAATGGTAATGCATATTCTGTGCTATTGTATCTTAGAAGTATGTGATCTGGTTTTTGAGTTTGATTTTTAGGAGGTTGTGGTTAAGAGATTGTCACGAGTTTCAGAAGAGACTTTGACCTTTGGACTTACAAATAATATTGAGACTGTGATAGACTATGGGGACTTTTAAAGCTGACTGAATGAAGTTTTTGCATTATGATGTAACTACAAGCCTATGGGAACCAGGGAGTGGAATATGGTGGTTTGAATAAGAACAGGCTCCACAAGCTCATATATTTGAATGCTTGCTCATTAGAGCATGGTGCTACTTGAGAGGGATTAAGAGGTGTGGCCTTGTTGGAGGAAAAGTGTTGCTGGGGGAGGGGGCTATGGGGTTCTAAATACTCAAGCCAGGCCCAGAGTCTCTCTTCCTGATGCCTGTGGATCCAGATACAGAATTATTTTTAAATATATTTTATTAAATTATTCATATTACATCTCAATTGTTATTCCATCCCTTGTATCCTTCCATTCCTCCCATCTCCCTACCATTCTCCCCTTACTCCCCTCCCCTGTGACTGTGACTGAGGGGACCTCCTCCCCCTGTATATGCTCATAGGGTATCAAGTCTCTTGTAGCCAATGGACAGGACATTCTCCACAGTTGAGTGGAGAGTGGGGTCTGACTTTCAGATGCAGATTTCTTAGCTACTTCTCCTGTACTATGTCTTCCTGTGTGCCACTATGGTCCCATCATGATGATATAGACTATTCCTTTGTAACTGTAAGCAAGTCCAAATTAACTACTTTATTTTATAAAAGTTGCCATGACCCTGTTATCTCTTCTCAGCAAAAGAACACGGACCAAGACAGTAACCAAGTGGAAAACTATTCCCCCTGCCCTCAGCAAGTCTTAGTTGCCTGTAGTTCTTTGTGTAGGGTTGAAGCCTCATGGGCTTTCCCCACTCATTTTAGTGTGTCTATTGTTGTTATCCTTGTTCGTTTAAGGCAGTCATTTTGGTGAGACTTAATGGTGTAGCTTCTGATGTCCCTAGGATGTGTTGTAGTCAGGGGTACATAGACCATCCAAGGGCCCACAGGAAGAGAGGAGGGATGTCTAAGCATGACACTAGAGATACTATGTTCTCACACACATTTGTAATTATATCTCTGAGAACAATCTTGATAAACAGAGATAGATAATAAGTGATCGTGGAAGGTCTGTTTATAAGGTATAAATTTTGACTTCACAGTATACATAAACTACACACACACACACACACACACACACACACACACACACAAGCACATTTACATTCATGTGTACTCATATAAAAACATATACATCATGTACAGCCATAAGCACAAGAACGCAAGTAGTCATACTTTGGTACACAATTGTGAAGCACACAGAGATATAAATACAAATATGCAACTATACACGTTTGTGTATTTATAGACATACTGCCTTACACCCACGAATATAGTCTTCCATGTGTACATTCTTATTGGTCCCATATACAGATGGGAAGATTATATATATATATATATTGAGTCACACTTCCCAACCAGAAAGTGGAGCAGCATGAGCACTGTGAAGAGAGATGGAACTGGAGACTTGAGGATGGAGAGGAGTATTTGCCTGTCGTAAGTGGCCAGTCCTGCCACCTGGGGTCATAGTGAGGTCCCAGCCCAAGCTGACCCAAAGGGCCTGTCTGAGTTGGTGGCTACTCAGCAACAGGGGTCAGTGTCAATGTCCTTGGCTCATATTACCGCTAGAGAACATGGGGTCATTCCTAGTCAGGGCAAAGGCCAGGGACCATGTCGATGTCCAAGGGCTGTGCAGAACTGGCTCTGTCTTCCACTGGCTGCAGCACTTTAGAGAACTGGCCCCACCTCTCACCTGCTGTAGCCCTTGGGAGAGCAGGCCCTGTGCCTCACCCAGGCAGCACAGTAAAGCTGGCCCTGGTGGTGGTGGTGTTGGTGAGCCAGCCCTGAGGGCATAAGTATAGAAGATCTGACTCCACCCCTTATCTACCATGGGGTGGCAGAGGCACAGAGGTGTGTACCCCTCCCACCCCACCTCCAGCAGTTGATAAAGCACTTGGGCAGATGGACCCTCCACCCTCCCCATTGCCTGAACAACACAATAAAGCTAGTTCTGATGGAGAGGACACAGGTGAGGCACCTAGAGGGTGAGATTGAGGGAGATCTGGCCCCACCAGTGTCTTTGGAACTGAGGCCCAAGCCTGCCTCCAACACACTGGCACCTAGACCAGATCTCCCTGAAGAGGATCCTTCTCCATAATCATGACAGAAAGACTTTGGTGTGCCAAGCTGAGGGGGGAGCCACTGTTGACATACCAATGGTTTAATAATAAAGTCAATGTCATCAGTGCTTTGAAAGGCTGTCGTTAACAAGAGTGCACATTCTGTGTTGGATTGTTTGCTCAAGGTGAAATGAGCCCAGTGGTTACTACTGCTACTTAAAACATCTGGAGGCCTGGAGGCCTCACATGAAAATGTCTAGGAACAGATTCGTGTGTCTGTTCAGTTTTTGAGGATAATGAACTTCCATTCATTTGTATTTGTTACTGACTCACTGTACACTACTCACTGTATCCAGGGGAGGAATTGGAATGCTCATGTTAAACTTTTTACTCCAAAACATTGCTATTTCTCCTCCTTGCCCTTTTTCTGCTTTCCTCTCCCTTCATAGTCTTTTGTTCTTTATCCTTCTTGCATAACATACCTCAAAGACCAGAGGGCAGGCTAGCAGCTAGCTAGTAAGGTGCTGCCTTTGCAGAGGTACCTAAAGAGTCGTAATCCCAAGAATCAGCTTCTCCTTGAGGGTATTTTTTAAAAAATGAATTTCTATGTGGAGAGTATGTTGTGGGAACCTGTTTACATATGTGCACATGTATGCGCAGAGGCCAGCTGTGATGGCAAGCATCTTCCTCAATCACTTCACCACCTTATTTTTCAGAGTCCCACACTGAACCTGCAGCTCACTGATTTGCTCAGCTGATTAGCTGTCTTAGTTAGGGTCACTGTTGTTGTAATGAAATACCATGACCAAACCTGGGGAGAAAAGGGGTTGATTTGCATATTTCCATAGCACTGCTCATTATCAAAATCAAGACAGGAACTCAAAATGGTAGGAATCTGAAGGCAGGAACGGATGCAAAGGCCATGGAGAGATGCTGTTCACTGACTTGCTCATCATGGCTTGTTCAGTTTGCTCTCTTGTAGAACCCAGAACCACCTGGGAGCCTAGGATGGCACCACCCACAATGGGCTAGGTCCTCCCACATCAATAACTAATTAAGAAAATGCCCTATGGGCCTGCCTACAGCCTGATCTTATGGAGGTGTTTTCTCACTTGAGGTTTCTCCTCTCAGATGATTATGGCATACGTAAAGTTGACATAAAGCCATCCAGCACACTAACTCTGAGCTCTCTGACACTGCCTGCCTCTGTCCTCCCCAGTGCTTGGGTTACAAATGCATGTTCTCACAGCCTGCTTTTATGTGGATGCTGAGGATTTGAACTAAGGGCCTCACTTTACTGACTGAGCCATCTTCCCAGCTCAGTTCACTTTCTGATGGGTGGGATGAGTCTGGGGCATCAAAGACGCTCTGAGCATTTATTCTGGAAATGACTATACTAATGGTTCTCACACAATTGAAGTCTAGACTTCATATTCATGTCAACCTAAGCTTTGCTAGACTCCTGAAGCCTTACCTCTCACTTGCCTCCTTGTCCACCCATGCCAGTCCTCTTTTCCACCTTTCACTCTGCCACACTATTCCAGGATGTAAAAGCATCCAGTGAGCCAGATCTCTTGTATCAGCCAAAGTTCTGGAAGCTCATGGAATGGCTTTTTGCTCTTTATTGATATTATAAAGTTTTCTTTTAGAGATGAAGCTTGGTGATAGAAATCAGTGTGTGAGCCCTGCTGGGGAGGGTTGGAGTGAGGACAATTCTGCTTAATGACCTCTCTTCTCCCAAGACTCGACTATTGTCAAAGATGCTTTGCTGCTGTGGGAGAATATGATGGAAGCAAAGCAGAAAGAGAATTGGAGAGAAACATTGAGTGCAAAAACTGGCCTCTTTCTTCTACAAATGTAATCATAAGCAATTATGTCAGCTATTCTCAATACGCTTCCCTGGAAGAACCATTATTTAGATAGAAAAGCACCTTGGCATGGCTAAGACAGTGCAGGTTAGCAGCACAGATGCTATTAATGAAATGGAAATTGTTTTTGAAGACTAGCATAAGATATGATCTGTGGATAAAGCTTTACTTGGTTTCTTTTAAATCTAGTGTCTCTTATTCCATAATTTAGGTAAAAGCCTATTTTATCAAGTTGCATCATGAAATATTAATGCTAGCTGGATGCTTGGTTATTGGTTTATTCCTTCTTATGAAATGATTAGTATTTTCTAAATTGGATTAACAAGATACTACCACTATTTATAGCTATAAATATATAATTTATCAGCAACACTATGTTAATGCAACATTGATTTGTTTTTCCTGTGCACATGTGAAGGTTGATCTCAGTGTCAACTTAGCTAGGTTGCTGCTCTTCCAAACTGGCTGCTCTTCCATGTGACCCATGCTGTGATGGACTTGACCTTCTGCAACCACAAGCCAGAAAAACATTTTTAACCCCCTTAGGTAATTTCTCTCAAGTGTTGTGGTCACAGAGGCACAAAGTAGAGTATACAATGTCCTTTATCCCATCCCCATTAAGTGTATCAGAAAATCATACTGTCTACAAAATGAATGGCATAATTTCTAAATTATACATATAGTTCCTACTTAATAATCCTCAAAAACTGAGAAGAAGATTAAATTTATACTTGTAATTGGATTTAGCAGAAGTCTGCCAAGAGTTTTATAGTTTTTGATTCATAGGGTTTTTTTTTTTTACAAAAATATTCACATCACATTATTTCAAATTATGTAGTGATAAGCAGTATGTAGATGGATTATTGTTCGGTAGATCATAAACTATGCTAAATTTATTTCAAAAGGATAAAAATAGGCAAATAATAAAAATACCCTCATATCAGTTTGATGTTGATTTGGGTGTTTTCAGTATTCTATCTGTAGAAACAGTAAGTTCTACAAAATATTAGTCAGTGAGTTTTAGTTACATCCCTGAGATGCATGTTAATCCATTTGATTTGAATTGAAAAGTGAGGTTTATGACAGAAACTCAGATTAGGCTGAATATTTGACAGCAGTGACTGACGTGGCTAATTAGGCTGTGTGGCAGACATCTCCCCACACATGGAGAGAGCTTTGGGTCTCTCTTAAAGGGCACAATGAGATAAAAGCAGTTTATTACAAAGTCTTGTATTGTCCAAGAGATATTGAAGTTAATCTTTTCCCCCCTGATTCTAAACTTATAGAAGTAAAAGAATTGATGTAATGAATATTCACTTCATCGGTTGATAATGATATTTTGGCACTCCTCCCCTGTAGGAAGACACCTAGTGTGTCCAATAAACTTGAAAAGAAAATAAAATTTCACATGCCTATCCCTGTTTCTTCTCATTTTACACAGCTTCTAATCCTTTGCTCTCATTCATTGTGAAGAAGAATCCCCATCTAGCCATCAGGGGTCACCTGTAGTGATATTTGGCGATAGGCGCCTTGGTATCACAATCTCAGGATTCCTATCCCACTTCTCAGAAGTAAAGGATCTTGAGTGTTAACACTTCCGACACTATCAGACACATGTAAAACATGATAGAAATATTTTAGGAATTGAAAGTAATAGCATTTGAGCACAGTTGTTCTGAAGGTCCCTTAAGTCCTGACAGTCTGTCACCATTACTGCATCTTTGTCCTCCCTTTAACTTCTTCTCTTTGATTCTCTCAAGGAAGGACCACAGTCTACACAACACCTCGCCCATGCTAATGTTCACATGAGTCCAGCTGGCTATGTCTACTGTTCTCTGCTATGACCCCTTTAATTTTTCAACCAAACTATTCCAGTAGGGCAGTGCCTTCTCACATGCCTTTATATCTCCTTGTGTGAAGGTAAAATGGTGAGAGACTCAATCTCCCCAAAGCCTCATCTCCAGTCACTTACATGATGGACAGAGCCTTGGTCTCAGTGATTCTTATGACCAAAACACAAGATGGGCTGTTTCCATTGGCCTGGAGTACCACTGGGCTGATCTGACTCTCTTCTCTTTGAGCATCTCTCTGTGCGATGCTCAGACCCATGCAACTTTTACTTTCTGCATGCCAGTCTCTTCGCCTCAATATCTCACGGTTGCTCCTACTCCTGAGTATAGTATCTTCTGGAATCATGGTCTGGCAGCAATGAACCTGCCTACACCTTAAGAGTCTTAGCCAACTCTCTTGCACTGTGTTGCTGTCCTGACAATTTAGGCCCTTCTCAAGAGCAGTGCTTCTCTGGGAGTTTCTGAATTTAGTTCTTTAGTTCTCCTGTACTTAAGGATAGTGAGAAGGAGGTGTGCTATGTCCATCTTCCTCATTGCTCTGACTTGTCCTCTCATTTCCTCTGAATTTTTGGCTTCCAGATGGTGAGGGCAGCTGAGGACAGAAGGTTTCCACACCTGGCAACCTAGGTTCTATTCTCAGGACCCCTACATATGGAGAGAATGGAGTCTCACAAATTGTCCTCTTGTAGACCATCTCTCTCCCTCCCTCCCTTTACCTCTCTCTCTCTCTCTCTCTCTCTCTCTCTCTCTCTCTCTCTCTCTCTCTCTCTCTCTCTGTGTGTGTGTGTGTTTGTCTCATCATAATACATACATACACAAGTAAATGAATAAATAAATAAATAAATAAATAAATGGAATGTAAACACTCAGCTCTAACTATGACGGCACTCACTGATCTTCCTCACTACAGGTGACTCCTCAGCTCCTTCCTACTTAATGACCTTACTGATTCACTGCCCTTCCCTCTAGCTTACTTTCTACCCTGATGATGATGATGTGCACACGCCTGTGCAGGTGTGCACGCACATGTATGTGTGTGTGTGTGTTTGTGCACATATTCACATACCTTTTTTTTACTCTTTACCTTGTTGTCGCTTCAGTTTCTTTCTCCCTCCCATCAATGAATTCCTAATTCACTTCACCCCTTGATCTCCTGAAACAGCTAGTTTTTCCTTGCGAATGAAGTGCACTTTCTGACAATCTTTCATTTATTTAGTTCACTCTTTCTAGGGCTCTAACAAATATAAACCTTTGATACTACCTTATACCCTCAATTTAACACAGTATTACAATCATTTAAACTGTCACTTGTGTCTCTCCTCAGCCTCTTTGGCCCATTTTAATTCTCTCAGGAGAACATCTTAAATAATCTCTCGCTCTCTACCTGTGCTCCCTCCTTAAGTAGAGAAAACACAGCCATGTGCCAATGTCCTTGCTGTCACCTTATGGCTAAGGTTTCAAGTTGAGCTGTCATATTCCAAATATTCTATATTATCTGCCTCTCTTGAATATTTCAACACATCTACTCACTATCACTCTCAGTTAAAAACATTGCTTTCTACTAAACTGATAAAACAAAAATAGTCCAAAGAAAACTTCCACTTGGGGTCATCACTGCATCTATCCACCATCAGCACTGACATCCACAATGTGTCCCTTTCCAAGCGTCATTCATGTTCCTCTAAGGCCATTTGTCTCCTCCCATCTACTTAAGGCTATTGTTACAGCAGTTTCCCCCACCCCCTTTTTCATTTGTCATAGTATTCTCCATCACTAATGAATCATTGTCATCATCAGAGCACAATCTACTTATTTGTCTCATTGAAAAATATGAAAAGGTAACCAAAATGTCCTTCAGTCAACGAATGGCAAAAGGGTGATCTACATAGTGAAATGTAAAAACATCTATCAAGCCATGGAAATGTTTAGAGAAATCTTAAATGCTAGTTGAAGAAAATCAACCAGAAAAGGCATCTACTATTGACTTCACATATGATATTCCCAAGAAATCCAAACTATGCAGACAATGAAATGATCAATGGACTCCTGGAAGACTGTCTTGTCAATAGACTGGGACATTAGGACGGTAGACACATGTCATTGTATAAGTTGCCCAAGCCCAAAGAGCAGTGTTACAGGGGTCTGTAGATTTAGTGTAATATGACATATTCTAGTAAATAGCTTGTTCTCTTATTGGGGAAGGTGGTTAAGGGGAGAGGCTGTGTCAGGGGCAAGGAGGTGCACGGGATAGCTTTACATGTCCTGATCAATTTTGGTATAGTCTAAAATGTCTCTCAAGATTTTGTTTCCCTCCCAGAACCTGTCCACCTACATAAAAACTCTTCAAAATCTTTGTTTCTACACAATGTCTTCAATTTTCCCCCTCCTGTTTCTTTGACCTCAAGCATTCCACCAAAGTCAGTCTTATTTAAGGTCGTATAATAGTGACCCTGAGCCGCTACATATATAATCGATTCTTAAACCTGATAATGTTTGACCTTTCAGTAAGCATCTCACACTTCTTCATTTTCTGATCCTGAAAACATTTGTCTTTTGGCTTGTTAAACACCACATTCTCTTGGCTTTATTTCTGCCTGGCTGCTTGTATTTCAGTTTTATCTCCTCCATTGTCTCTTACTTTTGGAATGTCTCCAAGCTCAATTCTCGGACTCTGCCTCTCTCCACAATACATACATATTAGGAAATCTCAGCCTGTACTGATGGCTTTGCTATACAGGATAGATTTTTACCATTTAACTCCTGACTCCTCTAAATACCTATTCAACAATGATGTCTAATGAAATAGTGAACATAATGTGTCCCTCAAGCTCTCCTCCCAAAAGCCTTCACTAAGCTTTTCCCATCAAAACTCACAGAATCTCCACCACACAAACAGAATAAAACAAAAACAAATAAACAAACCCATGTGACCTTGATTTCATAGCTGCATGAAATCTTAGTTATTCTCTACATGCTTACTACTTTTTTTGAAAGTGAGTTTTTATTTATTTTTAAATTTATTATAATTTATTCAGATTACAACTAGATTGCTATCCCCTCCCTTGTATCTTCCCATTCCTACTCTCCCTCCCTCCCTCTTCTGCCCTATTCCCCTCCCCTAGACCTCTGACAGAAGGGGCCCTCCTCCCCCACCATATGATCACAGCCTGTCATATCTCGTCTGGATAGCCTGCTTCCCTTTCCTCTATGTGCCTGCTGGGCCTCCCCACCAAGGGGAAGTGATCAAATCTGGGGCACCAGAGTTCACGTCAGAGGCAGTCCCTGTTCTCCCAATGACTACAGAGAATGAGCTGTCCATTGGCTGTATCTGAACAGGGCAGGTCTAGGTTCAAGACAATCATTGTCCTTGGTTGGTGCAACAGTTGTACAGGGCCCCCTGGGTCTACATCCACCAGCCTTGATGGCGCTCCTGAACCCTCTGGGACCTTCCATCCCCCAACTCTTCCATACCACTCAGCACTCTACCCAGAGTCCAGCTGAGAGTCCCAGCATCAGCCCCATTCCCTCTGCTGGGTGGAGCCTATCAGAACCCCACTATTGAGCTCCTTTCTCACAAATCTTCTGTGATCATCTTGGCCTTGCTTCCATTTTTATAACAGATAATGTCCTATTTGTTTCATTCTTTTCCCCCCATTCAGTGAAATAGTTTTTCCCCCAACAAACTATATCCTGATTACTTTTTCCCCACCATCTGCTCACAATTCCTTCGACCTCCTCTTCCATCCAGGCCTATTCCCTTTCTGTCTCTCATTATAAAGTACAATTAAATGCAACAAGATTAAAAACTAACACATCAGAACTAGAAAATATTTTTTTTAATTTAAGAAAACAAAAACAGAAGGAAAAGAGCCTTTGGGAAAGCACAGGAATCAGAGACTCACTTTTATTCACACATTCAGGAATTCCATAAAAAAAAAAAAACACTAAACTAGATGGATAATATGAATGCAGAGGACCTGGTATCGACCTGTGCAGGCCTTATAAATGATGCTTCAGCATCTTTGAGATCATATGAGTTTCCATCATGTTCATTTAGCTTTCTTTTCTTGGTATCCTCCATCCCCTCTGTCTCTTAAACTCTTTGTCTCTTCTTCCATGGGGTTCCTTATCTAACAAGAGAAATTTGATAGAGACATCCCATTTAAGACTGAGTGTTCCAAGGTCTCTCATACTCTGCAAAATATCTGGGTAGGGGTCTCTACGTTTGTTCCTGTGTGCTGTAGGAGCAAGACATTGATCTATGAACATAGCAGGATGGCTTTAGGAGCCATTTTATTGTACTTTTTGTATTTTTTAGAACAGTAGTATTTCATTATAACTGAGGTCCCTGTACACTCTAGTCTATGATTCTTGGTCACCTAAGCAGTGTTGTGTGTGGGTTACAACTCATGGGGTAGGTTTTAAGCCGATTGGATAATGGTTGGTTAATCCCACAAGCTTTATGCCACAATTGTGCCAGCATATCCTGCAGTCAGGGCGCCATTGTAGAACAGAGGGTCTGTAGGTTGCTTGGTGTCTACATTTCTCTTTAGGTAACCTGCAGAGTATTTTACTGTACAAAAGACACTAGAACACAAGGTAAAAGCTATATGTAGGCACCACCTCAACCTCACATATTCAATGAGTTGTATTGTCTTCAGCATTGAGGCTTTGCCATTAGCTTGTGGAGAGCAAGGCTGGCTTGTTTGGGGATTCCCAACAGTTCAACTAGATGTACTCAATACTGGTGCTGTAAGCTTCATTAGGTAATAAGAGATGGCTAGTAGAGACTCTGTCTCTCCTATTATTTGACAATTTCATTTATATCACCTTTATACATATATATTTTATGAAACTTCTACTGTACTAGGTATCCATACAACTTCATAAATGTACCTTAATTTTAGCTGATTCTCCCCAAATTCCCTCCCCCATTCCTTCTCCTCCCCTTTACAAATAATTCTGTTCAGGCCACTACAATCCGCCATAACTATCTATTCTATTTTCCTTTTCTTATGAGATCTAGCTGTCCCTTTCTCTATACCTAACCTATGTGGTTATGTGGATTACAGCTTAGTTATCATTGACTTCACAGATAATATTCATATGTTTTTATAACTGAGTAATATTCCATCCACTTTCTTTCTTAAATAACTTGTGGTTTATGTTATCTACTTCACTTGCTTGGTTATAGTTATTCTAAGACCTTTTATATTTTTAGGATATTCTGAAAGTTGTTTCCCTGTTTCCTTTCTCGTCTCTTTTCATTTATATATAAAAAGGCTACTGATTTTTGTGAATTGATTTGTTTTATCCACCTACATTGGTTAAAGTGTTTATTAGCTGTAGGAGTTTCTGAGTGGAATTTTCAGGGTCACTTATTTATACTATCATATCATTTGCAAATAAAGATACTTTCACTTCTTCCTTTCCAATTTGTATCCCTTTGATTTCCTTTAATAGTTATATTGCTGTATTTAATACTTCCGGTAGTATATTGAATAGGGATTGGGCAACCTGATCTTAGTGGCATCGGAATGAGTTTCTGTCCATTTAAGTTGATGTTTGCTATAGGCATGGTGTAAACTGGCTATATTATGTTGAGTTATGTCCTAATCTCTCCAGTACAATTATCATCAAGGGGTATTGCATGTTTTCAAAGGCCTTTTCTGCATCCCATGAGATGATCATGTGGTTTTGGTTTTCAGTTCTTTTATATGGTGGATTACATTTATTGATTAACCTCTGTTGATCCCTTCCTGTGTCTGTGGGATGAAGCCCATTGCGTGGTGGATGATATTTTTGATGTGTTCTTAGATTAAGTTTGCAAGTATTTTATTGAGAAGTTTTGCATCTATTTGCATAATAGAAATTGGTCTATAATTCTTTTTATTTAGTCTTCATATGGTTTGGCTATCAGAGTTACTGCAGTCTCCTAAAACTGGGTCCATTTTTTTTTTCTATTTTGTAGAATAATTTGAGGAGCATTGGCATGACTCATGTTTGAATTTCTGGTAGAATGCTGTACTAAAATCATCTGGCCCTGGGATTTTTTTGGTTGAGAGAATTTTAATGGCTGATATTTCACTGAATCTTATAGGTCTGCTGAAGTTACTTATCTGATCTTGATTTAACTTTGGCAAGTGGTATGCAGCAAAAAAATTATCCAATTATTTTACATTTTCCAATGTGGTGGAATACAGGATTTTAAAGTGTATTCTTTTGATCAAAGGGACTTCAGCTAGCCTGACTATGGCAAATATGGCTCTGGCCGACCTTGCCCTTCTCCCCCATTTCCTCTGCCTTGCTAAAGGCCATTAGGTTACATTCTTAAAGCTAGCCACTATGGTCCTGTCTCCTATTTGGCCACTTCTTCCTCTGGAGGCTGACTACCAACGTCCACCTATCAAAGCATTAAAGTTTGGCTCACCTAATTAACATTCTCAATTAAAATTCAACACCTCATCCTAACATGGGGCTTCCTCTCTTACCTTTACCTATGGGTCACTTCTATCTCCTCTCTATCCAGAGGCAGTTCTCTTCTTTGAGCCTCATCCCACCCCCTTGGACAAATACTCCTTCCCCCTCTTCTTATATCTCCTGACTCTCCACCCATCCCTGTTGGGACAAATGAATCTTTGTGATGAAAGCCTGGTTGTGAGAATGTCCTGAGCCAACTTCAAGGTCCTTACAATGATTCGCTGGATATTCTTTCTGCCTTTTGGTAAATCTTCCCTTTTCATATCTAATTTTGCTGATTTCAGTCAGATGTTATCTCTCTTCCTCTAGTTAATTAGGATAAAGGTTTGCCATCCTTATTGCTGGTTCTCAGTTGAGTCTTTGTTTCATTCGTTCTTTTTATTGTTTTGTTTGTTTGCTTACTTGTTTCTCTTTTATTTTTCCATCCCTGAATTTCATTATTTCTTATTGTCCTCTCCTTTGGGTATGATTTCTTCTTTTTGTTCTAGAATTATTGGCTGTGCTGTGAAGTTACTAGTATCAGATCTCTCTGTTTTTTAAAATGTGGGCACTTAGTGCTGTGAACTTGCCTTTTAGAACTGCCCTCATTATGTCCTATAAGTTTGGGTATATTTTGCATTCATTCTTATTACATTCTAGAGAGACTTTCATTTCTTTTTTGATTCTTAGATTTCATCTTTTCATAGTGTTCCAAATTGCTTTGATATTTTTGCCATGATTTTTTTTAGATTTATATTTTATTTGTCTAAGGTATCTATTTCTTCTAGCATGTATTCAATACCTGAGATTCTTTTTTTCATCTCTTGTATTCTGCTGATGAAACTTGCCTCTGACAGTCTTGTTTAACTTTCTAAATTTTTCATTTTCAGATCTCCCTGAGTTTGGGTTTTTT
>OU015748.1:47834006-47846033 GCA_907169655.1 Acomys percivali
TATCTATCTATCTATCTATCTATCTATCTATCTATCTATCTATCTATCTATCTGGGCAAGGTAGAGCAGGAGAGGAAACACAAGACAAGTTACCAATTGTCCAAAGTCCACTGTGCTTTTCTTTTGTTCTCCCCTTCAATTTGCCCTTCATCTGCATGTAATCCTTTATAAGACCACACAAACCTTTGTGAGTCTTCCTGTTTAGTGTTTGCATGAATTTATGTATGCATATGGGCAATTATTTATCTCTCTTTTCAGCTATTGCAGAATTGAGTTAGTCATACACTTCAGCTCTCATCATTACCAACACCATTCAGCACAAGGTCCCTCTCTCATTTACCTTCTCTCATCTCATGACCAATCTTCCTGCCCATTCCCCTCATCCATCCAGATACCTGATCTGATGTTCTAACTTTCTATAGTCTTATAATAACTGCATGTGTACATGCTTTGGTCTACACGAATATCATTCTGTTGTGGGCTTTATTTTTGTTCTTGGTATGTGTTCATGCAGATGTTTTGGTATACAAAGAAGTTATGGAACTCATTATTATTTTTTTGTCTCTTACTCCCCCTTGTCATTAGCTTTACAGTTTATCAATAAGTGATGTATGGATATCTAGCTCTGTCATCTTCAGTCCTTCATACTGTGATGACATGAATCCACATATTTTACTTAATCTCATCAATGCCCAGAGACAGGCATTCTAGATTTTCTTCAATTTCCAGACACTAGGAAAAAATAACATGTCTTAACTGATATTAACATTCTTGTTCCTTTAGATCGATACCAAACTTCATCTTGTCATTGCCAGTTCTCGTTGTTCCTACAATCATCTCACTTGTTCAAACCTTCCTGAGTTACGACAGACACTGTTCCCAGACTCCCATTTCTCTCCTCCACTCCATACTCAGATATCCCGTTCACTTTTTCAGGCCCAGAGAAGCCAGCATGCTTTCCTATGTTGTGTTCTTCTCAAGTGGCCCCAAAACATGTTTTCTGTCCTAGTCATTTGTAGGCTTTGATGTTTTTAAAAACCTACTTTATTTGGGGTTCTTAGGCATCTCTCTCCCTTCTCCACCCCAGTCCCTTCCAATACCCCAATACTAGGTACAAAAGAATGAAAGTTAGTAGGGAGAAGGGGCACAGTTCTCTTTGCTGTTTAGGGCTGTTGTGTTCTTTGGTGATATAGCAGTCTCCGTCATCAGGAGAGTCATCCAGCAACAGCAGATGCTGCAGCAGCCTTCTCTTCCTCCTTTGACCATCTCCTGTGAGCATTCTGTTCATAGGCTTCTTTTCTCTATCTCTCTGGGATTTTATAGTTATATCCTCTCAGAGTCCCAAACAGGATGTTTTCCAACCAGCAAAGACTACACTCTCACACGAGGCAGTTCCCAGCTGACAAAGATCACACTCCCTCTCATGAGGCAGTTAGTTATCAGCTGTAGACAAACTGGAGCAGCCCCCATATCCTACATGTTTACATAACATAACTGAGCTTTTAAAAAACACCAAAACCTCCACAACAGCCATTGGGTGTAAACATCACATTTCAGGAAGATACATGATAAGCCATTGGAAGTACAGTTCTTTCTACTTGGATGGGTTGGATTTTTGCTTTGTTTTGTTTGTTTTTTGTTGTTTGCTCAGTTCCTGTCTTTATAGGTCATCATATATGTCCACTTCCTATAGTGTCTCCTCACTCTATTGTAATCCATATTACATATATTCCTGCAAAAGAACTGTTACCTTTTTCTTGCTGCACTGCATGCATTGTGTGTGCAAGCATGGCCTGCAACTCCGGTAAGGCATTTTGATCAGAAATAAATCACTTTTATCAAATAACTCATTAGAGAAGGATTTTGCTGGCGAATTCACATGCTTATCATAATAGAAAGAGGAAAACTTGAGAGAAAAGTGTCTGAACTGGTGAAGAGTTGTGGGGGTTGCCTGTGAAGAACTCAGTATTCAAAGTTGGGGTGTGAGAGCATTAGAGTAAAAGACAGAGCTTCCAAATAAGTCCCTGTGGCTTATGAGTTAGATCTCCTTCCCCACTCTTCAGGAGACAAATAATGTTTGCTTTAAAAAACAAACAAACTACTATTTCATAGCAGGGCCTGTCTCTCAGGAGAATCTCTTCAGAGATTGTATAATGTGGAAGACTGTTTATCACAACATGATGGAATTTAAACTGTCCAGGCCTTTTTCTCATACCAGTAATGAAGCAGAAATTTCTGTAGACTACCTGAAAAAAGTGAAGGGGTGCAGTATTTAGAGATGGTGTATTAGGACAGCTTAGTAGCTCATCTTCTTCACTTACTTTGTTGGGTCCCTGTGCTGTCTGGATGTTAGAGGCAAGAACTAGTCATCATTGTGCCTAGTGGGGACAATTGGTGGATTTAATCTGGGAAGGTGTCCCATTGACCAGAGGGGACAGCCCAGGAAGAATCATGACTGAGGCGTTACAAACTGAATGCTTCCTTTACATTGTAACCAAAAGAATCAGAACTGCTCAAGGAGGAAGCAGTGATGCAGAAGGGCATATATTTATTGGGACTATGACCCCAAGCCTTAGTCCTTATCTTTTCTGTGGTGAGAGAAGCAGCCATCTTCATTTAACTGCATCAGTGCAGATGACACTGCATCTATTGGAATCTGTGGAAGTGAGTCAATGGTGACTTGATCCCGGGCAGACTGGCTTCTGTTGGGGCAGCCTCCTTATCATGTAGCTTTGTATAGGTGTTCTCCAGACTTCTATTAATAGTGACGGTGATGGTTAGTCTTCACTGTCAACTTAAATGACCTTTAGAGTCACCTAAGAGATACCACAGATAGGCACAACTTGAGGAAGTTTTCAGAGAGGCTTAACTGGGAAGAGAAAATGTACCCAGAAAGGTGGGTGGTACCATCCCTCAGGCTGGAATCTGGGGTGAATAATAAACAAATAAGCTTTTCCACAAACTGGAGTAGTCTCCAAACAGTTCGAATGCTTCTGCAAATGCTTCTGGTGGTGAATTGGCTTTTTTTTTTTTAACATGGATTCCCTTACTGCTCCCCATGAGTCTGAGGCTATTTCTGCCCAGGGTTCCTTGGTCCTGAGGTGTTGATGGTGAATAGCTCATCCTTATTTGGAGGACATTCTGTCCGTATCCTAGAGTTTGCTGCACTGTGCCAAAGCCTTCTGTCTTCAGAGAGTTCTAAAGAACGTGCTCCTAACCTCACTGATTTACAAGTGAGGCATAAGAAAGACATTTTTGTTTTTTTAGCTTTCACACAACCCATGCCACCAGCAGTGTCATCTTCCTTTAAGTGAGGTAAGGGACTTGTGTGGCTACTTTGATAAAGCGCACAGTGGATGATGGATACTTGAAGGATGTGGGACTCACTGCCGAGTCTTCTCAAATCAATTACTAAGTGTTTTACAAGTGGAATATGAGGGTAAAGCCCAGGAGAATTACAGCACAGAAAGGATTTTTAAAGTTCCCTTCTGAAGAGGAAAGAACATGAGATTGTTGCTCAAAGAAGGGAACTTTGAGGCAAGAACAGAGGCAAGCCCCAGAGGCTAAACAGCTTATATCTCCAAGGGACTCAACTTATACAGGTTGTGATGAACAGCCTTCTTAGAAACGCCTAACGGGAAATCTTATTACAACTGAACTGTTTCTGTTTTTATGTAGAATCCTTTTCTTCCTGCATGAAATCTTACTGAAATAAACATAATTCTCTCCATCTCCCTCCTCCCTCCCGTGTGTGTGTGTGTGTGTGTGTGTGTGTGTGTGTGTGTGTGTGTGTAGATCTGTAAAAGCCAGAGGACAAGCGTGAATGTTGTTGTGGCTAGGAACTTAATAGAGACACGGTTTTCTCTATCTCACCAGCTCTGGCTTTATGAGCATGCATAACTGGGCACAGCTTTTTTAGAGTTGGGACTGGGGATCAAATTTTGGTTCTCAGGCTTGCAAGGCAAGGACTTTACTAATAGCCTAAAGTGAATATGACTTTTTAATTTATTGTGTTGGAGGATGTTACCAAATATTATCCACGTTTTCACCTTGGGAATGATAAGACAGCTGGGTCCCAGTGTGCTGGGACTAGAAACATGGTGCAAATCCTGGGTGGCCTTTACTAAATCAGTCACCACTTGACTACGTAAGTATGGGTATATAGACATACTACATTCAACAAACTGCACCTTGATAGCAACACTGCAGGACATTAATATCCCTATTTAACAGAAGAGAAAACTAAACGATACTAAGTCACTTAGAGTCTCAATAGGATGTCCTCACCTCTATCCCACTTTCCTGGTAGGTGAAGACTTTCATGGGACCTGCCCCTTGAGCTAGTGTCCAGTTATAAGTGAGTATATACCATTTGAGTCTCTCTGCTTCTGGGTTAGCTCACTCATTATGATCATTTCTAGTTCAATCCATTTGTCCACAAATTTTGGGAATTCCTTTTTTTTAATAGCTGAGTAGTATTCCATAGTGTAAATGTACCACAATTTCTTTATCCATTCTTCTACTGAGGGACACTTAGGCTGTTTCCAGGTTCTGGCTGTTATGAATAAGGCTGCTATGAACATGGTTGAGCAAATTTTCTTGTTGTGTGCTGGAGCATCTTCTGGGTATATTCCAAGGAGTGGAATAGCTGGGTCTTGAGGAAGCCCTATTCCCAGTTTTCTGAGATAGCACCAGATAGATTTCCAAAGTGGTTGAACTAGTTTGCATTCCCACCAGCAATGAAGGAGTGTTCCTCTCTCTCCACATCCTTGCCAGCATGTGTTGTTACTTGAATGTTTGATTTTAGCCATTCTGATGGGTGTTAGATGGAATCTCAGAGTTGTTTTGATTTGCATTTCTCTGATGACTAGAGATGTTGAGCATTTCTTTAAGTGTATCTCAGCCATTTGATATTCCTCTGTTGAGAATTCTCTGTTTAATTCTGAGCCCCATTTCTCAATTGGGTTATTTGGTTTGGGGACGTTTAATTTCTTGAGTTCTTTATAAAGTTTGGATATTAGACCTTTGTCAGATGCAGGGTTGGTGAAGATTATTTCCCAGTCTGTAGGCTGTTGCTTTGTTCTCTTGACAGTGTCTCTAGCCTTACAGAAGCTTCTCAGCCTCATGAGGTCCCATTTATTAATTGTTGACCTTAAGGCCTGGGCTGTTGGTGTTCTGCTCAGGAAGTTGTCTCCTGTGCCAATGTGTTCCAGGCTCTTCCCCACTTTTTCTTCTAACTGATTTAGTGTCTCTGGTTTTATATTGAGGTCTTTAATCCATTTGGACTTGAGTTTTGTGCATGGTGACAAGTATGGGTCCAGTTGCATTTTTCTACATGTAGAAACCCAGTTAGACCAGCACCATTTGTTGAAGATGCTGGGATAGGGAAGTTGGTGGATCCAGAGGATCCTAGAAACCTACAAGAGGAACATTATGATGGGTGGATCTGAGCCCAGGGCTTCTGCTTGATCTAAGGCACCAACCAAGGACAAAACATGCAGTCATCATCAAACCCCTACCCAGATCTAGCCAAGGGACAGAACATTCTCCACAGTTAAGTGGAGATTGGGGACTGACTTTCACACGATCTCTGGTGTCCCATATTTGACCATGTCCCTTTGTTGGGAAGGCCCAATGGCACTCGGAGGAAGGATAGCGGACTACCAAGAAGAGACTTGATACCCTAGCACCATATTTAGGGGGAGGAGGTCCCCCTCAGTCACAGTCATAGGGAAGGGGGATTGGGGTGAAAGTGGAAGGGAGGGAGGAATGGGAGGATGCATGGGATGGGATAGAAAATGAGATGTAATATGAATTATTTTATTTTTCAATAAAAATGTGTTTAAAAAAAAGATACTAAGTCAACACAATATAATAACAGACCATGACAGAACTGGATTGGGACACCAGTCCATGTGTTTCTTACTGTATTGTTTACCTTAAAGATAGAATAAAATGTAGATAAAAGACTTCCTACATTCTTTCATCAATAACTTTAGAAATTTTGATGCCAGGGGACTTGGTGCTCAGCCCAGCTCTCTTACAAGTGCCATCAATCTTAGAAGGGGGCTTGGAGCTAAGAGTGAGGCTTACCTGCTGAGTGACATTTTCAGGGTGGTTTGGGGGAAAACATTCCACTTTCTCTTCTTAATACTGTCTAATGGGAAAACAAATATCTTCACCTTTCAGCCCTCTGATAGAGAAATTCATGCCCAGAATTTTCAAACAGCAGCTCAAGAAACAAATAACCTTTGTTCCACTAATTTATCATTTTTTGTAACTGGATAATAGGGCTCTTCCAGCTGGGCTACCGTACTATAATGAAGCATGTCAGAAAGATCTTGGAGCTTAATGAATACAAAGAAATTAAACTCCCAAACCTGCTGATTTGAACAATCACTGCTTCCCACCCCATCCCCATTTTGGGTATGTTTCTAAGCCATTAAAAAAAAACTAATTACTTTCTTTCTTCCATTTGCCCAATAACTGAGGTCAGATGTGAATGTGTAAGCAGTGAGTGGCTCACCCTCTGACTCTACATCAGCACAGGCAGGGATGACCTCATACAGTGATAAGGTTGTCTATCCCGCATTCCTGCTGAAAGCACACTATTTTGTAGATATGTCAGGCAGAGACCTGATTTTAAAATCTTCATATGACTTAGAGATAAAAATAAACAATAAATGGCTAGGAATAGGAGGGAAGAGCCTATGCCAGGCTCCTTCGAGCTGTCAGGAGCTGCTGAAGAGCAGTTTGGTGACAGGAGGGTAGTGGTGGCAGGGAAGAGAGATAAGAATAGAACCGACTGAGCAGAGTTGAGTTAGTAGAGGAGGAAGCCAGCCTCTTAGGTTTGAGGAAAGGATGGTATGGCTGTCCAGAAAGCATTCCTCTGATTGGTGGTCACAAGATGCCATTGGCGGGGGATAGAGGAGACCAGCTGGTAAAAGCAGAGGATCTGAAGGCAGTAGGAGGGGAGTGTGGTGCTCTACGTATATGATGTCAAGGAGATGGGTTCTAACTTGAGATAAGCCTGTGGTATTTTTTGCTTGCTTCTGTTGAGACTCTGGATAAGTTACTAGCCACCCTTACTTCCTCATCTACAAAGTGGACTTGAGTTTATACGATGATTAAATACAATCCTTCAGTGCTTAGTCCAATGGCTGATACACAACAGGCTATTGACTAATGACAGATTTATTATCCAGGTAGATTGGTTAAAATATTTTATATCATGTGTCTGTGTGTGCATGTGTGTGTGTGTGCATATGCATGCATGTGTTCATGGAGGCTAGAAAGTGTAGGATACCTATAGCTGGGGTTAGATGTTTGTGAGCTTGCTGATACAGACCTCTGGAAGGTCCATCCACCACCTCATCTGTCTTCCATTTATATATAAGTTATATATATTCCAGATAAAAATCTGAATTCTAGTATATGGAGGTAAGGGTTGCATGGTTCTTTTGAACAAACAAACAAAAAAAAGGATAGCAGGCTACCAAGAAGAGACTTGATACCCTATGAGCATATAAAGGGGGAGGAAGTCCCCCTCAGGCACAGTCATAGGGGAGGGGAGTAAGGGAAAAATGGGAGGGAGGGAAGAATGGGAGGATACAAGGGATGGGATAACCACTGAGATGTAACAAGAATAAATCAATAAAAAAAAGAGGAAAAAAAGAGTGATATTAAGTTAGATGCTTGGGGTGATCATGACTCCAACAATGGAAGCCCAACTCTACCCAGGGCCTCCTGGATGAATAATCTCTGGAGAAGCCTGTGCTGAAGTGAGCTCTGAGCCCTTTATTCATTCAGCAAGGAGGAGCTACTGATGCTGGGCCAGGCGCAGAGGATGGAAAAGAAAATAGATGTATTGCAAAGCCTCTACTTTGGGGGTCACTTAGAGTTATGCTCAGGAAAACAAAATGCCCAGAGGGAAGAACAACACAGATCCACAGAACTTTATTACAAGTAAAGGATAAGATTGGTAAAAAATGCAGTACGTGTCAAATCATTGTTAAATCCCTACATGGCCTGCAAGTGGGAGGCTGGTAAGATGAAATTTGGCTGGAGGAGTAGATGCCTTCTGAGGGCAGAGCATCACTTCTTACCCTATTTTCAGTTGACTATTTTACAGGCACAAGGTCAGGGTTTCGCTATTCAGTGGCAGCTGTGGAACCCAGTCCAATCTCTACTGTTCACAGTAGAGGCTCTTGGCTTAGGTGTGGTAATGTGGGTGCCAGGCTAAGGAGAAAGCTGTTAGATTTACTTGAGGTCACAGGGAATTCAAGCACCACCCCATCTTCACTGTGAGAAAACTTGAATGAGATGATTGTTTACCCTCTTCATCCCTCCCAGATGTGGTACTTGAACACTCCAGGTGTGATGGTTTCACTAGAAGAAATCCTATTTCCTTGCTTCCTGACAAGATACACATTTGCAGCTCTCTAGGCTTTCTTTTGAGCCTCCAAACTGGCTTGAAGGGGTACTCCCCTGAATTTGACGTCTCATGCTTTGTCAGTTCTGATTGCTGATCCTATGACCCTGTCAGTTTCTGAATCTCTAGCTAGCTGCCTAAAGAAAAGGGGGAGGTCAGATGCCCCCAGTCAATTTTTAATCACAGATGGCAGATGTTGAAGCCTGGGATTTATGGATGCTTTTCATCTTAACTAACCTACTGCTAGCCCCGGGTGACTCTCTCCCCGTTGACCTGCATGATTTATACATCTATCGCCCACTGCGGTGAGCCAGAGGCAGAGCTTCAGAAGTGAGTTGCCTTGCCCCTTCGTTCATTCTAGTTCTCTTATGATATAATAATAAACTCATTTGCTGAAAGGGATCTTGTCCCCGTGGAACACCACCTCCAGACATCCTCCCCCACAGCTCGCCAGCTTCATCCCTCTCTGTAATCCAGAGTTCTCACACACCTGGCTCCCCTGGAGGATCGCAGGTTCTTAAACGAAGCCTGAATTGATGGGTTTGGAAGGTAGTCAAGGACTAGTGAATTTCAGGGGCCATGGTGTGAGACCTGCCTCTGCTTCCCAACCCCTTCTTTTGAAGCTTGGGCAAACTGCTCAAACATCTACCATCTGTAGCTTGGATGCAACAAATCCAAATGTATCTTAAAGAGAAATCTCAGGTTCCTGGAAAAGATGTCTACATCTATTTCAATATGTCACAATGTTCTTCTGCAACTAACAATAACCCAACATACTGAGGACCACATCACACCCTCTGTGTTTATGTGTGTGTGTGTGTGTGTGTGTGTGTGTGTGTGTATACTCATAACTCATGCATATGCTGGAGTGTTGGTGTGCAGGGCATGTGTGCTGTGTAGGCTTGTGAACAGCACACCTTTGGCTATCATTCTGTGGCACCTGTTTTGTTTCTGAGACAAGGCCTCTTACTGGCCTGGAGCTCACTGGGTAACCTGGGCTGGCTGGCCAGTGAATCCCATCTGTCTCTGCTTTTCTTGCACTGGGATGAAAGCATCATGCCCATTTTTCTCCATGAATTCTAGGGATTGAACTAAGGTCCTCACACTTGCATAGCATCCCATCTCCACAGCACAGAAGTGCTTAGTGATGAAGGTCAAAGGCTTAGACCAATTAGATGATATAATAATAGATAACCACTGTTATTTACTGACCCTTAACCATAATGCCTGGTCTTTCTCATCACATTAAAAGCATTGCCATAAGGCAGGAAGGTAACATAAAAGACTTTCAGTACAGCTAAGACTATAAGAAATTATCATACATTCTACATACAGAAGTTATGTACTGCTTAGCTTTATCTAGTCTGTCTCTTGAAAAAATATTCCAAACTCTCACTAAAACAACAACAAAAACAACAAAACTGTAGAGATACACACTTTTAAAATGTGAAAACTCCCAAAATAATTGACTTTTTTTAAAAATTGAAAATATGATTCAGCAAAAAGATTCATATTGGCCCAAAGACCTCAGTAGTTTTACATGCTTAATTTTAGTCCTCCCAACAGCCCTGGGGTGGATTTTGCTATTTCTTCTTGCAGTGTAATGAACTAAAGATCAGGCATGCCAAGAACCTTATCTGGAGTCACACAGCTAGCACATGGCAGTTGAAGACTCAGAGGCAGACCTGCTTGCCTCCTCCCAGTGTGTCCTCTGTCCCTCTGAAGTAGCTGTCAATCATCTTCCAGCTGTCCTTGCCACTGTAGCATCCGACAAGTAGGGTGGTTGTTTTTTCTATCACATGTTTCTAGGTTTTTGAGATCTTTCTGAAGTCTTTTATGACTTTGCTGGATCTGACTTCCAACTATTTGAGACCTCTGAAGGCACTGTAGAGTTGGGGGCTTGTAAGCTTTTCACCTTCTTTGTTAGCATGTTTGTTTGTAATGTCCTTACTCATATCTTGTTTACACAAACATGTTGTTAACATTTCATAGGTGTGCCTTCCCTGACACTTCTAGGAGACACAGTCGAACAGCAGACACACAACCTGTTCCCCTGGCTCTTAAAATTGTTTGAGATGCTCCCTCTGCCTTGGTTGTAGGAGACAAAGAACTACAGGTGACCAAGGAATGGTGTGAGCGGGAGAAATAGTCACACCTAGGAAGAGCACACCAATTTGTTATCCAATACCAAGCAGTCAGTCCTGAAAATGTTTGCGTGTGCATGCATGTGTGCGTGCATATGCTTGAGCGTGTTATCTATCTGTCTGTCTGTCTGTCTGTCTATCTATCTATCATCTATCTATATTCTATCTAGCTGTCTGCTTGTCTATCTATCTATTATCTACATATCTGGGATACTAATTATAGGAAAAGGGAGCAGAGGCTATAAATTTGAGAGAAAGCAAGAAGAGGTTGGAGGTAAGATAGGGAAAGGGGAAAATGTAACTATATTTTAATTTTTTAAAAAAAGTCACAAAAAAGGTATCTACCAAAAAAGAAATCCCTTGCTTGCTATGGCTACATCAAATATGGATGTTTAATTCCTAAATGATGTTAATTTTTCTTCTTACTTGAAAAGATATTTTAAAATATGCATATCTGTGTGGAGGTCTATACCTGTGTGACTGCAGGGGCCTGAGGTGGAGTCAGAAGATGGTGTCACTTCCCGCTGGGACTGCGGTTACAGGTGGCCATGAGCATTGAACTGTGGTTGCTGGGCACCTAACTCATGTCCTCTACAAGAGCAATATATTAATGGCTGAGTCTCTCTTCCAGGCCTTTTCTGATTTATTTTATTTTGAGCCTATGCTGCCACTATTTTTATGTAAAAGGAATAATTGAGATTTTCTAGAGATTCTAAATCAATCATATACAGAGAATCAGCCTAGATTTTGTTGCTTGTCAAATAGACGTGAAGATGGAAGGAGGTTAGGGAAACAGCTACAGACGTGCCTGGCAATGTGCGTCATTCCTCCATGCCTTTATCTAATCAAAGTATTTTTGCATTTAACTGATAACTTTTATTTAAAGTAACTATCATTGTAATTTTGTAAGTTGGAAATTATTGATTTCATTTCGCAAATAAAGTTGAACCCAGAAAGTTAAGTAACATGATGGAAATTCTGCAAAACAGATGGAGCCAGAATTCAGATCAAGGTTGTCTGACTCCAGATCTAATACTTTGTCTCCTTAACGGTGCAATCTTTGATTTCTGTAAGCTTGTTTGTGGTAACAAGTCATAAAGGAATCCCTTTCTCATTAGTTCCATTATTTTATTGCACTAAAATAAGGGGAAAATAAATATAATTTGCATTAGTAATAAAACTGTGAACTTTGTTTTCAAGAAAGAGATATTTTTAATTTAAGCTTCACTCAAACAGCATCAACAAAGAGATATTAATACACTTTTCTTAGTCACTAGAAGTTGCATTGAATTTTCTAAATTATTTTTTGAGATTACAATATAATTAAATTATTTCCCTGTCCATTTCTTTCCTCCAAACCCTCCCATAAACCCTTCCTTACTCCCCTTCAAATTCATGACCTGTTTTTTTTTACACACACACACACACACACACACACACACACACACACAC
>OU015748.1:47852579-47888433 GCA_907169655.1 Acomys percivali
CACACACACACACACACACACACACACACACACACACACACACACACCTGGAATAAAAATAAAAAATAAGAGTGTTCTTAAAGTAGTACCAGGTAAGTGGTAAAATTTTTATAAAATTATGTTTTTATAAAACACCATCACTATCATTATCCTTCTTCCCCTTTCTATTATAGCTATTTGTATACTTGTCCCTGATCCACCCTCTAAGATTATTGCCTTTCTGTTCATAACATATTCTCAGTCCTTACTCACACGGACTGTGGAATAAGTACAATCCTCTCACTGAGATTCCATTAGACATAAAGAAAGGCTGGTGAGTTGGCAGGGCCATTGGGAATATGACTGAAAATGAAGCTCTGGGGATGGAGACATGGGTCAGAGGTTGAGGCACTTGTTGCTTTTCCAGATGACCTAGGTTCCGTTCCCAGCACCTACGTAGGGGGCTCACAACCTTTCATAACTCAAAGTTCCATGGGATCTGATGCTCTCTTCTAACCTTTGTGGATAGCAGGCATACATATGGCACACATATACACATATGGGCAAAGCAATCATGCACACATAGTAAATTAAAAAATTTTAAAAGTCTCCAAAGATGGAAGTAGTCAAAAGGACAGTGCCACCTTTTTTCTCTCCTCCATAACTGTTCCCTGGGAAGGATTATGTGGTATATCTCCACTATTCTCAGACTCTTGAGGCATGATGGGTAATAACCACCACACAGTTAGATCTGAGGGAGTCAGATTATCTTCTGAAGAGAGTCAACAACTTTTCCAGAGCCAATGGATCCTTCTATATCTCAGTCATTCTACTGCATAACAAACTTGGGGTATAGAAAGAGTAAGAAATTCTCAAAGAATTAGGGCTTTGGAGAACACAAATTGAAGCCCAATGTCACGATTGGTAGAATGATTCTGGGTAAATTCAGAGACAGAATTTTCCTTTGTTGCCATGTGTCATGAGAGCAGATATGGGTTCCTATATGAATGCAGTTGTGGTGGTTATGGGTCTGCTTTGGGCTATCACTGATGCCCTTGGGATAAAGGTGGGTCTCCTACAACACAATGGTCTTACTGCCAAGATGAGGGAACTAGTGAGAATTGGTGTTAGAAGAAATCTCAGCCAACCGCTAGCCCCAGCTTTCTGCAACATGTGCTGTTTCCTTGATTATGGCCCTATCTGTGCAACTTCTGTACTACTACTGATATAGAGTTTTCCTTTAACACCACTCACATTTTTACTTGAATACACATGGAAAGGAAAGTGCATATCATTACTGTAAATGGAAAACCAACAGCATTTCCTATAAATGGGACACAAAAAATACAATAAGTCATCAGTGTTATTAAAGTCTGGCTAGGAACCAATGTTTGCCAACATTCTAAGCCTGAGGCCGTGTTCCCTTCATTGGAAAGGTAAATTAGCAGATATTAGAGAGGTGTTAATGGAGAATTTGAACTGTGCTACGACAGGAAGGATTGAATGATAATTGTACTGGATTAAGTGTAATGTAGTGCTACATCCATGCCCCACCTGAAATTATCTCCATTGTCCTACAGTTTGAAGAAAAAGTCACTTTTATTTTCCCAAGGATGAAATTAAAGACCAAGTAGATCAAAGGTGTTATCATACCACAGAACTGACACATGGACACATGCTGCCTTAACTATTCCTGGGGAGACACGGACCAATGTCTATTTATCCCAGGCAGGATGTCAGAGGCAGACAGAGGAGCACTTCCATTCAAACCTAGTCTGATGAGTCAATGGGTTGATTAGAGTTGCTTGGAGGGCTGTGGATTGAAGGGTTTGCTTGCAGAAGTACAGGCAACTCCAAGGAGATAAACTCTAGAGGAAAATGCTGATTTCCCAACAGCTAACCACTTGTATATCTTCAGAGTGGTGCAGTCCTCATGAGCTCCGTGGCAAAATATTAATGGACCCAAGCCTGAGTCATCTTCTGTGAGTGATCTCAGCTGCTGAAACTTTAGGAAGACAATGCATCCCAGAGGCCAGCTTTCCAAAATACTGTGTCAGAGTTCTGATGATGATGTTCTATTCAACTAAGGGTCACAGAAGGACCACCACCATCATCAGAGGTACATGGGCTCTGCTAATTTAATAAAAACAAAATCAAGATTACCATTCTACCCCACACTCTCAGTAGTTTTGAGAGGTACACAGACCCTGTTTGATTTTTTACCTATATTCTAGGGGTAAAATGAGTGGCCTTGGGGGAAGTTCCTGATAGTTTTAAGGCTCCATGTCTGGCAGGTGGCCCAGTCAATTCCTAGCACCACCTTCTGCTTATGAACTGTGTTTCCTTTCTGCTAGCTGTCCAGTCTCTTGAAGATGCTGGCTTGACCTCTTTTCATCTTCTGTTGCCTTGTGATTGAAATTTATATAATGCGCTGATTGAATTCTCTGGGAACAAGCTACTGTAAGCCCTTTACAATGTTTGCATTATCAAGTTCACCTCCTTGTTATTCTTTCGGAGGCATCCGGGAAAGGAAAATAAACCTTTCAGGGATTCTCTTCTTTTCCACCCAACACCAAGCACAAACAGGATACCGGTGATAGGAGTTGGGAAGTCAGCAGGTGCTGCTATCCCTAGGCCAACTACAGTGGCCGAGTGACCATCCTGAGTGAATGGACAGGGCTGGGGCTGATGTGAGCAGAGCAACAGACTTCTACTTAAGTGGTTGAAGAGGCTCAGGTTCACACTTAATATTAGCCTCAGGCTGATATTTTACACAACATTTAGCATCTTCCATTTCCCTCTTGCTTTTTCATAAAATGTATGTATGTCTGAGACTCCTTATCACTAGCCTGGAATTCAGGTCCTTTCATATGGTGACTGATCATCCCATACAGTATGGGTCAATCCTTCAAACTCCTCTGCCTCCTCCAGCCTTCCTTGGTCCTGTATAACCAACTCAAGCTTTCCTCACAGGAGCCTCCTGAGGGAATCTTACCATCCTTCAGTTTATTTTCTCAGTAAGAAGGAATTGGGTCTTTTGCATCTTGTTTATTTTTTTTTCACCTGTTATTTGTATAGTATTATCTTAACAGTTTTAAGGGTGGTGACCTTGCACCTAAGAGAGATACTGTGCTTTTTCTTTTAGATGGGCACAGACTGTTCTGTTGTTTGCATGACCTACAGCCTGCCCTGCTTTGCATATGAGGAACATGATTAGGCATGGCCAAGGAATGTCTTTCCAACTAAGACACAATAGCAAGGTGCTGGTCTGTGTATGCTCCTTGGTGTAGCAAGTAGCGTACCTTGACTTTGGTCTTTGGCCCTGGCAAAAATCATACAAAAACCTATAGTGTTTTTCATCTTAGGAGTCAGGAGTTTAGGGCAATGGTTCTATCTCTTTCACTGACTATTATACACACTCATGCCCAGCTCTTATACTGGAGGAAATACCCCCTTTCTGTTGAAGCTCTTAGGTTGGAGTAGAGGATACTTATGGACCCATCTTGCTAAAGCTTTACAATTTCCTTCAGGACTGATGGAATCCTTTCTGCTACTATCAGGGAGGA
Organism: Acomys percivali; assembly: GCA_907169655.1. Lineage (NCBI taxonomy): Eukaryota > Metazoa > Chordata > Mammalia > Rodentia > Muridae > Acomys > Acomys percivali. Next base: position 47,856,125 of record OU015748.1, read on the forward strand.
AGCAGGTGAGAATTCTTTGCTTCTCTCTCATTATCTCCCATGCTTCCTTGCTTCTTCTCTGTTGACACCAAAGTCTGTTCCCTGTGGCCTTGAGAAAATACAGAGAGGAGGGATGGATGTCAGGACTAATCTCCCAGTAGGGAGATTCTAAGTGAATAGCAAAGACCCTGGTGGAGAGAAGCTGAGGATTTGCCTGGGCTGTGATTGTTATGAAGTCATGTTGTCATGGTGACTTTGGTTGGCAGAGAAAACAGAATGAAGAGGGAGGGATGGGAGACAGGCTGGAGGAGGAGGGAGGAAATGATTAGGGACAACAGGAGAAAGAAAGTGAGAGAGAAGAGGCCAGGAAAGTAGAAGGAAAAAGAGAGGAAGAGGAAGAGAGAAGCAAGGAGCTTCCTGGAAGGTGGGAAGGTGTTTAACTTAGGAGAAGAGAACAAGACCTGGGTGGATAGTAGCAAGAACGGGGTGGGTAGTAGCAAGAGCCGGGTGGGTAATAGCAATCACTGTAGAAAGGAAGGCATCTTTGGGGCCAGTGAAAGGGAGAGAACAGAAGGGGTCAGGAGGAAAGGAGAGGAGACGAGATGAGTAGAAAGGACAAGGGGAAGAGAAGAAGCAAAGATGAAAGAGCTGAGGAATGAGCAAGGCTGGGCATTAGGAGGGAGGGGAGGCAGCTCTGCTCTCACAGTAATTCTTAATTATTGTGTGATGTTTTCTGTCTCTATCTGCTCTTTGATCTTTTGTGCTGCACATTAAATATGAGCAACCAAATGCCTGAATCTCATGTTTGAAAAAAGACGAGACTTCAAAGCGAGGAGAGGAACAAAACGGGCTGGCGCACCTGACATTTTGAGCCTCTAGTTTCCTGGTCCAATTAGGTTAAATGCAGTCTGAAATCACCAGCCAGTCTGAGCTAGACTGCCTAACTTGCTCCCACAGTCAGCCACCAGGCTTAATGAGATCAGCAGCCTAGCCAGTCACTGGGATCCTGCCAGGGTCTGCCTGGAAGTTGCCACACAAAGTGAAGCAGCTCATGTGTTCATGTGGCGGTGCCTTACAACCTCCATGGGATCTTGAAGAGATGGGTCTTTTGGATGAAGTCCATTTGGGGGGGCAGCTGGGACAGTTACTTCAGAAACAAGAGGCACCATTGAACCCTAACTTATACCCTCACTGTCCTGAATTCCTTCTAATTATTGAGTTCGCAGAAGCAGCCACACCCATATCCACTTTCCTATAGTTTCAAACTCAGGGGCTGACCTACCAACAGTAGTGACGTAGTTACTCATCTCCTACTCAAAGCCTCCATTCTCTGGCTTAAAATGTAGAAAGCAGTCACTGGTAATGTCCTCTCTCATGGTGATTCAGTTTGCTGGGACCATTCGAGACATCCTGCTGCGGCCAAGTACCTCTGCCCAGTAGTCTGCAAGCCATCCATAGTTCCCAGAAAGTCTGTTTTCCACTAGATCCTTTCTCTCCCCTTGTCCACTGTAACATCCTTGTGTGCAAGCAAACTTTCTATATGGTGTGTACGTGTGTGTGTGTGTGTGTGTGTGTGTGTGTGTGTGTGTGTGTGTGTGTCTACACACGTCTAGAAGCCAGAAGTCAACCTTGTAATGTCAGATAGTGTTCACTTTGTGTTTTGAAACAAAGTCTCTTCATTGGCTGGGAACTCACCCAGTCATAAGGCTAAGCCTAGCCTAGTTGACTAGCCAACAATCCTCTGGGATTATCCTGTCTGTGTCCCACTATTGTCTGGCTTTTATTTTTCCTTGTGCAAGTTAAGTTTTGAACTTTACCCACCATCCTCTCATAATCTCCCAAATTACCTGGGTCACCTTGTGAGAGAAGAAGGACACATTCCCACTTAGTTGAGGAACCTATGATGAGAGTGCAAGGAGAGCCTCCCTTATCCAGAATGCTTGCATTCAGAAGTGTTTGGGATTTGCATTTGTGAGGATTTTGCAAATTTGCATATGCATAAAGACATATCTTGGGAGACCCAAGTCCAAACATGAATTTCATTTTTGTTTAATTTATACCTCATGCACATAGCCCGAAGGTAATTTTGTACAATTTGTGTAATAATTTTGGGCCTGCAACCAAGTTTTTTTTGGTGTGAAAGTTTCTACTTGTCACATTGTGTTGGCAATCCCCCGGCTCAGAGTTCAGGGCCTGTGAAATGCAGATTAGAAGTGCTCATTCGGTCTAAACATCCTGGCAAATTAGCCAGAGAGGAGGTGGTGATTCACTCAGAGTAGGGACAACTGAGACTCGGTTGTACACATCTTATTCCTGCCAAACAAGAGATGGTCTGTCAGTCATCTTGAGTTTTGGGTGCTGAGAGTTTGGTGGTAGATCTTGATTGCTAGCTTTTGCCATCCACATCTCTTTTCCCTCATCACTCCACAACCCTGACCTGGCTAAGAAGCTCAATGGTGATTGGCCAATGCCCAGCAGCAGTGCCAGCAGCAGAGGTAAAGATGAAGTTGAGTCACTTGTAGCAAAAAGCCATGATCAGAACCCTCCCCTGCTTTGGAGCATCTCAGAGCACAGAGGCAGGAAACAAGGCTCTGTCCCCTAGGATGCTTTGGTAGGCATCTTTTTTCAGGTTCCTCCTCTCCTGGAGCCATGTCTCAGTGGCAGAGTGAACCACCACGCACCAGACCCTCTGAGGACTGGCGTCAATGACAGTTGTTCTTTTATAGAACTCCCCCCCCTCCCCCCCGGAGATGTGACATACATAGTCTGTAAGTGCCACAGGGTGGAAAGCTAGGGAGGAAGAAGGCAGGGAGGGGCTCTTGTTTATTTATTTTTTTCTCCAGTTGATTGATGGGGGCAAAGGAAAGCTGGGGCTTTGGGAAACAGAGAAACTCAAGCAGGCTCACCTTGGCCTCTGAGCTCATGACAAGACAGATGAGGTCCTACCATGGCAGATATTTGTGTTTCAACATGGAAAGCTGACAAGCCACGTGAAGCTGCGAAGGAGTAGATTGAGGAGTCTGCTCCCTCATTCATGTCTTGTCATAAGCTTCCAGTCTCCGTGTAAATTCAGCACAGTGTTCAAGAGCAGGGTTAGACACAACGGATCCTAGTCCGGGCCTTCCTGACTGAGTTGAGATCTAACATCCTGTAACTCAGTTTCCTCTTTGTAAAGTGAGAGCAGCACTGATCTATGCCATAGCCCTGTGGTGGGCATTAGCTCTAAGTGCCTGATGACAACTATATATTATTTGCATCATTAATTTTATTTATATATCATATACGCTCCTAGAGCCCTTGTCATGGAATGAGAAAGGGGAAATTGCTTCCTTCACACAGGCTGATATTCTGTCCATTGTCACCCTTTCTATGATGTCTGCTGTCTTAGGGTTACTGTTGTTGTGATGAAATATCTTATTCAAAGCAACTTGGCGGGGAGGGTTCATTTGTCCTGTCCTTCCATATCAGTGTTCTTCACTGAAGGAAGCCAAGACAAGAGCAGGAATACAGAGACACAATGGATACAGAGCAGGAATGTGGAGGCAAGAGCTGATGCAGAAACCATGGGGCACTACTGTTTACTGGCTTGTTTCTCATGGCTTGCTTAGCCTGCTTCCCAGGAGAACTCTGGACTACCAGCCCAGGGATGGCACCACCCACAGTGGGCTGGGCCCTCCCCATCAGTCACTAATTAAGAAAATGCCCTACAGGGGTGCCTACAGCCAGATCTTGTGGATGCATTTTCTCAATTGAGACCCCCTTATCTCTGATGAGTCTAGCTTTCATTAAGTTGACATAAAACTAGCCAGCACATCTGCTGTGGTGGCAAAGAAGAATCTCAGCTTGATACATATGGTATCGAGTATTGTACAGATGTAAGTGTTCTTGGAACTTGGGAGAAAGTCTGTCTGGAGAAAAATCCACATTTGGGGATCTGTCAAGACCTGTAACTATCTTCTTGATGACTTAATTTTATTTTTAATTAATTAATTAACTTTATATTACAGTCAGAGTTTCTCTTCCCCTTCTCCCCCAAGTCCTACCTCCAACTGCCCCATCTACTCTTCTTTTCTTTCTCTTCAGAAAAGGGTAAGCTCTGGTTTTAAGTTGAGGTCTTTAATCCACTTGGATTTGAGTATTGTGCATGGTGACAAATAAGGGTCTAATTGCATTTTTCTACATGTAGACATCCAGTTAGACCAGCACCATTTGTTGAAGATGCTATCATTTTCCCATCGAAAAGATTTAGCTTCCTTGTCAAAAATCAAGTGAGTAAATGTGTGTGGATTCATCTCTGAGTCTTCAATTCGATTCCATTGATCCACCAGCCTATTGCTTTGCCAGTACCATGCTGTTTTAATTACTGTTGCTCTGTATCACAGCTTGAGATCAGGTATGGAGATTCCTCCAGAGGATCTTTTATTGTATAGGATTGTTTTTGCTATTCTGGGTTTTTTATTTCTCCATATGAATTTGAGAATTGATCTTTAAAACCAGAGACATTAATTCAGTTAGAGGAAAAAGTGGGGAAGAGCCTGGGACACATAGGCACAGGAGACAACTTCCTGAACAGAACACCAACAGCCCAGGCCTTAATGTCAACAATTAATAAATGGGACCTCATGAGGCTGAGAAGCTTCTGTAAGGCAGGAGACACTGTCAAGAGAACAAAGCGACAGCCTACAGACTGGGAAAAGATCTTCACCAACCCTTCATCTGACAAAGGTTTAATATCCAAAATATATAAAGAACTCAAGAAATTAAACACCACAAAACCAAACAACCCAATTGAGAAATGGGGCTTGAAACTTAACAGAGAATTCTCAACAGAGGAATATCAAATGGCTGAGAAACACTTAAAGAAATGCTCGTCCTTGTTAGTCATCAGAGAAATGCAAATCAAAACGACACTGAGATTCCATCTTACACCCATCAGAATGGCTAAGATCAAAAACTCAAATGATACCACATGTTGGCGAGGATGTGGAGAGAGAGGAACACTCCTTCATTGCTGGTGGGAATGCAAACTAGTACAATCACTTTGGAAAGCTATCTGGCGCTTTCTCAGAAAAATGGGAATAAAGCTTCCTCAAGACCCAGCTATCCCACTCCTTGGAATATACCCAGAAAATGCCCTACCACACAACAGGGACATATGCTGAACCATGTTCATAGCTGCTTTATACATAATAGCCAGAACATTGAAACAGCCTAAGTGTCCCTCAGTAGAAGAATGGACGAAGAAACTGTGGTACATTTACACTATGGAATACTACTCAGCTATTAAAAACAAGGAATTCCTGAAATTTGTGGACAAATGGATTGATCTAGAAATTATCATAATGAGTGAGTTCACCCAGAAGCAAAAAGAGACAAACAGTATATACTCACTTATATCAAAACACTAGTCCAAGGGATATGTACCCTGAAAAACTTTACTTACCAGGAAAGTGGGTCAGAGGAGAGGACATCCTATTGAGACTTTAGGTGAGAGTAGCATGGACGAATGGGGAAATAGTAGGACCCACAGGGTCCTGGAAACCTACAAGAAAAACTTTATGACAGGCAGATCTGGGTCCTGGGGTCCTCCTCAAACTAAGGCACCAGCCAGGGAGAATATAGGCAGTAAACTTCGAACCCCTACCAAGACTTAGCCGACAAACATGATATTCTCCACCGTTGAGTGGAGAGTGAGATCTAACTTTCACACGAACTCTGGTGCCCCTTTTCTGAGCATGCCCCCTGGATGGGGAGGCCTGGCGGCACTCAGAGGAGGGATAGCAAGTTACCAAGAAGAGACTTGATATCTAAGAGCATATATAGGGGGAGGAGGTCTCCCTCAATCACAGACATAGGGGAGGGGAGAAGGGGAGAAGTGGGAGGGAGGGAAGAATGGGAGGAAACAGGGGAAGGGCTAACAATCAAGATGTAATATGAATAAATTAATTAAAAAAAAAAGAAAAATATAGGTACAAGAAAAAAAAAAAAAGAAAGAAATGCAAAGACTGTGTCAAACATATTAAACACTGAAAATAAGGAGACAGGACCAGGCAGAAACAGCACAGCTTCTGTGAGTTTAAGATTCATGCATGGCTCTGGGCAAGTTCTGGAATCCCGCAAAGCTCAAGGCCTCTTCTAGATAGGTATGGACCAGATGTTTTCTGAAGATTTGATTCCTGTCCAATAAGTCTACTATAAATGGCAGAACTTTAGAAGTGCTTCTTCACAAACATTATTTCCTTTTCCCTCCAAGGATTGTAAAGCCAAATGAGCATACTTTAGAATGATTCAAATCATCCCTCTACTTTCCTCACTTAAATTAAGTGTGTGTGTGTGAGAGAGAGAGAGGGGGGTAGGGGGTAGGGAGAGAGTGCTCATGTGCATGCACGCCTTCTGACTATTTTGTATATGGTTTCATTAAAATCACAAAATTCCTCGACATTTAAATTATTGTGATGGTCTTTCTATTCCCTAAAAAAAATACTGTATCATCACAGGTTACAAGCTAGTTGTAATGACAATAAATAACTTGTTATACCAATAAAAAAAAAAGAAAAGGGTAAGCTACCCATAGATGTCAACATGCCTTGGTATATCAAGTTGCACTAAGACTAGGCACATCTCCTGTTGAGGCTAGAAAGGACAGTGAATAGAGTGAAAGGGTTCCAAAGGCAGGTAACAGATCCAGAGACAGCTCCTTCTTTCACTGCTAGGAGTCCCACATGAAGACAAAGCTACATATCTGTTACACATATGCAGAAGACCTAGGTCAATCCTATGAATGCTCTCTGGTTGGTGATTCAGTCTCTGTGAGACACTGTAGGCCCAGGTTAGTGGGTTGGGTAGGTTTTCCTGTGATGTCCTTGACTCTTCTGTGTCTTAAAACCCTTCCTCCTCATCTTCCACAGGAATCTCTCACTCTCTCTCTCTCTCTCTCTCTCTCTCTCTCTCTCTCTCTCTCTCTCTCTCTTTCTCTCTCTCTCTCTCTCCATCAGTTCCTGCGTGAAAACTCTCTGATAATGATTAAACTAGGTTCCTGTCTGCAAGTGTTTCAGGGGTGGACTTCCTCTCATGGCATGGGTCTCAAACTGGATCAGTCATTGACTGGCCATTCTCTAAATTTCTGCTCAATCTTTATGCCTCCTCATCTGTAGGCAGGACAAATTATAGGTCAAAGTTCTGTGGCTAGGTTCCTGTCCCAATACTACCATTGGAAATCTTGCCTAGTCACAGAGATGGTCAGGTCAGGCTCTATATTTCCCATTGTCTTAGCTAGGGTACACTCATAGATAAATTTTCTGGGTGTTTTAATGCCAGGAGGACAGACTTGGCCTGGTTATCTGTTTCATTCTTATGCATAGAACATGGTAGAAGGTGGACCACTCAAAACTCATGATACTAATTACATGGCACAGAATGGCAGTGTGCCTGAGCTGGTAGCTATCTCTGGGTGCCCCTTAGGGCAGATACTTGAATCTCTTTCCTCTGGATCCCCACGTGTGACCCTGAGTCAGGAGGGCACATATTTAGGTATCAGTTACTACTGTCTATAGCAAAGTAACCAATTCCTTCTGAAGATCAAGATTAAAACACCCCGCTGATCCAGTCAGTCACCAATTACCAAGTGTTTGATTTAAAGAAAGTAAACTTTTGTCCTGGGCTAGGAAACCCCATTGTAATTCTAGTTCTAGGCCTAATCAGTCCAATTCCTCATGCTGTCTAAAGCACAGATTTAGGAATTAAAAACTAATTCAATGAAGTTCCTATCAAAATAGCAACACCTTACAGACCTTGAAAGAACAATTCTCAATTTCATATGGAAAAACAAAACAACAACAACAAAAAAAAAACCCCCAGAATTGCTCAAATAATCCTGTACAATAAAAGAACTTCTGGAACTGTCACCACTCCTGATTTCAAGCTGTACTACAGAGCAATAGTAATAAAAACCTATAGAGCAATAGTAATAAAAATCACATGGTATTGGCACAAAAACAGTCTTTGAATTGAAGACCCAGAAATAAACCCACATACCTATGGATACTTGCTTTTTGACAAAGGCGCCAAAACCACACAATAGAAAAGAGTATCTTCAACAAATGTTGCTGGTTTAATGGTGTCTGGATGTAGAAGAATGCAAATAGATCTGTATTTATCATCCTGCACAAAACTCAAGTCCAAGTGGATCAAAGATCTCGACATCAAACAAGATACACTAAATCTAACAGAGTAGAAAGTGAAGAATAGCCTTGAATGCATTGGCACAGGGGACATCTTCTTGAATAGAGCACTAACAGCTCAGGCAATAAAATTAACAATTAATAAATGGGACTTCATGAAACTAAAAAGTTCCTGCATGGCAAAGGACACAGTCAATATAAAACAAAATGGCATCCTACAGAAAGGAAAAAGATCTTCATCAATCCTACATTCAAAAGAGAGCTAATATACAAAATATAAAAAGAACTCAAGAAATTAAACACCAAAAATCAAATAATACAATTTAGAAGTGGGGTACAGAGCTAAACTGATAATTCTCAATAGATGATTCTCTAATGTTCAACATCCTTAGTCATCAGGGAAATGCAAATAAAAAATGATTCTGAGATTCCACCTTAAACCCTTCAGAAAGGCTAAGATTAAAAAAAAAAATCAAGTGACAGTACATGCTAGTGAGGATATGGAGAAAGGAGAATACTCCTCCATTGCTGGTGGGAGTGCAAACTTGTACAACCACTTTCAAAATCAATCTAGCAATATCTCAGAAAATTAGGAATAGTTCTACGCCCAAGACCCAGCTATACCACTTCTAGGAATATACCAAAAAGATGTTCTGCTATACCACAGGGACATTTGCTCCACTATGTTCATAGCAGCTTTATTTATAATAGCCAGAAACTGGAAACAACCTATATGTTTCCCAACTGATAAACAGATAAAGAAACTGTGGTATATTTACACAACGGAATACTACTCAGCTATTAAAAAAACAAGGAAACCATGAAATTATTGGGCAAATGAATGGAACTACAAAAGATCATCCTGATTGAGGTAACCCAGGCCCATACACATGATATGTACTCATTTATAAATGGATATTAGCCATATAGTACAGGATAGCCATACTAAAATCCACAGACCCAAAGAAGCTAAGTAACGAGGGCCCAAGGGAGGATGCTTGGATCCCACTCAGAAGGGAAATAGAATAGACATCAGAAGTGGATGAAGAGAGGTAACTGGGTGGGAGAGGGTGTGGGGAGGTGAAAGAGGGTCGTGATCAGGTGTTAGGAGAGCAGGGTGGGAAGTAACATGGCTGGGAAAAAGAAAGGAAACCAACAGGGGCAGTATCTCTGAGACAAGTTAGAGACCTGTGACAGTCTATGCTCCTGAGACAATATGGGGGTGACTCAAATTGAGACTCTTAGCAGCAGGGAACTTGGAGACAAAAGCAGTTACCTCATAGTCTGACTGGACTTCCAGTGGAAAGAAGAGGACTCCATCCCAGCCATGACAGCTTTGACCCAAAAATTTACCCTGCCTACAAAATGTTCAGGTATTAAGATGGAGCAGAGATTGAGGGAATGCCCAACCAGTGACTGGCGCAACTTGAGACCAAGCCCACGGTAGAGAGCCAACTCCTGGCACTGTTGATGGTATTCTAGTAGGCTTGCAGACAGGAACCTAGGATGACTTTCCTCTGAGAGGCTCCACCCAGCAGTGGCTCAAAACAGATGCTGAGACCCACAGATAAACATTAGGTGGAGCTCTGGGAGTCTTGTAGAAGAGTGGGAGGAAGGACAGAGGGACTCGGAGGGGGACAAAAACTCCCTAAGAAGACCAAAAGACTCAACTAACCAAGGCTCCTGGGGGATGACAGACACTGAACCACCAACCAAAGAGCATGTATGGACTGAACTTAGGCCCCATACACATATGTAGCTGGAGGGCCACTTGGTCATGTGGGTCCTCTAGCAAGTGGAGCTGGGGATGTCTCTGCTTTGGAATCTGTTGCCTACTTATGGATCACTTTCCCCTAGCTGGGCTGCCTTGTGGAAAAGGATGCTCTTAGTCCTGATATGACTTGATGTGCTGGGGTGGGTTGGTTTGAGAGGGCTCCCCTTTTCTGAGGAGAAGAGGAGGGGGAAATAGGGAAGAGGGTGAGACCAGGAGGAGAAGAGGGAGTGGGCTGCAATCAGGATGTAAAGTGAATAAATTAATTTTTAAAAAAAAGAAAGCTAATTTTATGATGTCAGGTGTGACCTTAGCTCCTTCAGAATGAGATAGAAAGGAGTAAGCTTGAGCCTCCTTGGTACCCTGGAGTGACAGAGCATTCTGGAACAATGACTGGGTATGTTACTTCACATAAGATGGGGAAAGGTGAAGGTCCTAAATGAGGGATCCAAGAAGGGACATAGCAGGTGTCAATCCTGTTCCTCTGATGACCCAGCCTGTCCCTATTGCTCCCCAGGACAGACACTCAGCAGAGTCAACAGTGCCACAAGTTAATAAAGGCAGCCTCTTGCTTCCCTGGGCTCATATCCTGTTACTGGATTGGTAGTTTGAAGTCTCTGATAGCACCTCAGGACACTGGGATGAGACAAAAGGGGAATGTATTTATGTTCACATTTACCAGCCTGTCTTCCCTGGTGACAGCAGGGCTGACAGACGCCATGATGAAAGCTGCTGCTCCGCTCCACCTGGCAGGCTTTGTTATATCTTCCTGGTGGTTGTGACCAGTCTGACTGCTGCTTCTTGCTTGGGCCAGCCCTCTGTGTTTTCTTACCGGCTGCTGCCTGGTTTTAAGTCTGTCCTGGAAGTGCATGCATATTCATACAGAAGAAGCAACCCATTCCTCAGACAGTTGAAATCTTGGGCATTTATTAATCACTGTCTCCAGCTTTCTGTGCATGTGGGCAGGAGGACAGGCCCAGATAGGAGGTCCCTGGTGGGAGGGCTGTGTTGTCACAGGGAACAATGGAGTGAACAGAATGGAAAAGAGCAACACTTGTCATGAATGAAGATTCTCTAGTGGCCAGAGAACTGAGGCAGAGAAAATAGTAGTCAGAGTCCTCTTCTGAACCCAGAGAAATGCAATAAAACTTGAGTCATTATGATAGCTGTCAGTCAACGCAGTAACGGTCTCTCAAAATATTTTGTTCCAGCAATGGATTCTTCCTGGCTACGAAGTCTCTGATACACACCCCACAGGGCTCTTCCAGAAATGCTTTCCCACTGAACACTCTCAATTCTGGGAGACAGGTATTCATTTTATCCTGATTCTGCAGATGAAAAGCATCATTTGGAGGAGAGAGCTGACTGGCTCAAGGTCAGGTGGGTATTAGGTCATAGATGTGTATACAGGTCTCATGCCACCTATGCTGTACTGTCACAGCTATCAAAGTTTCTCTCCCACATAGCATCATAAGTGGGGTGTGTTCTCAGATGCTGGTCACACTCCACTTCTCCATCTTGCACAAGGGTACATACAGAGGTTGAACATTGAATGTTTGTGTAGTTGGAGGTAAGATTGTAACAAGAGGTTCCCTGGTCCAAACTTTCTAATACATCAGAAAATTAGCTAACATCCACATCTCAAACCTATCTCTTTCGTACAGGAGCTCCCTCTTTTTCTTGTTCATTTTGTAGCTTCATCACCAGTCCTAGCCTCTCTGCCCTTGCTCTTTACATTTGAAATAATTGGCACCTGCCCAACTAAGTCTCCTGCATCTCCCTAGACACACAAACTGTACGCTCCATTCAGCCCCCGAGGCAGCCTCCTATTTCCTCTGAGATGTGCTGGGATCAGCTGCCTCTGCATCCTTCCAGAGGCTGTCTATCCATTTTCCTTCTCGAAAGTACCATTTCTTTTCTTCTGATCTCTGGAACTTTTGGTGACATGCCCCATGCACATCTACTTCCAGCTGTCCCATTTCTTTTTCAGAAGTCCTGCCCCACTGAAAGTGATACAGGCAGTCCTCCATCCGGATGTGCTCCTCACCCATGGGTTCAGCCAACTCTGCATCAAAAATATTCAGAAACAAAAACCTTCCCAAAGTCCCAAAATACAAACCTGGCATTTGCTACATGTCAATCATTCTTCTAGATGTGCAGAAACCAGGTGTAGGCAACCCACTGAGAACTCAGTGAAAATCTTAGTTCCTCTGCAGTACTTTGTATCTGAGCAGTGTTTCTCTCATTTCTCATTCATGGGCTATGTCATTAGACCTATATAGTTGTGTCTGTATAGATTCTTCATCTTAGTCTTCTTACCCAAATAGCACAGTACAATAAACACCTTATATTTCCATTCTATTAAGTATTATGAGTAATCTAGAGATGAAATACACATGAAGATATATAGTGTTATTTTGTAGAAGGGACTTGAGCATCTTGTGAATTTTATGAGAATGTATTGTTTTTTATGTACTTGAGTGCTTTTGCCTGTATGTAAGTCTACACCATGTGGCTACAGTGCCCACAGAGGCCAGAAGAGGGTGTTATATCCCATTGGAATTGGAGCTACAGATGGTTCTGAGCCATCCCTATTGGTCCTGGGAATTGACCTGGGTCCTCTGGAACAGCTAGTGATCTTAACCTTTAAGCCATCCTCTCATTCCCCATCTTATGGATTTTAGTATCCCCTGAGAAAGTTCTAGAACTGATCCCCTGAAGATCCTGAAGGATGACAACATTTAGTTTACCTCTACTTATAAGGAGACCAGGACTACTTTCTTCACCATTTGGGCTTTATTCATAATCCGATGGGGACAGACACAAAGAGGCTCTTAGACCATGTGTACACACTGCGGCATGCCATGATGATGGTGCCCATCTTTGACTCTGTATTTCTGACATCACTGCACACTCCAAGTTCCAGCATGGTAAACAGCAGCACTTCACTCTGAAATGGAGGAAGTGTTTGGTGAGGTGACCTTGTAGATCACCCTTGTGGATGCCCTGTGGACAGTGCTCAATGACGGTAAAGCATCCCTAGGTGTTAGGAGTTTGTTGTCTACTAGAGGAAGCAGAACCACCAGGCTGGCAAGTGCCAAGGGAGACAAGGAAAGGAAAACCATCCTGGCTGTAGCAGTAATGGGAAGAACTGAGCTGTGACCGTGAGGTGCTTCTACTCTTCTCCTCATTCAGCCATATCTATTCGCCTTGTTATTTGCTCATGGATATTCTGAGTTTTCAGTTCTCCCTTCCCCGTTTCCAGATTTCTCAGACTTTGGAGGAAAGCTGGTTCCTGTCTTCCATTGGATCTACTGTTTATAAGGCTCTCTGCATTCCACTTGGCATCGCTAATGACCGGGAACTAATTTCTGAACTACTGTTTGGAAATAGTGATGATTAAATGATTCTACTGGGTAAACTCTTGGTTTATTGTCACTAGAAACAATAGATACTTTTTAGAATGATTTTTTTTCTTCCTCCCCACCCCCCTGCTTTTCTTGATATACTAATAAAAGTGAGTAAGTCAACCTTGCATTGTTCATTAGCATATTTCTTTTGCATAACTACCTGAGAGCTCCATGATGTTGTAAAATAAATTGCAAAAAGAGAATACAAGGTCCCTGGAGAAATTAGAAGAAATAGTTGGCTTTTGTCATCAGGCCACCAAATCCAGACACTGGGTAGTCACAGGAGCATGATAAAACAGATACTACAGTAAGGCTGCCACCGGGGAAGCATCTTACCATTCATTCTTACCTAAAATGTATTGGTATGCAAAGGCTTTATTCTATATACCATGTAAGGCTCAGCAATTTAAGTAAAGAGCTGTCTTCATAGAATAAATAAATTACTTAAAAAATAAAAGACCATTGCTGTAAAGGGAACAAACTGGAAGCTCATAGGTAGTCTAGTGAGGATTAATGGTATACATATAGGTACAGGAATCAAAATTATTTCAGAAGAAATAGTGTGTAAGATTAAAATGAGAAGAGTGAGTAAATGAAAGTTGAAGATTGCTTTGAGGTGGGTGTAGTTATAGATACAAAAGTCTCAAGAAAGGACCTGGCCTGTGTGGTCAGAGCGCATGTGCAGTGCAAGGCTTGACATAATAAGGGCAGGATTTTGTCTCCATGGTTAGATTTTACAAAAGACACCAGAGGAAATCTCAAAAGATTATTCTCATGTAAAGTGCCTATCCCACTAGATACCATCTGTAGAGACTATTGGGAGATCCGTTGGAAGGATTTTCCAACGTTTTAGAAAATGGTGAGTGATGGAAATGGATTTGAGAGAGCATGTCTCAGGTCTCTGCTCTGAGAATCTGAGTTGGAGAGAGGTGGTTCCATTTTTACCGAGATGGGTCAAACTGGAGAGGCAGATGGTGCAGGGAAATGTCAAGAGTTCAGTTTCAGATATATTAAGCCCAAGAAACTGTGCATCTAATTAGAGATGTCAAGAATACAGATAAATATGTGAAATTAAATCCCCAAGACATGTTTTCTCCTGGAGAGATAAATGTGGAACTTTCCAGCATCCAGAGGGCGTTGAAGAGTGGAGGGGATCATAGAGACAGAGGGACGGTGGCCACAACAGTTCTTTTCTAGGTACCTGGGGATAGAACTCGGACAATCATGCCAGCCAAGGAGGATGATATGAAGCAGTGTCAAAGGTGAAAAAAGAAAAACAAACAAACAAAACAAAACAAAAGAAGGAACACTAGAAGGCTGTGGCATCCAAAGAAGTCAATGAAAGAATGCTGTGTGGAGGATCTGGATTCAAGGAAATAAGTGAGGGTGATGGCAGAAAATGACCCAGAACATGTTGCTGTATAAACAGAAACCCTGAGGCGAGAGGCAATCTGTGAGTCCACACAGTAGTTGGGCATCAGCGTGGGAGGAAAGAATGGAGCGCTGGCTTCACGGAGAAGGTAGAGGCAACCAAATAATCCACCCCACTCCACTCACACATTTTCTCATTTGGGAAGAGTTGACAGAGATAGGTCAAGGTCAAAGTCAGCATTGTCTGTTGACTTGGTATATGTTACACAGAGGGTGAGCCTAGCAGACAACAAAGCTAAGAAGTCAGAGCAGGTACTTTTCAGGAGAAATAAGTCTGAGCCCAAGTTAGAGTCCAGGAACTGGAGTTTCAGGAGCATTGACTATTGAAGTGAGGCTTATAACAAAGCAAAGTTGCAGACCCAAAGGGGAAAGCAATGTTAGAAAGTCCTGGAAGATTGTGGCTGGCTGGAGAGACCGTTAAGCAGTTCGGGATGCTTGCTGCTCCTCCCAAGAACACGGGTTGGTTCCTGACAACCAAGTCAAGTGGCTCAGTCAGGGTTAAGTGTAACTCTAACTGATGTGTCTCCCTGAGTTTGGACAAACACCCTAGTCAATTTCTAAAACATTTTTCACTTCCTGTGTGATTTAAGCTCCTTTTCCGCTCCTGCTCCCAGAAATGGCATATCTGGTTTCTGTACCTCTAATTTTTCCTTTTCCAGAAAGCTCTTTGAGTGAACCCCCACAGCAATCCTCTAAATTAGCCAATCCGTTTGCATCTCACCTGTGTCAATCCGTGTGGCAATAATGGGTCCATTTTTACAGCTGACTACTGCTCTGCTATGTGGCTGCGCCACAGTTTTTCATTCACTGGCTGATGGATTTGGGTTGCCTCTGGTTTGCGCCATTTATGAATGAAGCCACCGTAACTGTAATACATAAACTTTTATGTAAACATGGCTTCTCATTTCTCTCATGTAAATAGCTCATATCTTTCCTGGATCATATGATATTTGTTTAGCTGTATAAGAAACTGCCAAGCTATTTTTTTCCACAGTGACTGTGTCATTTTCCAACCTGTCGAAGAGATGAGAGTTTCTGGTCTCGTCGTGATTAACCGCATTTGGTGTTATTCATCCCCTTCTTTTATTAGGTTAGCCATTGTAACATGTGTGCAGCAGGACCTACTAGGATCTAACTACATTTCTCTAATGACTTATGATACTAAGAATCACATAAATGTGTCTTTGTTGTCTGTATATATTATTTGATAAATTGTTTGAATAATTTTCTTGCTATTTTGTATGTGCGTAGTGTGTGTGTGTGTGTGTGTGTGTGTGTGTGTGTGTGTGTGTTTGTATGCACACACCTCTGTGTGTGACAGGTATGTATGCATATGTGTGCACATGTTTAGGGAGGCTAGACATGAATGTTGGATGTTTTCTACCATGCTCTACTTTATATTTGAGACAGAGATTTTCACTGAGCCTGGAGGTCACTGACTTGGCAAGACTAGTTGGCCAGTACGCTCTGGCAATCCTCCTGTCTTATTTAGCCCATTCTGGGATTATTGGAACTTGCTGCAGTAGCCAGCTATATATTGTGCATACACATGCTTCTGCATGTGTAGGGAAATTAGCGAACAGTTTCCAGAAGTAACCTTTCTCTCTCTTTGTCTCTCTCTACTGTGTGGGTTATGGGGTTCAAACTCACTCATGTCATCAGGCTTGGCAGCAAGTGCCTTTACCCACCAGTGGATCTCAACCTTCCTAACACTACAACCTTTTTTAAAAAATTTTTTAAAATATTTTTAATTAATTAATTTTTTTATACAGTGTTCTGCCTGTGTGTACACCTGCCTGCCAGAAGAGGACACCAGATATTATTTAGATGGTTGTGAGCCACCATATGGTTGCTGGGAATTGAACTCAGGACCTCTGGGAAAGCAGACAGTGCTCTTAACCACTGAGCCATCATCTCTCCAGCCCTGCACAACCTTTTAATACAGGTCTTTATGTTATAATGCCCCCTAACAACCGTATTTTCCATTACTAATTCATAACTGTAAGTGCTATTATTATGAATCATAATGTAAATACCTGATATGAGGATATCTGATATGTGATCTCTTATATACACCCCTAAAGGGGTCATGACCCACAGATTGAGAACCACTGAAAAGCCATTTCATTTGGGCCAATGTTCAACTTTTTTACTGAATGCTGCAGAACCAAATTTAAGTTCACATGTTAAGTATTTTATTGAATGAGCAAGCCATCTCTCCAGCCCAGGTTCACTTACTTTTATATATATGGAGAGAGAGAGAGAGAGAGAGACAGAGAGAGAGAGAGAGAGAGAGAGAGAGACAGAGAGAGAGAGAGAGAGAGAGAGGCTGACAGAGAGATCTCATTAAATAATCATTTGTAAATACTTTCTCAAAATATTTAATTATTTATTTATTTATTAGTTTATGTGGGTGTATACCTTAGTGCATACATGTTCAACACATGTGCACAGGTGTGTATAGGCCAGAAGAGGGCAACAGATCATCTGCAACTAGAGCTATAGGTGGTCATAAGCTGTTCATTCTGAATTCTAGCAGCCAAACGTGGATCTTCAGGAAGAGCAGCAAGTGCTCTTACCTACTGAGGCGTCTCTCTCCTTTACCAAATGCTATTCCTAATTCTCATCAGCAGACTGGATAAATTATAAAAACACTAAGAACACATTCATGTCTATTATCTAGCAATGGGGGACAGAGATGCACTCCTTCCATACACCTGCTGTTTCTAATGTCATGGAGAGCTAGAGCACATAGCATAGGGGACTTGCTTGAGGATGGTGCAGACTGCTGATGAAGCCAATTCCACTTAAAAGGACACTTCTCAGTTAGGTAGCACCAGATTACTCCAGGAAAAGGAACCAGGCATTTGCCAAACACCTATGCCACAGGTCTTAAGGCATGCCAAGACCTGGTTTGGGTTAGGAGTCAGCAAATTGCAATCTGATTGATAGTCAAATCTGACTTACATCTAATTCTCTGCACCTTGTGAAGTTAGAAGGTATTTAAAGGTGTGCATTTGCAACTAATGTGATGACAAGGAAAATAAGCTTACAATCTTATTCGGAGACATTTAATCTCTACTTCAAGATATTTCCACCTTTTCCTCTAGAAATTCATTTAATAACATGACACTCAAATATCTCTATTATTGTAATTGTATGTTGTATTATCATTATGTTTTGGATTTTTTGTCTCTTGTCCCATGAGAACCTACTCAATACCCTCAAATGAACATCTTGACCCACAGACCACACAGTCCTTGCTACCCTGCCCTTTATAGAAAACTTTGTTGGTCACTGATTTACTCGGTTACAAGTTAGCATTTCTTTAACTCTAGAATTTGGAACAACCTATATTGTAGAAAAGAAAAGTTAGGCTCTTTGCAAAAGATAAATAAGTACTGAAAAGGGATTTGGGGAAGATATTTTACTCCACTGATGGCCCAGTTCTCGTGAGTACAGAGCAGCACAAATAGGACTCAGTCAGTTATTTAAAAAAAAAAAAAAAGAGGACACAAAATTAAGGGGTAGGGAATAAGTCTTAGAGGGTACGCAGCAGTACGCAGAATGAACATGGTCCAATACCTTGATAAGTGTAAGAAATTCTCACAGAATTTATAAAATGTTATATTTTTAGCAAATTTATAGCTGAAACTTAGTAGAAAATGGAAATGAACAAAATCAATTTCTGGGAGTGATGAGTATGCTAGCATCAGACACAGAGCTCTCCAGAATCCTGTTATTGGCCAATGCATGGGCTGGGCATTGAGACTAGACAGTCATCAAAATAATGATAGAATTCTTGGGGACTCTCAAACCACCCCAGGGAAATTCTATTATCTTCACGCCACTTCACTAGCTGAAGTACATATAAAAATAGTTAAAGCTTCTTAATAACAAGGTTTTATACTAAAACAAAGTATGTTAGGGAATGCCCAGCGAAGCTATTAAGCATGTGAGCCATGGGCCTGCAAGCTCTATTTCACCTTGCTCCAGATGCTCACCTTACGAGCTGTATGACCTTGAGCCAGGGAGCTAAGCAGAGGTATCTCAATTTACTGTTTTTAAAATAGGACCCATGCATAGGCATTTTAGAAAGTCCATTGCATCAGCATCCACGCAGTCCCTGATGTAGCTCAAATACTAGATCAGCACATATTAAACAATTAAAATGAATGCTTGGTTAATCAGAAAATTTAATCTCCAGAAAATATGTCTCTGGATTGCTTGTTAATCAAGAATTTCTCTGCATTAAACAGGTCTGAAGGAGCAAAAGGAAGAGGAACTTGAAAGCAACAGAATTGTCCCAACTTGCCCATTGTAACCAGAAATTTTAGAAGGGGCTGTTTTCTGCCACCTTTAGCCCAGTTACACACTCCCCAATATTAGATGCTTATATATACTTTTTTTCACCATTGTAGCCAAATATCTGAATAGAAGCACCTTAATGGAGGAAGAATTTATTTTGGCAGATAGTTTAAAAGTGTGGTCAGCCCACCATGGCTGGGAAGGCAGGCCAGGGGAAGTGTGAGGATGCTTCCTCAGATGTAGGCCAGGAAAGAGAGAAGATGGACTGATACTCTGGCTCTCAATTTTTGTTCTATTTATTCAGTTCAAGTTCCCATGGGGTGGTTCTGCCCATGTGTGGGTCTGGTCTTCTTCATTCACATAAACCTCTCTGGAAAGGCCCAAGTAGTCATGCCCAGAGATACATCTCGCTTACCCTAGTTGTCTCCCCATCCAATACACTTGATAAGGAAGATCAGTCATCATATGGGGCTTCACAAAATTACAATTATTTATAATTGCCTCAGTCTAGTAAAATGTTCCCTGTTGGGGACCCTTAGACCTTCAGTGTAATAAAGATGTGTTGCTTCATTCTATATATCCTTTCTCCAGTTGCAGAAACTCACACTTATTTGTCTTCTCTGCTGATAGTTTAGCTCAGATTCTCCACTCCATATGCTTCTCCACCCATTTGGTTTTCTGTGCTAGTGAGGTGGTGAGACAGATACACAGACACTCTCATAACCAGTTGAACGGGAAAATCAATTAATAACTCTATCAAGAGCCTTAATGTCATCTTAACTAGAAATTTTACTTCCAAGAATCAAAATCAAAGACACAGACACACACAGAGAGAGTATCTGGTATGAGTCTATGAACTATGAATAAAGTAATCTACATGCTGGGAATGCTCCAGGAAGCACAAAACGTATCTAAAACCAAGACACAGTAAGTAGGTGCTTCGTGTCTGAATGCCTTTTTGTGAACAAATCTGTCAGCACGGTAGCTGCTCAAGCTTGGAAGTAGACAAAGTCACAGTACCACACATTATACAATACTAGGGCCACCCAGCACAGCCTTAGCTACTTGCGAGAGTCTATTGAGATCAGAATCACTCCATGAGTCTCACCTGACACCAAGTGATGCAGTCTGTGAACTTAGTAGGACCCAGTGTGGTGCAGTCACTCCAGAAGCCTTCAATTCTGCCCTTTCTCTCTCACAGTGGGTCATGAGGACCCAATACATGAGAAAAATGTATTAAAAGTAAAATTTCCATATAAATAGTAGGGATTATTATCTATATCCACAGGATTCCTGAGTTCTTTAATCTTCTTAGGATTGATTCTCAGACACCCTGGGGTTTCCTTAATTTTTTGTCATAATTCAAGATAACTAAGCTTTAATAACTTTAATTTAAACAAATTAGTGATTTAGAAGCCACATTTTTAAAGAGAGAGAAGTTAAAATCAATAATGGTAACATGCAGAGGAGCTAAGAGTTGGGGTATGTTTTGGTTTTGTTTGTTTCTTTAACATCAAAGAGACCTATACTGAACCCTTATAGAGTCCAACAAGGCAGGCTCATTCTACCATTTTTAATTTGAAGCACAGGCCTAGGCTATCCACTTGCTTAAAGTTAGGTTGATATTTAAACCCACATCATTCGACCATAAGCCACTGTGCTTTCTTAGAACTGCCACTGATAAGTTGTCAGGTCCTGGACCACTGATACTTTTGTTGTTTTAGTGGTATAATTTATTCATTATGTCTCTCACAGCACAACACAGTAGCCTGAGGGTATCTGCTAGTATCTGCCTGTGTGCACCAGACCATGTGTTTATATCACTCTCTTAGTCACATTAGTGCTTTGAGCCCTGAGGTTGAAGATAGATTGTTTGGAGCTGAAGACAGGATAGATTGAGAATGTAAGAGGTATTAGCTGCCTTTCTGTTGCAGTAACAAAGGACCCAAACAATATCACACACAATGACTGTAGTGCTTTAAGTGATCAATATCCTCCACAGGCTATATTGGAATACTGTGTTCCCAGTTGGTGGAACTGTTTGGGAAGATTATGAAAAGAGTCTTGCTGAAGGAAATAGGTAGGTTGGGACAGGCTTAAAAGTTTATAGCCCCCCTTTTCTCCTCTTTCCCTATCTGAACCCCTCACTCTCCTCTCTCTCCCTCTCTCTCTTTCTGTTTTCTTTGTGCAGATGAGATGTGGTAACTACTCTTATTGCCATGTTTCCCTCACCATGATGGACTAGATCCCCTCTTGAACTGAGGTTCCAGGTTCTAGTTGCTCCAGCTTCCAGCAGAAGAAGCCAGAAGAATCATTCTTTAGAAATGATATCATTATGGTTTCATTATTGTATTCTTTAATCTTCTTTTCCTATTGTTTAAGTTAGTCAGGTTATAAATGAGGTACTCTCGGTTAATAAGTTTGAAATAAAATATATTTGTTAAGAAAATTGAGCCTATATTGAAAAACTATAAACTTGGGGCAGGGGCTAGAGCTCAGTGGTAGAATAGGCCTAGGACACCCAAGGGCCTGGGTTTGATCAAATTGTAAACATTTGATTTCCGTTCATGTGAGATAATCCAGGGATTCTCCACTTTAGTTGACCTGTAGTTGCTGTCTTCCTGCTTCTGTGGAAATGACATTATTTCTGGGCCTATCTGTGATTGCAGGGGTCAGACCAATAGGTCTTTTCAGAGGAATATTGTGGTAGCTATCCTATTAATTAACTTGATAGGGTCTGGAATCATTTAGGATACAAGACTTTAGATTCACCTGTGAGGTTTGATTCAGCCATGGATCATGCCCACAGGGGCTTGTTTTGATTGAACTGAGGTACAAAGGCAAACCATATTAGTGAGCAATGTCACTGCCTAGAGGGGGATTGAGCACTGGCATCTATTGCCCTCTTCTTGGCTGTGCATGCCATGTGCTCACCTGCTTCAAGTTTTTACACGTAATGATAGACCATGTCCAGGAACTGTGAACTGAAATAAACCCTTCCCAAATCCTTTTGTTAGGATATTTTATCACAGCAACAGAAAATCAACTAAGACCACTGTGAGCCATATTCTAAAGGGTCACTGGAGTCTCTCTTCAGAGTCTTTGTCTCCATAGTGTTTTTGAGGTGGAGTTAGTAGAAGGGAGTTTGCCCACTTATACTAAAGGTATCCGTATATAAGAATCTGAAGGTAGAAAGAGGACCAGGAAAGTCAATATGCTCCCTCCCCTATAGCATCAAAAGTCTAGGGAGGGAACAATGAAACATCCAATGACAACTTCAGGCAGTAAGTTGTGAGATTGTTCTGTGCTGTACTTAATGTTCCCAGAGCAATTAAGATCAATATCTTTTTTTTTTTGCCTGTTTTGAATTACTAGTTACTGGTAAGTCTAGAATATAGTAGACACTAAACACATGTTTATTTAAAGAGAGAATGAATGAGCCTGAAAACCTGCACCTCAGACATAGTGATCCCATTACAATTCAGCTAACATATGTTAACACAAGCTATATGCTATATACTATATTTTGGCATTCTCATGAATATTTATCCTTCTAACAACAATCCCAAGCAAGTATTTTATTGAGGAAAAAAATTGAAACTCACGGCTAGGGATGTAGCTTGGTGTTAAAGCACCCATTTTTCATGTTAGGCCCTAGCATCAATCCCCAGTACACAAAACCAGAAAAAAAAAAATCTCAGTGACTAGCAAGAGGCACAACTAGGATGCATGAAGTGGACAGACTTGAACTCAGGTCTGCAGTTCAATGTTCCTTTTCATATTGTGGCTCTATTCTTCCATTTCACACACACATATATATATATATATATATATATATATATATATATATATATATATTTGCTTTTGTCTCTTTTGTACTGTGTTCTTCTTTCCCTCTTTTTCCTCATGAGGCAGCTCATGCTTGGCCCTGTGACCATTCAGGACCATTCAGGACCATTCTGGACCATTCAGAAAGGTCATTGTCATTTTTCTCTAGAGTTTCTAGATAAACTTCCAAGGGCAGCATTACTTGGTAGAAGGGCCAAACAAGTAGGAGCAGAACCTAGCTCTGTTGCTTTCTTACAACAAAAGGGCATTAATAAAGTTAATTAGCACTGACCTGAAAAACAATCTCCACAACAACCTCTTGGCATTAGGACCAAATGCAATGAAGCACCAGCAACGAAAAAATTCCATTACTGCTGCCTTTAGAGAGGTTGCCACTGACCTTTAGGATACAGAAGGAAAGAGTGGCTTACATCTCCCAGAATTCTCCCTAGCTTCTTTAAGCCTGGCTAAGAGACCCTGAGTCACACTTGGTGTGCCTACTTGGTAGACAGGTGTGTACATGAGTTGCATTTGACCCCTGTTAGGACTGAGGGTGGTAGAGGGTTGATTTGGGCTTTAATAAATATCTGTAAGGATGAAACCAAAGACTAGAGGAGGCAACAGGTACTCACAAATGGCAGGCATTGCCCTGCTAGGTGAAGTTGCTATTTTCTGGAATGATAGTAGGCAGGGCCTTATCCAGTTTTTATTAATTTTTTTTGTTTCAGTTAGTATATAGACTGATTTAGAGCAAGATATGTGATCTACTAGTGACCAGAATGTTCAGATAGCAAGTGAAGTAGAATTCCAGTTATGGGGTTACATAAGGCTATGAAGGGAAGGTATAAATTCAGGAGGCCCAATATACACCCACAGGAAACACTGTCTGTGTCAATAAGAACTCTAGATTTCATTCTTTATTAAGTCAGGGTAAGTGATCTATAGATCCCATTGACCAAAGCTGGCAAGGATACTAGCCAAGGGTGTGACAATTATTATTGAATCTTCTGTTGATCATTGTGAGGGTAAAAGTCACTGACATTGTCCAACAGCGTCCATTTCCCCAAAGATCATATTTTTGAATTCTGACTTGTGTCAGGCCTTGATGACCTAGGAGGAGGGCACATGAAGTATACATCGAATCCAGCTCTTGCCCTTGAGTGAGCCTCTGTCCAGTGGGATTGAGTAAGTAGCTCTCTCAACACTTCTCTCTGTGCTCATCTTTCATGACTTGGTGGAAGGTATATAGACTGCCACAACTGAGAGGCATGTGCACTTCCTTATATCATCTTCCATGTGCTTCCGCCTACCTCTAGCCAGCTCTTGAGGACAAGAGTAGTGCAAATCCCTCAGTTTCCCCTCTGTTCTAGATACTCTGTAGCTTGCCTTCAATATTTGGCTTCATAGGCACAGTTTCTCACACACTCAGGAAAACTTGACAGCTGTCCTTTTTTTGCAACAATGATGGTAGATAATTGCAGAGTTGCCTCCAACCTCCAGGAAGGAATTATGGTTTTAATGTAAAATGCCCCACATGCTGAATCATGGTCCCAAGGATTCTGGTAATGTTTTGAGAAGTTTTGGAGACTCCAAAGAATTTTGGATACTAAAGGCAGTTCATTACATATGTCCCATTTCTACCTGATTCCTTCCTGTCTCCATCATTTTCTGACTCCTGGCTGCCCACCACCTGGTAATCTGCTCTGCTCCCTGCCATAATGGGTTGATGCTTCTGAAATGATAAAGATAATAAACAATCCCTTCTCCTTTAAGTTGTCTGTTAGGCATTTTGTCCCAGCAATGAGAAAATGACCAGTGTGGAAGGTTTGCTGAGGTGGAAGGCGATGCTGAGAATGAAATGGCAGCACTCTCATATAAAGTGTCTCTTTCATGTGGCACGTAAACATACATACTTTAGTCACAAGGTGAAAGTGATACTTAGAAATGACAGGTAAGATAGTGAGAGCAAAACCCAAGGCAGAATGATGAAAGGGGAAATGGGAAGTGTCTGAGAACAGCCAAGCCCTTAAAGTATTTTAAATCCAGATAACCCATAAGCTTTCCATACTCTGGTTCTACTGCTTTGAATATGAACACATTAAGAGAACAATGTTTTGGACAGAAAGAGAGAGAGAGAGAGAGAGAGAGAGAGAGAGAGAGAGAGAGAGAGAATCGCCTTCTCGTTATTCTTTCTGTCATCATCCATCCACTACATTATCACAATTGCTACAAATGTAGACCTTGAGTAATCACTGGAAGTTCACATCCAGTAAAATCTGCCATCATTCTGTTTTCTGCCCTTTTCCATTGACACCAGGCTTGCTGTTTCTTGGCCATTACCTCATCAGAATTAACTAACCCCATAGCACAACACTGGTCTATGGTTAGCTTAGATAATTCCTTAGTTTTTTGGAGTTGTTTAGATGCACATAATTTCTGCTGGGCCATAGCTCTTAGAATCTATAGATCTTGATATTATAATAGCATAAAACATTTATGAATTGATTTTTATATCACCTTGTACATAGCTTCTCTTTATATGTAGCTATAGATAATATATACTACATATACACACATATGTATGTTATGTATTCAGTACTAGAAATGGAACCCGAGGCCTCAATTATGGTAGGCCATATGTATGCAACTTATGAGGTCTATCTGAAGTTCTTTTTACTTTTTATTTTGAGATAGGGTTTCACTAAATGTCCAGGCTTGCCATGAATTCACTGTCCTCTAAGCAGCTGTTGAATTTGTGACCCTCCTAATTCAGTCTCCTGAGTAGTTCAGATTATAAACCTGAATCACGGACTTGACTTCACTTAATCCTTAAAAGTAGATAACGCCTGTTCAAATAGACAGCACGGCTCCAAAGCTGTGCTCAAGAGCCCTAAACTATGATTGGCTCCTCAGAATATCCAGTGAGCACGGATTGGTCCCAGCCCCATATAGTGGGGCCTGGTCAGTAATATCGGACAGAAACAGAAGGCAAAAGAAAAAGCAAGGGAACCAAGAAAGGAGGAAACTACGATGGAAAGATGAGTCTTTGAGAAAAGGCGTTGGGAAGAACTTTAATAAAAAGCCCTGGAGTGCTGCTTCTGGCTCACCTTTGACCTGCTGGGTGAACTTGGAGGAGCTCGCCTCCAGCACAGTTGCTCCAGCAGGGCTGGGGAGGTCTTCCCTTCTTCCCGAAGTGCCTTCCTCGGCTGCTTGATGGTGCCTGAAATTGTACCATAATAGCCTAATTCCTTTAGCTTTGGCTGCTATTCCCCTGTTAAAATGCAAATACTCAGGGGAGAGGCAAGTTATTAAACTTTATTAGACTTTTATATCTCATGGTGAATTTATTGATCAGACCCTTCTCCTTAGAAATGGCTGGGATAAGGAAGAAAGATGGAGGCAGTTTAAACATCCCAGGCTCTGGGGGAAAAGGTCACTTAGAAGGCCATGGGTGGAGGAGCAGGGGCTTAGGAAGGATTGATGAGGGTTCGGAAGCTCAGAAAGCAAACATTCTCCACGTGCTCTAATGTATATGGCCATAGGTGAGTGTCTGTGGTTTACATAGGTGGAAGATGGGGACCATTTTTCAGTCAAGATGGATGGAGCTGTTAATTCACCTTAGACTCTTCCTGGCCTCCCATTTGTACAAGACAGCTATGCTGTGACCCCATGAGCATTGTCAACAGAGGTTTTTCATACACATGTGAACCCTCTGACCTCTCTCAGGAGTGTCCCTGGGTCTGCATCTGGTTAACTGAGGCCTCTGGGTGAACCTAAGTAACGGTCCACCATGTGTTTCTGCTTTGTCTGTGGCACGTCTCCAGAGCTTTTGGTGCAGAGCTGACACCCCGGTTTACTTCTCTGCCCTGTCACTGACATAATCCTGAGGTCCTCATTTGGTGCCTTTCCATTGCCCAGACTATGGTGAGAAACGGATTAGGGGAGAAAGCTTGGTTTTAAGACACATTGGGGTTTTGAGAACAATATTATTTTATGTGTTTTCAAAACACTTTGTTCTGCCTGCAGATTTATGGGATGGCCTTTATTACTTCAATAAAATATTTAAAACAAAAATAGGAGAAGAAGCCTGAGGTTATCAACCTCCATTCTCTGGAGGCAGGCCATGAGCAAATACTCTTCAATCTCCTCCCTGCAGAGACCCCGGAGCCTGGCTGCCATGAGATTGAAGAGTCAGGCAAGGCTGTACTCTAGACTGCAGCTTTATTTAATAAATGGAGTTTGTGGACCAGGGAGAGAGGGGGAAAGCGGTTGGATACTACCATGGGGGCATCTATATTGTCTGTTGTTGTTGTTCCTCTTCATTGATTCATTGCAGTGTGTCTATACCTTACTTTTTTTTTTTTTCAATCAAAACAGCACACAATAGCATTTTATATTGGATAGGATGTGGTTGTGGTACTTACTGCTGGCAATGAGACAGCAGTTTAGTGGGCAGAACTGGACTGATTAACAGGATGCCTAGGCTCTGAAACATTGATGCTAGAAGCTATGAGGCTTGAGGGGAATGGCGCCCCTGCCGACAACTCACATTTTCAGTTGTTCACGGGTAATCTTTGGATGTCTATCATGGGTGGTACCAGGCACCATGCTTGCTCTTCAGAGAAACAAGAGAAGTGGATGAAAGCAGCTTCTTCCCAGTCTAAGATCCAGCAGAAAAGCTGAGGGTTAGAGGCCTGAAAACTGGGGGTGTTGACTAGGAAAAGAATAACTGACAACTATTTCTCCTCATTGATTAAATAGCTAATGAAATTTTCAAGTGCAAAGGTCATAAGAACCTCTAGTGGGTGGTAGGTGGCAAATTGTGCCCTCTCCACTTGACTGCTGAGGGTGTGTGCTAGAGGTTCTGGGTTCATTATAATTCACCTGGTAGAATATAATACACTTTCCTCTCTTTCCAATGGGTTTTCTTTTCTTGCTGTAAGGACAAATGGCTCTGTTGGAAGGTTTGGCTTCAGGAAGACTATGAGAAAAATCCAGGGGCTCTATCCCAGTTTGCATTTAAACATCTTTTCCTCTTCTCCCTGCCTGCTTTTTTTTTGGGGGGGTGGGAGTTTTCCTCTAGCATCCCTACAGGCCCTCCTCTAAGCATCTGCCCTATGGCCTCTCTCCCTGAGAAGTGTATTATTTACTTTTCTGGCTTCTATGATAAATTACTCTGACAAAAACAACTTCAGAAAGTGTTTATTTTAGCTCATGGATGGTACATCCTATCTTGGAAAGGAAGTCCTGATGCAGGAGCTTAGGGTAGCTAGACCTGTTATATTTGCAGGAAATATTAATTGCTCATGTTTGGATAGCTTGGTTCTTCAAAAAAAGTTATTTGACTTATTTATGTGTGTGTGTGTTTCACCTGCATGTGTGTCTGTGTATCACATGCATGTGGTTGCCATGGAGGCCAGAAGAAGGTATTGGATCCCCTAGAACTGGATTGCAGATGGTTGTGAGCCACCCTGTGGGTGCTAGGAACTGAACCCAGGTGCTCTGCAAAAGCAACAAGAACTCTTAGCCACTGATGCAGACCTCTAGCCTGAGCTTGTTTCTTTTTATTCAGTCTAAGGTCCAATCACAAGGAACCCTGCCACCCACTTTTACATAGCTGTTCTCAGGTCTATTAACCTAATCCAGACATTTCCTTTTCAATTTGCCCAGAGACTAACATAGTCTAGGTAACTACTTAACACATCGTGTCTGGAGGCTTGTCCCCTAGGTGACTTTAGATCTTGTCAAATTGACAAAAGCAATATTAAGCATCATAAGGCTACTCACAGGTTGATTCTCCTCGTGCCTGGTTATCATAGACTTGGTCCCCAGAAACCACCAGCAATACTGGGTTTCATCATCACCATCACAGTTCCATGAGATTAAACTTACTTATTGCAAAGTTGCTTGCCAAGTACAAGGATATCATCCTCTACTGTGCATCAACAAGACCTTCTGAGGCAAGGGTCATTGGCAACACACATATTGGTAGAAGAGAAATAATTGCTCGGGAAGATTGGGTCTACCGAGTTCACATTAAACAGGACAGAACAGTGAGTTCTCTCTTCCTCAAGTGTGACAACCACTGCTGAGTCAGTGTTGTGTCTTATGTGTCATTACAGAAATTTGTAGTCAGGTCAGCTCTGTATGAAAGAGACTGGGATATTCTAAACAAATACACAGATAAATAAATGGGTCAGTGTGCTGTCACAATACACATTTTATATCTAATTTCTGCATCATCCTACCTGGTTGAGTCTCTCTGCTCACCCATAGATGTTTATTTGAGAAAATGTGTCATTAATAAAGTAGAGAGCTGGACCTCGGCCTCGCTCAGTGATTTGGGGTAGAAGTGAGTATGAAGGGAGATCCAGCTATGTAAGATTGTGCTAGATTGCAATTCTCTTGAAATTGGTTGTTCTAACAGTGTTTTCAGACTCTTGGATGCCCTTTGGCTTTGCCTCAGGCTGCCCACTTAAGAAATCACTTTATCATGCCTCCACGTGATTGTGCTTGTGAAAAGAACTGGGCTCAAAGGTCCTTTTAAATTAAAAGGTTTTTGTAAAAGTCCTGAGAAGCAACACACCGGGAGAATAGACATCAGTAGTGCAGGCTTCTGGGTCTATTTACCTAGAGGAGAAGCTTATAACCAATTTGGGATGTACCCTGATGATCTTTGAGCGAAGGTCAAGACCTGGTGCAACTTGTGACTTCAGATGGAGGTCACGCCATATGGGCTGGTTAGTTTTGTGTCAACCTGACACAAGCTAGAGTCATTCTGGAAGAGGGAACCTCAATTGACAAAATGCTCCCACTAGATTTGTCTATGGGCAAGCCTGTGGTACATTTGCTTGATTGATTTTTTTAAAATTTTTATTCATTTATTCATATTACATCTCAATGGTTATCCCATCCCTTGTATCCTCCCATTCCTCCCTCCCTCCCATTTTCCCCTTACTCCCCTCCCTTATGACTGTGACTGAGGGGGACTTCCTCCCCTGTATATGCTCATAGGGTATCAAGTCTTTTCTTGGTAGCCTGATATCCTTCCTCTGAGTGCCACCAGTCCTCCCCATTCAGGGGACATGGTCAAATATGGGGCACCAGAGTTCATGTGAAAGTCAGACCCCCCTCTCCACTCAACTGTGGAGAACGTCCTATCCATTGGCTAGATCTGGGTAGGGGTTTGAAGTTTACGGCCTGTATTGCCCTTGGCTGGTGCCATAGTTTGAGCAGGACCCCTGGGCCCAAATCTGCCTATCATAATGTTCTTCTTGTAGGTTTCTAGGACCTCTGGATCCTTCTCCTTTGCCATTCTCCCATGCTTCTCTCATCTAGAGTCTCATTAGGATGTCCTCCCCTCTGTCCCACTTTCCTGGTAAGTGAAGACTTTCATGGGACATGCCCCTTGGGCTAGTGTGCAGATATAAGTGAGTATATACCATTTGACTCTTTCTGCTTCTGGGTTAACTCACTCATTATGACCACTCCTTGGAATATACCCAGAAGATGCTCCAGCACACAACAAGAAAATTTGCTCAATAATGTTCATAGAAGCCTTATTCATAATAGCCAGATCATGGAAACAGCCTAAGTGTCCCTCAATAAAAGAATGGATAAAGAAACTGTCGTACATTTATACTATGGAAGACTACTCAGCTTGATTGATTTTTGACATGGGAGTGCACAGCTCACTGAGGTCAGTGCTACCCCGGGATTCGTGGTCCTGTGTGCTATAAGAAAGCAGGCTAAGCACACCATGGGAGCAAGTCAGTAAGCAGCACTCCTCCATGGCCTCTGCATAATAAGCTCCTTCCTCCGGTTTCCTGCACTGTTTGAGCTCCTGCCCTGACTTCCTTCAGTAACAGACTGTAATGTGGAACTGTGAGTTGAAA
Source organism: Acomys percivali (assembly GCA_907169655.1). NCBI lineage: Eukaryota > Metazoa > Chordata > Mammalia > Rodentia > Muridae > Acomys > Acomys percivali. The sequence continues at coordinate 47,886,927 of OU015748.1, forward strand.
TAAACCCTTTACTCCCCATGTTTTGCTTTTGATCATGGCATTTTACAACAGCAATAGAAACCTTAACTAAGATTTCATAACAAAATATGGTAAAGGCACTGACACCTAATCTCATCCGTTATTGGAGCGGTGTTTTAGAAGCATGTACTCAGGACATTCCCTTAGTGGTCACCCTCAAAAAGATAAGAGGTTACTATTCTTCTGCAACTACTATTTATGGAATTTAACAGAATGATGAATCCATGAAAATGGCTGGGAAGTCAGAAAGGAATTGTGACGAGTGGGTTCTTTACAATCGTTCTTCACCCTTTGCAAGAGATGGACCCTTGCCATGGCCTTGAGAGAGATAGAAAGTACCTTCTCACCTCTTGGATAAAGAACTTAGTATGAATACCACATTGGTCAAAGGGATTCTGCTAATAATGGGAGCAGGATCTGAATATGTTTGGACGGTCAATCCTATCTTCTGCCACATCCATGAGAAAATGCCTTAGCAAGTGCCTTAGCTGCGGGCAAAGGATGAGAAATATGTGGAGCAGAGGCTCCCCACTCTACCACAGTGGCAGAAAGCTACACTGAAGTCTGAAAGCCCATGAAGGAATCAATACTTACTGTGATTCATCAATAACTATTTTGTGAATTCGTGTGCAAAACCCCACTTCTTGAGTGAGGGACTCTTATTTCCACACACCCTTGCTCACAGAGATGGTCTAGGTACATTCTACATGCTAGATCCTCTTGAGACATAAAGACATAACTCCTGTCTTCACAGGTGTTACCATCCTTGTCAGTTACTTTTCTCAATTCTGTTTCCATATACATGATAAGAAGTGACCTAAGAAAGGGCTTATTCTGACTTACTATTTGAGGAGACACACTATATCATGGGTGGGGTGGGGAGCAGGCATGGTGAAAGCACCTTTGTGGGGTAGGGAGTGCCTCACACTGCATCTGCACTCAGGAAATAGGGCTAACATATAAAACTTCAGTGTCTTCTTGGAGCTTCTCTTTTTTTTTTTTATTAATTTATTCTTGTTACATCTCTATGGTTATCCCATCCCTTGTATCCTCCCATTCTCCCCTCCCTCCCATTTTCCCCTTATTCCCCTCCCCTATGACTGTTCCTCAGAGGGATTACCTCCCTCTGTATATGCTCATAGGGTATCAAGTCTCTTCTCGGTGACCTGCTGTCCTTCCTCTGAGTGCCACTAGGTCTCCCCCTCCAGGGAGCTTCTCCAAGAAAGGATTTGTCCTCTAAAGGTTTCATGGACTTCTCGAACAGTGTCATCAGGTAGGGATCAGATATTCAAACACATGAGTTTATGGGGGGCATTTCATATTCAAACCATAATACCATCAAGAAGGCTGATGAAGTAAATACTATAGTTCCAAGGGGTGTCTCATCACAACTGAGCATCATAATTACAGCTGTCAACTGACCGTGGCAGGCAAACCTCCTTTCTCTCTCTCTCTCTCTCTCTCTCTCTCTCTCTCTCTCTCTCTCTCT
>OU015748.1:47896603-47943306 GCA_907169655.1 Acomys percivali
AGAGAGAGAGAGAGAGAGAGAGAGAGAGAGAGAGAGAGAGAGAGAGAAAATAGGGAATGGAGCAGAGATATGGGAAACAACTGAAAAAGTGAGGAAGAGGTTTGAGTATTAGAGATGAGAATAAACAAAAGATGCCATTAAAGTGTCTGGCTGTCGGGAGGAGGTCTTCTTCTGTCACAGGTCTAGGGGAGTGGAAGGGTGAAAGATGGAGGGAGGGAAGGATGGGAAGATACAAGTGAGGGGATAACAATCGGGATGTAATCTGAATAAATTATTTTTTTTAAAAGATGCTGGCTGTCATTAAGGATACTATATAAAGAATGACCTGAGAATCTTTTTTTTTAATTAAATGGAAATAGCTAATTAAGCTTTTAAAAAACTTTTAAAATATGTTATTTGGCTGGTGAGTGCATCTTCCATGATATCATAATGTTCCTTCTCAAAAACCTTCAAAGCCTGTATCTCCTGTGGCCCAGAAGTCAGGGTGCTACATACTGACCTAAAGCTTGCATCCAGAATGGAATTCTGCAAAAAGGGGCCAGAAACAGTCAGGTATAGAACATTATAACAAAGAAAAGGAGAGCAGTGCAGGTTGGAGAAGGACGTATTGCTCATCCAATCAAGCTTGTGGTGGGACAGATTTGCTGTCAGCCTTGTGGCCAATATGAACGTCACTCTGCTTTCTAGATTCTTCCAATTATGCTTAGAACATGGGTCAGTGGATGTTCACAAATCCTTTCTTAAAATGAGATACTATAGTGTTTAGATGATTCAGGAAAGCCTATCTTGGGTTGCACAGACCAGAGGAAATAACCTGACAGTGCATTATAACCATTCTGGGCATGCACAATGACAGAACAGTGTGGTGCAGTGTATTGGATGCCAGGCAGCACATGGCTTATAAAATTCCATTCCTGCACTTTTTCTGCTTTTCAGTTCAGTCTACCACCATCATATCATGTTCTTTCTGTGTGTCCTTTTTTCCTACTAGGTGCCCAGATCCAGCCCTCCCCCCTGCTAGTGGCTAGAATGGCTAGGAGCACTTGTAGCATAGTCAAAGCCTGAGAAGAACCCTTCTCACTAACTCACACTCATGGTGTTATATGATTGTATAGCATCCTAAAGGCCAGAATAGGGTACTTAAGAGCTGTCATTTCCTTTTGCTCAGACGATTTGTCTATATCAGTAGTTGTGAGCCATCAGAATTCCTCAGACTCACAGAAAGGTTATCTGAACCCAGAAAATACTTGGCATATGGCTAACAGGGCATGGGCTCAGGAGACCCGTGCCTCATCCCTGCCTGAGATCTAGCATCACCGGCCAAGTCTCAAACTCTGCAATTTACAAATCTCTGCCTTCGTGGTTTGTCTCCTCCCTAGGGTGATTCCCAGGCCTGGCTCTGCCTGGAAAGGACCAGGTGTGCTTGGGCTGGGGATGATGAGATGTCTCTTTCAGTTTGCCTTTGAAAAGCTAGACAAGAAGAACACTGGGGATAAAGCCCATTGTAGTGCCTGACAGAAGACAGTCTGAAATAGAGACGTGTGCGTGCCTATGGAAATAACTTAATGATAGGAAGGTGCCTTGGATTTACTCTCTCTCTCTTTCTGTCTCTCTCTGTCTCTCTCTGTCTCTCTCTGTCTCTCTCTGTCTCTCTCTCTCTTTCTCTGTCTCTCTGTCTCTCTCTGTCTTTCTGTCTCTCTGTGTATCTCTCTCTGTGTCTCTCTCTCTGTGTCTCTCTTTCTGTGTCTCTCTCTGTCTCTATCTGTCTCTGTCTCTCTCTGTGTCTCTCTTTCTGTGTCTCTCTATGTCTCTGTCTCTATGTCTCTGTCTCTCTGTCTCTCCCTCTCTCTCTCTGCCAAAAAAAATATATATATATACTTGGAAAAAGATAATGCTACTTAAGTTTCACATAAGCAACTAGATGAGATGCATCTTTCATCTTCAGTGGAGCCCTTATATTTCAGTTTGCTGGATTTGCTTTTGACCACACATTAAATGAACTCTTTTGTGCATTGATGAAGCCATCTTCTAATTCAGAAGCTGCCTCCAATTACATAATGATTTTCCTCTAGCAGATATTAGAAAACCCATTCTCTAATTACCATCTTAGTCTACCACCCGCAGTGGAGACTCATGTCTCTATGCCACTGGCCAGACACACTTATCATAGAACTGGCTGTAGAGAAAGAGACGGGGATAGAAAGTAGTGACAACTGAAGGAGCTGCAGCAGCTTCCCCAGGCCCACAAGAGCACAGCTGGCATGTGGAGCCTGTGCTCAGTCTGGAGATGAGTGTTACCTGGAATTTCTTCTCAGGACCACATGGAGATCTTGTGAGCAACCCATGGCTGCTTTTTGGTAACCCATTCTTCCATTAAATCAAACACTTCAGTTGCCCTTGTTCTTAATTAATACAAGTGCTTCAGGGATTGATATTAGGGACGATGAGAGGCAGTGGCTCAGGGAGATGGAGACCACGTTGGAATTTCATTTTCTGGTCTTATTCATTGGGAGGGAAATAAACACCCAGGTTTTATTTCAGCGTGGGTTGCTGGCAGTGCCTTTCAATGATGCTGCCTATCAAATTATCATCTGTAGTGATGGGCACTAATGGATCTATTCGAGAAGCTTCAAGGAACACAGTTACCTGGAACAATTTAAGTGACAAAATGTGAGTTGCTTTTGAGTGAGAAAGGTTCTTCACATAATGTTAAAACTTAAATAGATGCAAGAACCAATTTCCAAGCTTAAACTATGCACTGAAAAAACAGAAACTGCCTCAGAATATGTTTTTAAAAATTCCAATTTACTCCAATTATGTTGAAATGACCAAAATCATGGCCATAATCTGATCCCATTTGTATCCACAGTCATAGAATATCTTCTTTGCATGTCTCAGATGAAAGATAACATAATTCTTGGCAAGCAATGACACTCCAAAACATGTAATGGGTATATAGAGTGGTTCAGGTAAATCAAAATACTCTAAATCTCCATTCTCTTAAACATTACTTTGGGAGTGTTTGTGTGTATTACATGCATATGTGCAGCACATGTGTATGAGTGTGTGTATGTATGATACATGCCAGAGTTATATGTGGGTATCTGCTTTGACCATTCTTTATCATATGGTTTTACAACAAGCTCTTTCATTGATCTTGAATCTCACTGATTCAGCTAGATTGGCAAGCTAGCCAGATCCTATGATCCTCCTGTATCCACCTGCTGAGCACTAAGATTACAAGTATATGCCTCCATGCCTAGCTTTTCACATGGGCTCTGGGGATCCAAACACAGCTACTCATGCTTGCTTAGCAAATATTTTATTGACCGAGCCTTCTCCCCAGCACCAAACATCCTTTAATAGTCAATGTGCCCCCTCCTTTCTTTCTGATTGTGATGAGCCTACAGTAATTAGAGACCTTGTAATGGATAACCAGATAACACAAGCTGATAGAATTTCTGGGACCAAAGGAAGCTTATAGCCTGGAAAGACACCTCTATATCATAACAAGGGGAGCAAGTTAGGTGATAATGCACCAGATTTCCATCTCAATCAGAGATAGATAATGCATCGGTAGAGTATCAGTAGACCACGATTCAGCCTAGTTCTGTGATCTTGTAACTCACCCAGGAAAGGTAATTTCCCAGGTAACTATCAGTGCCCAGAAAATACAATGGAAAGCAGGGGAGACTCCAAACCAGTTTTTAGATGGAGATGAAAGGTTAGACCTGGACCCTGATGCTAAAGTTTGAATGGCAGCCTAACCTTCTTTGCTTGCATCAGCCTACCTTTGGGGACACTTTGTAGTTTAGCGCTACTACAGGTAGTTGGATAATATGGATATTGCTTCCTTTGGTATCTCTACTTGACTGTTCAACCAGTGTAGAAACATGCTTTGTAGAAAGCAAAAGTGGATTGTGAGAAACTTGATCAGTCTGTGACTCTAGTGGGACAAGATTTCCTAGATTGAAACAAATTAACACAAACTGTACCTGGTGGGACCCTGTACAACTGCCAAGTGCTTTTCCTGTTTCAGTGGGAAGAAAAACAACACAAACTTAAAGGTTTGAGTTTTTGTAGCAGGGATAACAATGACCCTATGCTTGCTCTTCAGGATCATGGGAAATCTGTATCATAGACTTAGCTCATAGATAATTCACTTATTGTTCTTCCCACTGAATATCATTTTGATCAATGATGGCACATATCTATCAGAGTGATGGAACCAAATTACACAATAACAATTCAGGGACTTTCTATGTCAGATACATGTGACACATTCCTGTAATGCACAGAGTTGTAGTATTTGTCCTTCCTGTCTCTAAGGGGGATACACAGTACATGGAAGGATTTGAGAGTTAGCATGTGAGTTCTTTGGATATATTGCTCTGATTCATACACTGGCTGACAATTTTAGATATCTCCTTGGTTATCGAATCTGAGTTACAACATTGCCACTTGGCTTTTATAACTCTGCAGATCCAAGAAGATTAAAATGTCAAAGATATATTAAGATGCTTTAGGAATCCCATAGAAAGCCTTGAATGCAAAATCTCAACTTGGGGACTAAGGATCTTGGAGTACTGCCATATTTTTTTTTTTTAGCAAAGAATTTCTTCTTCCCTTTTGGTAAACTTGTTCCCTTGCTGTAGAAAGCCATGGGACATGTAGTAGCATTCCGTACTCAACTGGGTCTTATGGAATCAATCAACCATGTATGTTATTAGTATGACCACACAGATTCAGAAACAAGAAGTGGCATATAAGAGATATTAATGAAAGCATATCTACATGCACCTCTTGCACAAACATCCTTTGCATATATTTGGTGTACCTACTCTGTCAGATTGTCTCCTTCCACATCTACATCTATAGCCTCCTGATCACTTAACCAGAGAGAAAAAGACACACACATACACCCCTTCACAAGGTTATTGAGTACAGTGATGAAGTCTTAATTGGAGATTGGTTCTGGTGGGCAGTGGCCAAATGAAAACATCTCCCAAAATATTTTAACTTCATAGCTAGAGAGACAGAAGGGGAATAAGAAGAGGCCACTGCAAAGTACACCTTATCAAGGAATCAAGAATTTCTGCCCTCAGTTGCAATATTCAAGTGTAATTATATATTGAATGGTATATTGTGTGATTAACCAGACTCAAATGAATATAGTAAGAGAATGGCCTACATTTTTCTATGAGAATTCAGTGTTCCATACTAAAGATGGAGTTTAACAAGTAACTGACTGGCTCAGATTGCCTTACCAAAATCAACATAAAATTTGGTGGGGGGTAATCCTCCACCCAGAATGCCCTTCCCTCTATTACTTGATAGAAATAGAGTGGGAAACACGGGGATAGTCGCTACTATACAGAAGAAATTGCCATGGCCCTGAAGGTCTTTGGCTCTATAATCCATATTTCCTATATGCTTTAGGGAGCTTTGTCTTAAATTGCATACTGGACCACATGGGATTGTATATAAAGAAAATAAACAAGTTGCTTGATTCAGTTCAATTCAACAAATATTTAAAATTAAAATCCAATCTTTTTTTTCCAGGGGCCTTTGGACTTTGGCTGATGGACAAAGCAGTTAGTGAACAACTTTTGTTGTGTATAATGAAAAAAAGGACAAAATTGTATATTAATAATAAATATATCCCATATATTGATGCATTTTTAATTCTTTATATGTGCATAGGTGTGCACATTCACAGGCTCTTAATCTAGAAAGAATTTAGTGTGGCTCCATAAATATATACACAGTAAAGTAAAATAAATATAAAACATTCCAATGAGGAAAGCGGTAGAAAGAAAATATCAGAACAGCAAAAATAAGATGTCACAAGTGTTTAGTGTGCATAATGTGTGCTATATATTTAGTACAGATAGAAATAAAATTGACTCTAAACTATCCAGCATCCTACCAAAGAAGAAAAACAAATAAAACCTGCTAAATTTTAAAAGAAAATAACGAAGTCACTCAGGCAAGGGAAGCGGGTAGGCTGACTGCAAGTCCTTACCTCTTCCTAGGCTCCTCCAAATCCAAACCCCAGTCTCATCCACTGCTCGGAAGCAGATCACCTACTGCAGCTCTGCTAACCCTGACTCCATCTCCACTGGATCACAAGAATCTTTGCCACCTAGATTCCCTCTCCCCACTCGTTGCTTTATCCCATCCCTAACCATTCTCTGGAAACCCACAGGTCCACTGTTGACCAGACAAAGAAGTAGGCTAACTGCAGATTTTCCCCTCTCTCTCTTTGCTCTTCTAAATCCAACCCCCAATTCCCATTCCCAGCAAACATTTTGCTGTGGCCTCTCTTTACTCTTTACTGCAATTTCAAATAGACTAAAAAGTAGAACTTTGGGGAAACATCTGCTTTCCTCTTTCTTGTGGGCCCCTTCAGCACCATCCACAGCCCATTCTCACTCCTAAGTGTCATATTCCTATACCCAGAAACACATTTTACCTGGAACCCCAAGTACCCACAACTATCAGGACTCCAGAAGAAATTCCTACAAGACAACACACACACACAAACACCCAAGAAAACACAATGAATAAAAAAATTGCAGACCAGAAAATCAAAATGATGGAGGTATACACACACACACACACACACACACACACACACACACACACACACACATCACCAACAACCAAAAGGAAATCAACAAACGCTGCTCATTGAAATCTCTAAATATCCATCTCAATTTACCTACTAAGACATATAGAGTAACAGAATGTATGCTAAAACAAAATCCATCCTCTGCTTCATCTAAGAAACACATCTTAGCATTAACTACAGTCACTTTGGGATAAGAGGATAGAAAAAGATATTTCAATCAAATAGACCTAAGAAGCAAGATGGTGGAGTCATTTTATATCTAATACAATAGACTTCAAACCAAAGCTAATCAGAATAGTAGCTGATTAAGTCAATGATAACTAGACAATAATCCATTTGCTCAACCGTACTCACTTCTGCCTTATTCATAATAGCCAAAATCTGGAAACAACCTAGATGTACCTCAACAGAATGCTTAAAGAAAATGTGGTACATTTACACAATGAAGAATTACTTAGCCATTAAAAAATAAAATCATGAAATTAATAGGTATATCCTGCATGAGGTATCCCAGACTTAAAAGACAAATATATAGTCACTTATACATGGCTACTAGCTCTTCAGTCAATGATAACCAAACTATAATCCATAGAAACACAGAGGTTACCTATAAAGTAAGAGAATAGGGGATACAGATAAATCTCATTTGAAAAGGAAAATATAGAATAAATGCTCCTGGATGGATACATAGACTGGAACAGGAGGATCAATTGTGAAGGGGAAGGAAAACATGAGATTAGAGCAGGAATATGGGGAGACATAGCTAAAATTAAGGGCCATTATAGTGATAATATTGAAGCCAAAACAGTATAAATTTCCTAAAATATATACATATATGAAATCAAAGTAAATAAAATTGCTCAATAATGGGGGCGATAGAGTTCCAACTGGCCATTTCTTGTCACCCAATGGAGCATCTAGTACTATGATTGGGTTACATCTAAATGAGTTGTTGGCCAAAAGAGTCCCATGGGAAGCATAAACAACCAACAACCAGTCTATAGGTTGCTTTCCACAAATTAGTGGGAAAGTCTCCATTGCTGAAGATAACACCTACACAACTCATTGAACTTGGAGAAGTTGAACTGGTGCCTACATAGAGCCTTCACACATACATTCTAAAATCTTTGGTACAGACAGGTACAGAAGCAGGCTATGAAAAGACAAACATAAACATCAAGCCAACTACAAACACTTTGATTGGCCATGGTGTCCTGCCTACAAGATACGATAGGGCAACAGTGGCATAAACCAATATCTGATTTGATTTAAGACTACTCCATGAGATCAAATTCATACCCCAAAATGCTTGGGTGACCAAGAACCTGACACTAAATAGCCCAGAGACCAATTCTGACTAAAACCATATATTTTTAAAATGTAGCAATAAAATTACTACTAATGACATTCTGCTATACCTATATTAGAGCCTTGCTTAGCCATCATCAGAGAAGCAGCCTTCAGAAGCAGCTGGGGAAAAAATGTAAAAACCCAAAGTCAGAAATTACTGGACTGGGAGACTGTGGAACACTCAGCTCTAAGTGGGATGTCTAAATAAAATCCTTCCCCATAGGTCTCAAGGAACCCATAGAAAATGAGACATAAAGAGTCTAAGAACCAAAGAGGATGAAGGATGCCAGAAAAAATGAGGCCCACTAAATCAACATGATCAAAGTTTATATGATCTCACAGAGACTGAATGTTCAAACACATGGCCTGAATGGTTCTGCACTAGGCCCCCTTTAGGTATGTATGTGTGTGTATTTACACATCCATATATTAACACACATACAGGCTTTCAGTTTAGTCTTTATATGGGATTCCTTTTTTTGAACTACAGGTCTCTGATCTCTGATTCTTGGGACTTCTCCTTCTGTTTGTTTGTCTATTTCTGATGATTTTGTTTTTCTTTTTATAATATTATGTTATATTATATTATATTATATTATTATATTATATTTATTATAATTATCTCTTAGTACCTGTTTGTTTCTAATGAAAGAAAGGGAATGGATCTGAATAGAAGGGAAGGAGGGAAGAAACTGGGAGGAGTAGAGTGAGAAGAAACTGTAATCAGGATATATTATGTGAGAAAAAAAATCTATTTTCCATAAAAGATAAATAAGGAAAAGAAAATACATGAGTAGGCTAGGAGAATGGAAACTAATAATTAGCAATGATACCATTTATTCCCAACATAGCCTGGTAAAAAGGGCATTAACTCCTATGTTTAAAATGTTTAAAATAAATGTTTTAAGTTGTTTTCATAGCTATTAAGTCTAATGTACATCTGAGTGCCAAAGAATTCTCTGCTTCTATTACTGCATTCTGTCTTCACATAGTATCTGATAAAACCTAGGCCAGAGAAACCCAGCACAGAGAGGCACTCTCTCCTCTTTGCAGCAGTGGGTGCTTTCCAACAGCAGAAACCAAATTTCATCAGACACCACATCAACTTGCCCATATACCCCTAACCATGACACCTTTGCGTGGCAGTCAGAGTGACTAGGTTTTGTCACCCACTCCTCCTCAACAGATGTGCAGCCATCTTGATGCAGGGAAGACATTAAATAGTAGAACCCAAGGCATTGCAACAGAAAATTTTAAGTAGCTAATTTTTTTTTAAGATAAATTCTGTAGGAGTATGGTTAAGTGAATTTTTCTCTTCTAAAGATGTCATGAAGAGGCTTTCTTTCCAATTTCCTCCTAATTACTAGCCTCCCTGGCAGTGAATTACCCTATATTAATTAACTTTATTTATTGCTGTTGGCAGAGTGACTGTACAGTAAATCAAGCAATTAACAGCCTCCTATATTACACTCAGAAGAGAGGTAACGAGATGCTAAACAGATTAACTTCTTTTCTTCATGTTCTACGCAGTGTCTCTCTTCTCAGGGTGTTGGCCTTTGTGCTATCCCTGCTATGGGAATTTGTCAACATGGGTGGAGCTTTGAGGTCCCTTCAAGAGGAAAGATGAGGGTACAACAGCTTGGATGAGCAAAATTCTCAGTGGGAGGAGCTAAACTCCTTAATTCCAGCAATGAGGACAAGACATGTGATGGTCCTTGGCTCAGGAAATGGGAATGATCATAGCTGCTTTGGTTTATTTGCTTATAACTGTCAGTCCTTACATCTTACATTAGTGATGATGGGAGGAAGATCTTCCTATTTCTAATGGCTCAGATTGCCAACACAAACACACACTGGGGCATCTAGAAGTCTTCTGATGGATTTACTAAGTTTACAATAAGTGTTCCTGATGGAGACATATGTGATATTAAGAAGAAAGTCACTCTGTATAAGAAGAAAGAAGGTGCTCATTTTCTGAAAGCCTCTCTCAGGTGGATGACCTGGTATTCATGGCCACATACTAATTCAGTAGGTGCCTAAGTCACCCATTGGCACCCTCAGCTTGTTGTAGGTCTGTATAAATGTCTACAGCTTTCCTCTTGGCCCAACACATTAGTCCAAACTCAAGTACAAGTATCACATAGAATAGCCATATCTGTTGAACTTTGCATTGCTTTATTATTTTTTTTAAGTCCACTTTCTGTGTTCTTCTCTCTGGCATGCCTTTTTCCAGTTACTTTGCGATGCTACTAAGTGTCCACTAAGGTGTTTTGTTATCTTGGGGGAAGGGACTCTGCCCCTGTTTGACTTGACTATTTGTATTTTATAGAGCACAGGGTGGGCGTTTGAAATGAGCCAATTGACATTGATTCCGTGGGCTTCCGTCTCCTTCCTTGTTCGGGCGTACATTCATTCCTTGATCCTTTGGTGCCCCTTGCCAGTTATGTGTCCAATCATTTTCATGTTCTCTTAAGTGACACTACTGGCTACGTGATCCCCAGCAGTTAGAGTTCACTTTGATGCTATTGCATACACTTTATCTTCAAAATTAATGAAGCCACAGCCTTGAGATTTTCATCCTGGCCAAATAGCTCTGAGCTGAGTTGGCTTTGTAGACACCAGCCCTCTCTTCTGTGCTTGATCAACTTCTGGCTTCACAGTGAATGGTTCGTACACTTTCCGAGCCCTAATGCTATGCATCTCATTAGTCCAAAGAACTCTCACACAATGATCACACTCTCAGAAAGAGGAGGATGAAACGATGACATTGGCTTGAGGTCTCTGGAGCCTTATATAATAACCACATCACATTTTAGGCCTTGGAATCTGGTTTCAGGTGGTTGGGTGGATGGCTCAGTGGGGAAAGCATGTGTTGTATATGTGGAGACTTGAGTTTGAAACTTCAGAACCCATATAAATGATAGTGTTTATCTGAAATCCCTGTGTTCCTATGATGACACGGGAAGCATCATTTGAAACCCATGGACAGGTATCACATAGATACTTGTACTGAAGATTCAGGCTTAGACAGCTTAAACTTTAGATATCATTACTTTTTGTATCTGCCATTTGACCACAGTTTTGGTAGATTAACACAGCAGAAACCTCTTATATAATAAAGGCGAGCAGTCAGAGGCCATGTGTTCCTTCATCACTTGTTAATTACAATTTTTCCAACAATTAGAGTGGAAAATATATTCACAGAATGGAATATTGTGCATAATAAAAATTAACAAAATTTCACCATATGTAATATTGTAATGATGCAATATTATATAAATATCTCTTCATTCTAAGAGACTGGAAATTTTGTTGGACCCAACAGACAGAGTTAACAATATGGCACGAGGTCACTGAAGACTTAAGACTGCTATCTTACTGTGTGCTAAGTCTGTTTGTTTAACCTGTCTTTAAGAGCACAATGTATGAGCTAACCTTACTTGCCTTGGACTTCCCCTGTTTATTACCTAAGCTAACGCACAGAAGTAAGGTTAGAAATGGGCATCAGGTACATGGAGCTTATGGATTCTAGGCCAGTAGAATTGTATGTTGGAGATTCTGAGACACACTGGATACAAGTGTATTCCTTATCTTCCTTCTTCAAGACCTAGGTGAAAGCTGCTTATCTAAGTACAATTGAGCTTCTTCCAATATGCATTCTCTCTTTTAACAAATACAACACTAAAATCCATAATCAGCCTATTCCTATAACATGAAAAGTAGTTAAATGTAAAGGAAAAAGAAAATACATGTATATATACACACAAATAAAACATGTATCATTTACACAAATATACAGTACAACATATACACATAGATAAAGCATATAACATTTACATGCACTCATACATAGCATATAATACGTATAGACAGATATATAGCATATATGTACACACTTTTAAATATTATTTACTAAATAATATTAGCACACTTACATAATATATATAATTATGTTTGCATATATTTGCATATATATATATAGCATCACTTCTGCATTCTTGAATTCCATGACAGTAAGCTTAAAACTGTGTAAATTCTCCTTTTCTGACTTTAATAGGAAAATGTCCCTACTTGTACATTTTTAGTTTTCATTTTCTTTTCAGTCAGACTCTTCCTTTATAGTCCAAGTTGGCTTCAAACTCAAGATCTTTATTTGCTAGGATTACAGACTCATGTTTCCATGCCCAATTCCTCCAATTGCATGGTTGAGTGTTAATCTACTTTTATAATTTCAAAACTACACAGCATAAGCATGCAAGGCCAAGAATTTGAATATAATTCTTGGATTATATTCCATGAGTTTGATAAAAGTTGTTTATCAATTATAAGTGATTACCAATTTTGAAATTTTGAACTCATTTTATAGAAGTATATATCATTATTGTTTGGAGAATGCCATGTGTATCAGTTGTTTGATATCTTTGTCTATTGTCCAATACAACTTTGCAATGGTTCATAAGCTCTGAAGAAAGAAATTTTGTATAACTAGAATAAAGAGTTTGAAATTCCATTTTTTTACTTAGTGTCACACAGACTCAGATCAAATTCCCCTGTGTTTGACTCTGTTTGTCACCTCACCTATCTTTGTCAACCAACGCTTTGAGAACTCCCGTTCCCAAGGACCTATACCCAACTGAGATGGTCCATGGCAAGTTAGTATCTTTGTTTTATTATTAAAATGGTACTAATTTGATGTATTGGTAGATTACCTATTATTTTTCTTGATTGTTTCTGTCTTGTTGATTTTTGTCTTAGATGTCTTTGTAGCATTTAGTGTAACTTGCTTTATCACTCAGGTTAGTCTATAAATAAATAATCTGACTCAATTAAGATTACACATTTTGATTTTTATTCCCAGAATTAAAAGCTCAGTGTCAATTCATCCCTTCATACTTCCAGTTTCCTGTCTGTCTTGGATACATTTCATCATATAGGCTATATTTACACTGAAAGTCAGGAACTAAGGTGATCCCTTTGTGTTTGAGGGGCAGTCTCACAGTGCTTCAAGCATCTTTCCAGGGCAATGTCATTAGAGTCGTGTGGCTACAACACCCATAGCCACTTCCTCTTTCTATTCAGGTCCCTGACTTAGGCTCCTATCTCTGAAGCTCTATATTCTGATATTATGTGTTTCCAATTCTATACTGTTGACTTATCAAAACAACAAATAAAGAGGTGCGAAGCTTTCAGCCTCTTCAGGAGGGAGTTTGAGATATTTCACTTGTTCTTCACTTTTGCAGTTTTTGCTAATACGTTTTCTGTGCTTTCATGCATTTATTAATAAAACCATAGCAATACTATCAGCTTCAAATTTAAATACATGCAGTTTTTTCAAACCTGGTTTTGATCTTAATACTTAATTCTGTTTTATAGTTAAAGTACTTATCATTCTTTCTTTCCTGTGGTTGTTCCCCACTTTGGCTCTAGATTTTTTTCAGCCTGCTATTTATTTTCAAGTAACACTTTTTTTTAGAAGCACAAATGAGCATTAGTGTTTTCTATACACATGTATACGTGCTAAGAAAACGTGAATGCTGTAATTTATTTCTTTATGAATGTCCTTGACATTCCTTAAGTTTTCTTCATGACCTTTTGGCCTTGTTGTTATTTAAAAAGAATTCTGAGTCCAGTGAGATTATTCTTTCAATGACTGCATGAATTAAAGCTCTTGACTATTAGAAACAAAGGACAATTCTGACAAACTTAAGAAAACAAGATTGACTGAAGAGATTATGTTACACAATTGAAAAAAGACTTGAAATCCAGGCTTTGAGAAGGTCAGAAACCAAGATAATCACAGCTGCTTCCTGGATCTTTCTAGAGAGAAATTATTAAATTGGTTTACCTTAATGACTTCAAGCAATACATTGTTTTCATTCAGGCACCCTTTCCTAGAAGATAGTGTCAAAGTGGCCCCAGCTCAATATCAAACAGCACTTGGCCTTTATTGTTCATCTCTGACAGGCCATGGATCACCAAGATATACTAGAGAATCCCAGAAGTAAAAACATTGAGAACTGAAAGAGAGCTTGACTGGTACCTGCTAGAGTACCTGATCCTTTAAAAATATTTTATGCTCATAGGGTATCAAGTCTCTTAGCCTGCTATCCTTCGTCTGAGTGCCACTAGGTCTCCCCATCCAGGGAATGTGGTCAAATATGGGGCACCAGAGATACCCTATGAGCATATACAGGGGGAGGAGGTCCCCCTCAGTCACAGTCATAGGGGAGGGGAGTAAGGGGAAAATGGGAGAGAGAGAGGAATGGGAGGATACAAGGGATGGGATAACCATTGAGATAATAATATGAATAAATTAATAAAATAAAATTTAAAAAATTTTATTAGCTCTTTTAGAGTTTTGTATTTTGATAATACTTATCCTCAGTTTTTCCTCTTAACTCTTCCTAGATGCATCCTCACCTCCCTTATGACAACTTTCTGTTTACTATTACTACTACTACTACTACTACTACTACTAATAATAATAATAATAATAATAATAATAATCATATACTCTTGAGTGTGGGACCTCCAGGAGAGCATGTGCAACCTACCATGATCTGTACTGTTGAAGAAAACAGACTCTTCCCCAGTATTTCTCGTAACCCCTCTCTATGCTAAAATATTGACAAAAATGTGTATCAGGTCTCAGGCAACCATATCTGCTATATGTGGTGCATCCATGTCCTGTGAAGAGGACGTTGTTTCACTTTCACTCCAGTCCTTGAGCTCTGCTCTTGCAATCTTTCTACCTTGTCTCTTCCATAATGGCTCTTGAGCCTTCAGAAGAGGAATGTGACATAGATGTTCCATTTGGGATTGAACTCTACACAGACACGTATTCTCTGCACTTTGATCAGTGTGCATTTCTGCATTAGCCTTTGTCCACTGTGCAAAGAAACTTCTCTGATAAGATCTGAGAGTTGCACTTAATCTATGGGTAGAGATACAGACTTAGGGAACATTTTGATACTATGTCCATTTAACAAAACAATAGACGGTTCACTCCTGGGACCTATGAGCTTTCCAGATCTTGGCCAGATTCACAAAACCAAACATGGGTTTCTTCCCAAAGACTGAGCCTTAAATTCAAGCAGAAAGGAGTAGGTTACTCTCATAATATTCATGCCACTATTGCCCCCATGAATGTGTCTTAGCATGCTGATTATTACTGTAGTTCACAGTTTTCACAATTGGGTAAAACTGTTTGGCTTTTCCTCCATTAGCTTTCATAGCACCGTTCTCAATGAGAAATCTAGCCATCTGCAAGGAAGCTTTCTGGTCATTACCAAGCTGATTTCCATGCTCTGTGACTGATGAGGCTAGTGTCTTCAGCTAGTGTCTTATCCTATTGGGAAATCAATAACAATAGCAATAGACTGTTTTTGTTTGAGGGTCTTCCGGACACCTCTGACTAACAACCTGAGTGGTATTATCCTACATCTGGTGTGTGGCATTTTATTACACACACTCCAAGAAGGGGAGAGATAGCAGCCCATCAGGCTCTACTTTTGATAGATTATCATCTTTATTTCTTCCAAAGATTTCATTTGAACAAAGAATGCTTCTGATTCCCTCGTCTTCCACTCTTCTGTCTCTCTAACTACTTAAACCTCCTTCCTCATTATTTCCCTTTCTCTTTCATATCAGCCATGTTTCAGTCCCCTCTAAAGATCTTCTTTCTCTTGTAACCAATGATCCCCTTCTAGTTTCCTGTATTTTATAGGTATTCCTGGTAAAGCTCGCAAATCTAGATTAAATTCATGCAAATTTGTACAGATACATTCAGAATGGCAGTTCTTCAGAAAAGTGGTGACATATCTCCCAACATATGACCTAACTATAGCATGCCATATACCCAAAGAATTTTATTTCTTTCTCTAAAGCAGTTCTTTGTCTTAATAAACATACCTAAATTATATCATCCATATCCTTTTATACAAATAAAATAACATAGTCACAGATGCTAGCAGGTGAGTGTTGGGGTAAAGGGGACATTATTCAGCCTGTTGAAGTATGGAGTATTAATACTAATGAAACTCCAGTTTTTCTACTTTCAGTGGCTTTCTAGAAATGGGTTATTTACAGTCTAGAGTTGTGCCCGTTACGTTTGCATCACCGTGGATAAACTATCTGACAGAATAACTTAAGGGAGAGAGTCTTTATTTTGGCCCTTGATTTTAGTCCATCACAAAAGGAAAGACATGATGATGTCCATTGGGGAGGCTCCTCGAATCACAGCTCACCAGGAAGGGCAGACAGTTCTAGAATCAGGGCCAAGCTGTAATTTACAAAGGTCAGCCCCCAGCTGCCAACACTGCAGCTGGGCCCTATTTCCCAAATGTTCCACACCCTCCCAAAATCCTGACTCCCACTGTGGAACAAAAGATGAACATATAAGAGTGTTTCTATTTCAAGCCATAACATGGATTCTACCCAATATTTCACCATGTGCCTGGCTCTGGTGCAAAGCAAGTTCTCTGTCCAAAAGATATATAGTTTTCTCTCCTTTATTTTTTCTGACCTTCTTTCCAATATTACCCATTTCTCTTTGCAATGTGTGCTGCCATATCCTGTTTCATTTAGTCTCGTCTGCTTCTATTCCCCCTTATTTTATTTATTACTTGTATCTATTTTTTCAGAAACCAATTATGTCACATTCTCTTGAAAATACCAGTTTCCTGAAGTCCCTTTTTTCATCCTGTCATAGCTGCTGTGGGAGCAATGTTCTCCCTCTGAACCATGGGAGTCTTCTGACTTTGTTCTCAGTGAAATATTCAGAAACGATGCAGAGTTGCTGTACTAGGTGTTCGCCAACATACACGTACTCTTCCCAACACATGTCCACAGTACTAGTGGAAGAGGCAGTATCTTAGCTCAAGTGGCAAAAGGCATGGGTCTCTGAATCCAAGAAGAGACTGAAAGAAGAAAAAACATTGTCTGTCTGATGCTACATGGTCTTTCTGAGATGAAATCTGAGGAGCTATCTACCTCCATTTTCCTTTGTTCGTTATGGCTGCAGAAGGTCTCTAAGTTTCTGTGAGTATGCTTACTCTTGCAGTCTGTATTTATTGGTGGGGTGGTCTTTTTCTTGGTCTAAGGTCTTTTTCTTGGTTTACAGGCTTCAGACTCAGGGATAAAATTCATCCAATGTAGACAAGTGCTTGGAGAGGGGACCTAGTTTTTATAGGAAGAGAACTGATATAGGCTCAACACAGAGCTCTGTCACGTGTTCATAGCTCTATCAGGATATGGGGGGGTTCAGATCTGAGAGCAATGCATGGCATGTGAGAAAATATTCATTTTTCAGGCACTGTGGATCCCCTAAATCCTGAGACAAACCACGTAGTATAAAAACAGTGCTAATTTAGAGATGTCCACTACAGTAAGAAAGAATTGAGTTCAAATCCTGCCACGTGCCTTATAATGACATTTGAGTCCATTATTGACCACATATATTACAGTGGTCCAAAAGATTATATTAGCCTGAAGAATCCCTATATCATAGTGGAGCTAGAGTCATGAAATAATGCCACAGTCCAGTACTTATGTTTGTGGTGAGGCTAATATAAGCAGATGTGGTGCCTTGACAGTTATACAAAGGGCTATGCATTTGTAAATAGCATAGTGTGGAACAGCAGCAGCCTCTTACGTCATGTTTTCATAATTTTCTCTAATGCTTGATTCAATCTCATCGTGTGTCCCTTATGGCCCTAGAAACACACACACACACACACACACACACACACACACACACACACACACGTGTTTTTACACTATTCCCTATATGTTAGTAATGTACACTCTACAATTCTTAAAAAACTATGAGGTCACTTGCTGATGCATTTCTGTGAACAGCATGTTCTTAAATAGCATGAGCACTGTAGGCTCAGCCACATGCAAATGTGAAACTCAGAGGTGGCATTTACCTCTCTGGAGGTCCAGTTTCTGCATCTGTTAGATGGGTTTACTGAAAGTGCTTGCCTTAAAGATTGCAAAATAGCTTCCCAATGTGCATTAAAGTGTGGAAAGCTGGTATCCTTTAACATATGTGTCTATGAAAATTGACCCCCCAATTAGTATGATTGTGTGCCAATAATCCTTTTTATGCATATCTTTCCCATATTCCTCCCCACCTCTGTCTTCATCCCATGCAACTGCCAATCTTTTTTTTTTCTTTTCCGATCAGTTTTATGTCACTGTAGATTTGCTTACATTTTCTATAGTTTTATTTCTGGATTCTTTCTTTTGCCCTAATTTTAAGATTCATTCAAATTATTGAAGCCTTCAACAATTCCTTCTTTTTCACAATGGAAGTCCAATTTATATTTTCTTTCTTGTATATATACTGCTCTTCATATCATAGTGAAATAAAAAAGCAGACCAAATCAAGATCACAAATGTTTTTCTTACATTTTCTCCCAGAAGTTACATAGTTTTATATTTTATATGTAGGCATTGTGCTAGACCATTATATTACTATAACAGGGTGTTACAGAAATTTATAAAAAAAACAGAACTCTGCTTCTTTTCCATGTTATTGGCTTTTTCATCCACCTTATCAATTTTTCCTCTATGCTGCTAACTTAATTTCTTCTCTGTGTCACAGGTTACATTCACCTGCTTTCTTTTTTGCATCTTTTTTGACGTCATCAATTATTTTTACAATTCAATCATTATAGGAATATTCACCTAGTAATTTATCTATTTCAGTATCACTGAATTTAGGAGCTTAGAAATGATAATGTTTTGGGGAAATCATGTTGCCTTTTCATATTTCTCTGTATTGTAATTTGTGCAAATGTTCCTTTTAATATCACAACTGATTTTATTGGGGGCTTTTGTTATAGAGCAGCTCTCTCTCTCTCTCTCTCTCTCTCTCTCTCTCTCTCTCTCTCTCTCTCTCTCTCTCTCTCTCCCTCCCTGTTTGTGTGTGTGTGTGTGTGTGTGTGTGTGTGTGTGCGTGTGTGTGTGTGTGTGGTGTTTTCACAGAGGCTAGAGGAAGGCATCAGATCCTCGTGGAGCTGGAGTTATAGGTGATTGTGAATTGCCTACTAAAATACTGATAACCAAATCTGGATCTCTGCACTAGTTGTAAGTACATGGAGCAGCTACATTTTTTTTTTTATTAATTTATACTTGTTACATCTCAATGGTTATCCCATCCCTTGTATCCTCCCATTCTCCCCTCCCTCCCATTTTCCCCTTATTCCCCTCCCCTATGAATGTTCCTGAGAGGGATTACCTCCCCCTGTATATGCTCATAGGGTATCAAGTCTCTTCTCAGTGACCTGCTGTCCTTCCTCTGAGTGCCACTAGGACTCCCCCTCCAGGGGACATAGTCAAATGTGAGGCACCAGAGTACATGAGAAAGTCATATCCCACTCTCCACTCAAGTGTGGAGACTGACCTATCCATTGGCTAGATCTGGGTAGGGGTTTAAATTTTAACGCCTGTATTGTCCTTGGCTAGTGCCTTAGTTTGAGTGGGACCCCTTGGCCCAAACCTCCCTATCATAAT
The DNA here is from genome assembly GCA_907169655.1 of Acomys percivali. NCBI lineage: Eukaryota > Metazoa > Chordata > Mammalia > Rodentia > Muridae > Acomys > Acomys percivali. Next base: position 47,916,108 of record OU015748.1, read on the forward strand.
GTTCTACATGTAGGTTTCTAGGACCCTCTGGATCATTCTACATTGCTATTCTCCCATTGTTCTCTCATCTAGAGTCCCAATAGGATGTCCTCCCCTCGGTCCCAGTTTCCTGGTAAGGGAAGGCTTTCATGGGACATGCCCATTGGGCTAGTATGCAGATATAAGTGAGTATATACCATTTGAGTCTTTCTGCTTCTGGGTTAACTCACTCATTATGATCATCTCTAGCTCAATCCATTTGTCCACAAATTTCGGGAATTCCTTGTTTTTAATAGCTGAATAGTATTCCATAGTGTATATGTACCACAGTTTCTTTATCCATTCTTCTACTGAGGGACATTTAGGCTGTTTCCATTATTTGGCTATTATGAATAAGGCTGCTATGAACATGGTTGAGCAAATTTTCTTGTTGTGTGCTGGTGCATCTTCTGGGTATATTCCAAGGAGTAGAATAGCTGGGTCTTGAGGAAGCCCTATTCCCAGTTTTCTGAGATAGCACCAGATAGATTTCCAAAGTGGCTGTACTAGTTTGCATTCCCACCAGCAATGAAGGAATGTTCCTCTCTCCCCACATCCTTGCCAGCATGTGGTGTCGCTTGAGTTTTTGATCTTAGCCATTCTGATGGGTGTAAGATGGAATCTCAGAACTGTTTTGATTTGCATTTCCCTGATGACTAAGGAGGTTGAGCATTTCTTTAAGTGTTTCTCAGCCATTTGATATTCTTCTGTTGAGAATTCTCTGTTTAGTTCCAAGCCCCATTTCTCAATTGGGTTATTTGGTTTGGTGGTGTTTAATTTCTTGAGTTCTTTATATATTTTGGATATTAGACCTTTGTCAGATGTAGGGTTGGTGAAGATCTTTTCCCAGTCTGTAGGCTGTCGCTTTGTTCTCTTGACAGTGTCTATAGCCTTACAGAAGCTTCTCAGCCTCATGAGATCCCATTTATTAATTGTTGACATTAAGGCCTGGGCTGTTGGTGTTCTGTTCAGGAAGTTGTCTCCTGTGCCAATATGTTCCAGGCACTTCCCCACTTTTTCTCCTAAGTGACTTAGTATCTCTGGTTTTATGTTGAGGTCTTTAATCCACTTGGATTTGAGTTTTGTGCAAAGTGACAAATATGGGTCCAGTTGCATTTTTTTTACACATAGACCTCCAGTTAGACCAGCACCATTTGTTGAAGATGCTATCCTTTTTCCCATTGAATGGATTTGGCTTCTTTGTCAAAAATCAAGTGACCATATGTGTGGATTCATATATGGGTCTTCAATTCGATTCCACTGATCAACCAGCCTGTTGCTGTGCCAGTACCATGCTGTTTTAATTACTATTGCTTTATAGTACAATTTGAGATCAGGTATGGAGATTCCTCCGCAGCACCTTTTATTGTACAAGATCGTTTTTGCTATTCTGGGTTTTTTGTTTTTCCATATGAAGTTCAGAATTGAACTTTCAATGTCTTTAAAAAATTGTATAGGTATTTTGATAGGGATTGCACTGAATGTGTAGATTGCTTTTGGTAGGATGGTCATTTTTACTATGTTAATTCTCCCTATCCATGAGCAAGGAAAATCCTTCCATCTTCTCATGTCATCTTCAATCTCCTTCTTCAGAGTTTTGAAATTTTTTTCAAACAAGTCCTTCACTTGCTTAGTTAGAGTAACTCCTAGATATTTTATATTGCTTGTGGCTAATGTGAAGGGTATGGCTTTCCTAATTTCTTCCTCTGCAAGCTTGTCATTTGTGTATAGGAAGGCTACAGACTTTTTTGAGTTAATTTTGTATCCAGCCAAATTGCTGAAAATGATTATCAGCTGTAGGAGTTCTCTGGTGGAATTTTGAGGGTCACTTATGTACACTGTCATATCATCTGCAAATAGAGATAGTTTGACTTCCTCCTTTCCCATTTGGATACCCTTGATCTCCTTTTGTTGTCTTATTGCTCTGGCTAGAACTTCGAGTACTATATTGAAGAGATATGGAGAGAGTGGGCAGCCTTGCCTTGTTCCCGATTTTAGAGGAATTTCCTTGAGTATCTCACCATTTACTTTGATTTTGGCTATTGGCTTGCTGAATATAGCCTTTATTATGTTGAGGAAAGTGCCTTGTATCCCCGATCTCTCTAAAACTTTAAACATGAATGGGTGTTGGATTTTATCAAATGCTTTCTCTGCATCTAAAGAGATGATCATGTGGTTTTTTATTTTCAGTTTGTTTATATGGTGGATTACATTGATGGATTTCTGTATATTAAACCATCCCTGCATGCCTGGAATGAAGCCTACTTGGTCATGATGAATGATATCCTTTATGTGTTCTGGTATTCGTTTTGCCAGAATTTTATTTAGTATTTTTGCATCGATGTTCATAAGAGAAATTGGTCTGAAATTCTCTTTCTTTGTTGAGTCTTTGTGAGGTTTAGGTATCAACGTGACTATGGCCTCATAGAATGAATTTGGTAATGCTCCATCCAATTCTATGTTTTGGAGTAGCTTGAAAAGTATTGGTATTAGCTTGTCTTTGAAGGTCTGGTAGAATTCTGCACTGAAACCATCTGGCCCTGGGCTTTTTTTGCTTGGGAGACTATCAATGATTGCTTCTATTTCTGTAGGGGAAATGTGACTATTTAGCTTGTTTATCTGTTCTTCACACAACTTTGGCAAGTGAAATTGATCAAGAAAATTGTCCATTTCCCTTAGTTTTCAAAGTTTGTGGCATACATGCCTTCAAAGTAGGATCTTATGATTCTTTGTATTTCTTCAGTGTCTGTTGTTATGTCTCCCTTTTCATTTCTGATTTTGTTGATTTCAATACTGTCTCTCTGCCTTTTAGTTAGTTTGGCTAACGGTCTGTCTATCTTGCTGATTTTGTCAAAGAACCAGCTCTTGGTTTTGTTGATTCTTTGGACTGTTTTCTTAGTTTCTAATTTGTTAATTTCAGCCCTGAGTTTGATTATTTCTAGACGTCTACTCCTTTTGGGTGTTTCTGCTTCTTTTTATTTTCTAGGGCTTCCAGCTGTTTTGTTAAGTTGCTTATGTGTGATGTTTCCAATTTCTTTTTAAAGGCACTTAGTGCTATGAATTTTTCTCTTAACACTGCTTTCATTGTATCCCACATATTTGGGTATGTTGTTCCCTCATTTTCATTGAATTTCAGAAACTCCTTGATTTCTTTCTTTATTTCCTCCCTGACCCTTGTGTCATTTAGCAGAGAGTTGTTTAGTTTCCACGTACGTGTAGGCTTTTTCTCGTTTCTGTTGTTGTTGAATTGCAGCCTAAGAGCATGATTATCTGATAGGATACATGGTATTATTTCAATCCTCTTGTATCTGTTGAGGCCTGCTTTGTGATCTACAATGTGATCAATTTTGGAGAAGGTTCCATGGTGTGCAGAGAAGAAGGTATATTCTTTCTTGTTTGGGTGAAAGTTTCTATAGATATCTGTTAGATCCATTTGACCCATGGCATTGGTTAATGATGTTATTTCACGGCTTAGTTTCTGTTTCAATGACTTATCCTTCAGTGAGAGTGGGGTGTTGAAGTCTCCCACTATTATTGTGTGGTGTCGATGTATGGTTTAAGTTTTTTAGCACATCTTTTACAAATGTGGGTGCCCTTGTATTGGGACCATAGATGTTCAGAATTGTGATGTCATCTTGGTTGACTTTACCTTTGATGAGTATGCAGTGTCCTTCTGCATCCCTTTTGATTACTTTTGGTTGAAAGTCTATCTTGTTTGATATTAAAATGGCTACACCTGCTTGCTTCTTGTGACCATTTGCTTGGAATATTTTTCCCAACCTTTTACCCTGAGGTAATGCCTATCGTTATAGGTGAGATGTGTTTCTTGAAGGCAGAAGAATGTTGGATCTTGTTTATGCACCCATTCAGTTAGTCTGTGTCTTTTTATTGGAGAATTGAGACCATTGATTTGAGAGATATTAATGACCAGTGACTGTTAAGAGTCTTAATTTTGATGTTGTTTCCAATCGAGTGTTTGTGTAGTTGTGTTTTTGCCATGGTATAGTTACCTATTTCCTGAGTATTTTTGGTTGTAGCTTGACCCTTTGGGATGGAGTTTTCCTTCTAGTACCTTCGGTAAAGCTGGATTTGTGGATAGGTACTGTTTGAATTTGTTTTTGTCATGGAATATTTTGTTTTCTCCATCAATGGTTATTGATAGTTTTGCTGGGTAAAGTAGTCTGGCCTGGCATCTGTGGTCTCTTAGGGTTTGCAGGATCTCTGTCCAGGTTCTTCTGGCTTTTATGGTCTCTGCTGAGAAGTCAGGTGTAATTCTGATAGGTTTGCCATTGAATGTTATTTGGCCCCTTTCCCTTGCAGCTTTTAATATTTTTTCTTTGTTCTGTGTGTTTTGTGTTTTGATTATTATGTGACGGGCAGTTTTCATTTTCTGGTCAATTCTATTTGGTGTTCTGTAGGCCTCTTGTATGTTTATAGGTATCTCTTTCTTTAGATTGGGGAAATTTTCTTCTATGATTTTGTTGATAATAGTTTCTGGGCCTTGGAGTCTGATATCTTCACTTTCTTCAATGCCTATTATCCTCAGATTTCTTCTTTTCATGGTGTCCTGAATTTCTTGGATGGTTTGTTTCAGGAGTTTTCCAGATTTGGCATTTTCTTTAATGGTTGCTTCAAGATCTGTGATTGTATCTTATAGACCTGAGATTCATTCTTCCGTTTCTTGGATTCTGTTAGAAAAGCTCACCTCTGTGTTGCTCTCCTTCTTCTCTGAGGTCTCACGTTTTCGTTTTTCTTCTGTGTGTTTATCATTGAATCCATTTTCGTCTTCAGATCTTCAATTGATTTTTTTATTTCTTTCATCTGATTGTTTGTATATTCCTGAGTTTCTTCCATTGCCTCTTTATAGGTCTTCAGAGCTTGAACCGTTTAATTTATTTCTTTCATATGGTTGTTTGCATTTTCCTGAAATTTTTCCAGTTCCACTCTATGAGCTTCTTTCATGTCTCTCACCTGTTTGGCTGCGTCTTCCTGTATTTGATTACGAATTTTATTTGTTTCCTCCATTAATATGCTCCTTATTAAGGATTTGAGGTCATTTTCTTGTATTTCCGCTGTATTTGAGCTCTCTGGGTTGTTTTCTTTGGGATAGCTGGAAACTGGAGACGCCATGTTGTTTTGGTTTTTTTTGCGTATGCTCTTACGCTGTCCTTTAGACATCTTGCTGGCTTTGTTTTTGTTGGGTAGCTTCCAGAGTTGGATGAAGGGAGTCTGATGATAGATTCACTTGTTTTCTCACGATTTCCGTAGGCTGGAAGCTCTGATGCTTCATTGTTGTGGATGGCAGGAGGTTAGCCCTGTCGTTTTGGGCTCTCACAGCCAGTGATCCTCAGCTCCCCTGTGCTGTGGTTCCTGCAATCGTTCTGGGTCTCTGGATGTGTTTTAGGTCAGGCCAAGGTATCCACAGTCTTCTGGGTTCCCCGCCAAGTCCAGCCAGGGACACTGGGCCCGAACCACCCTCCGAGTTCAGCTAGAATCTCAGGACCTGAACCATCTGCTGAGCTCAGCTAGGAATTCTGGGCTGAAAATGCACCCAGGGTCTAGCCAGAATTTTCGGGCTGGTACTGCGCACCAAGCTCTGCTAGGGGCTTTTGGCCAAAGTGCATGCCATGGTCAGTTATTGACTCAGGCCTGAACTGTCCGCCCAGCTCAGCCAGGAATTCTGGCTTCAAACTACACACTGTGTCCAATCAGAGTTTTAGAGCCGGGACTGTGCCAAAAGCTCTACTAGATTCTCTGGGCCCAATCTGTCTGCCAGGTATGGTTAGGGACTCTGGCCCTAAACTGCACGCCGAGCTCCACCCCAGTCTCCAGGGCGGAATTGTGCACCGAGCTCAGCCAGGGACTATGGACGCACACTGCCTGGGACTCCGGGCCTATACTGTGTGGATAGTCCAGTCAGAGTCTTGGGGCCGTCAAGCCTGTGTGCACAGCTCAGCTAGAATCTCTGGGCCTATTCTGCCCAGCAAGTCCAGCTAGGACCTCTAGGCTGAATCTGCGTGCTGACCTCAGCCTGCGTCAGCACCCCAAAACTGCCCACTGAGGAGAGCTAGTGTCTTGAGCAGAACTGCTCGTTGATGTTAGCTAGCGCCGGTGGGACTGAGCTCTCTGCCCAGCCTGCATCACAGCAGGTGATCTGCGGCTGCGCTAAGCTGGCACCTTCTGTGGGACGGAGCGCTCCGCCCAGCCTGTGTCACAGCAGGGGAGCTGTGGCTGCACTGAGCTGTGGAGCAGCTACTTTTGAGGTAAATGTGGGAATAGGAAAGAAATGAGATAAAGTGGGCAGGACAAATAGAGAAGAAACAAAGTTAAATGAACAAAAGAAAAAAATGTAAGTAGTGTTGTAGGAAAATGTTAACTAGGATAAAAGAACAATAAACAAAAAACCTGATAAATGTGAAGAGAATAAAATATAAAAATCTGAACAAGTTTTATAAAATGAATTTTAAATATCACTGTAGAAAGAAAACTGTAGAAATTCTACAAAGAGGAAAGAAGAAAAATGTTAAAGAAAAATACATTTCTCAACTACAAAAAGCAAGGTGCAAATAAAATTAGATGAATATATAAAGTGCAACTTAAAACATAGTTTATAAAACATGATAATCTAAAAGTATTTCTGAAAGTATAGTGAAAAAAAAAACCAAAATGATGAACAATAGGAAAAAGAGGTAGTAATGAAGTATTGTAAGGGCTTTGTCCTGCATCCTTGTGAATTGGAACGTACCTGTTGTATGCATGGTGAGGCAGAGTGGCTGAAGTGGATTATGCTTGTCTTTCCTACAGTTCATGCTTCTACTAAACCTAGGCTGGATACTGGACAAGAGTCTGATGTCCAAGAGAGTCATGTTCACTTTTTATTGTCCCCTCTTTTCCTCCTTCGGTTTGGCCTCTGGTTGGTGTCAATAGCCTATCTCACCAGCATAAGATGGACACAGGAAAATGTTTCTAATAACCGGAGTTGCCCTGAGAGTAGTAACTTTTCTGATGATGGATGTTGGCAGCAGTGAGAGAAACTCCTTTTCATAAAGACTGTGAGAGCAGCATGTTGACCATTGTTCTCCATTCTAAAAAGCTCTAGAAATAAACAGATTTCTATTCCTGTTCTGCAGAAGAACAACAATTACTTAGAATGTTTTCCCTGTCTCTCTCTCTTTTTTTTCCCTAAAAGGTATTGATTGATTCCCCTCTTAGACACAAGAAGAAAGTCTGGAGTCTCTGCTTTTATTTTGTATGTCCCCCTTTATTTTGGGGATCATAATCCCGGCTGTCACTTCATCGGCCACATTTGTCATGCAAGGGGCATCTGCCTACCTAACCTATCTCACCCTGGTTCAAACCTCATGCACAGAGATAACTAAGTTTCAAACCTACAGCTCTCTGGGATTCCAAGAAGAACAATGCCTGGATGGACAACAGACCAACCTTCAGAGAAGGATAAGCATCCATGAGCGTGAGGCTGTCTGGTGTTTGGTGGAGCAGAAGTTAGTCACCTAGCAGGATCCACATCTGTTCCCCTCAAGTGATGAGAACATTTAACAGCTTCTCAGACCATGATGAAGAAGCAGAACAAGACTCCTCAACCATACAGAACCCTAGCCAGGGCAGCTTAACCATACAGCCCATTTCCCTCTCCCAGGTCCTTCTCTGCTTGTTCTTTAAATCTATGTCCACTGCCCAACGTGGAGTCACTGTACCTCCTTATTTACTTTTCTCCTTGATGCATGGATTTAATCTCCTCTCTCCGTTTTTAAGCATTTCTTCTCTTTGTAATTGGAAAATTGGCACAAGTGACCAACAAGCTTAGTTTCTTGGGGCTGCCAGAGCCTAGGCTTTTGCCCTAAAACTTGAATTTTTACAGAGGAGAGACTCAGGGGGGAAAGGTAATTCTGAGCTCTGAGGTGTGTCCTTAGGGCAGCAGTCAGGATGCCAGTACCATATTTCTGAGCTCTGCAGTACATTTAATGGCTCTGTCGGTATTTATTGGCCACTTCATCTATATAGGCACTATTTTAAGATGATAGGATAATAAAAGGCAGAGGGAAAAGTCAGATGCAAGGAAAATGCACAAAGGTACCTCCAACCCAATCAACTTGACATATGCACCGTCTCACTTTTCTATACATATTCCCTAAGCAAGATGCAGTTACACATATAAAGAACTGCTTACTAGAACTTGCCCTCAAAATATTATCATAAAATTAGGAGCATGACTGCCATACTAAACAAACAGAAATACTCTGGTATTTAAAAAAAAACAAAACTATACTATCGCTTGGGAAGTCCCAGGGCGGTTCATGGTTGTCAACTAGATTCTTCAGAAAATTAATTTTGTGAGGCTAAATGTCAGTATATCCAGAGTGATCAGAGGAAACTCGGTGGGGAGCATAGGTCTCAGAGGGGAAGTCTCAGAATCCCATGCTCAGAGGAGGATGACAATTTCAAAACCTTCCAAGTCTTCCTTGGGAACATCCTACTCTCCAGATAAGGAGCTGCAGGAGAAGGGATGGCATTTTCCCTCATGTTTGGTAGGACATGCTGGAGTCTAAAATAGGAGTCTCCAAGATGGTCTGTGGGTGATGTGAACAGCAACGTAAGCAGCCCTGTTATTATTAGGTACAGATCGTTTTAGGTTACTGAATATGACTGTTCTATAAAAACGAAAAGTCTGACTCACTATATGGGACTCTGATTTCAAGTCATTGCCTTTCACCAACATATAGTCTAGCAATTCTCTAATTATTCCAAGGACCCTTGCCTACTTACAGACTATTGGTGATGCAGAAAGAAAAAAAGTTGTCTCTTTTGTCTCTGAATAGGGCAAGTGTCTGAGTTATTTGTTTCCAGCATAAGTTAAGCTAAATCAAGACCAAAGTTACCTGTCAAGTGATATTAAGTAGATCCTCTTCTGCAAGGGCACAGTTATATGTATTCCTCTCCTTATGCTATTCTAGGTGCTGAGAGACTTACTGCTTTTCTAAAAGAAAACTCTCCCTTGCCAATCAGATTATATGATGCCCAGAGTTACACCATCATTGATTCATTCCTTTCATTTTCTTTCTCCCTAGGTCCTTTGATATACAAACAAGTAAATCGTGGTGAGCAGCTAGGGAGAAGTCAGTCCTGCATGTACTGGTTGATTTGGGGAGGGAAAGTAGATTTTACCATGAAAGCAATATGCTACACCCCAAGGATTCATTGATTATTTTAGACTATATCTATTTGTGAAACATCATACCAAGTTAGCTAAGAAGAGAAAAATCCAGTGTCCCTCACAGCTTACAATCCTGAGTCCTTCTAGATTTTCCAGAAGGATGGACTCTAAGTTTTACTCCAGAAAAGCAGTGTGAAACAAAGGCTCATTCATCTAGGAACTCCTCTCTCTGAGCACTGACTTGAGCTTCATGCAGATAGCTTCTTCTGCTTTCCTCACTTGTGCCATGACCTAGCACTTGCTTCTTTGGGATACACATCTATGCCCAATTCTTCATTAGTACATATCTGTGCCCATTTATTCATTACTACATATATATGCCCTAATACCTTTCTCATTGGTTAAATGCCCGCACAAAGCTTAGGGGAGATGGAGACATGGGGAAAAATCAACAAACAAAAACTAGTAAATATTTGTAAATAGAAAAAGCAAACTATCAGGAATTTTTTTTTCTATCAAATGAGATCATAGAAATTTTCATATAAGTGTTCTTAAAGTCTTCAATGAAGTAATGTTAATCTACTCCATACCATGAACTATGACCTATGTGTGAACAACGGTGGCATCCTCTGACATTGCAGCCAAAAGAATGTAGGACCCAAGAACTGGGCATGACTTTCTGAAGATGGACCAGAGATTCAGTTACATGGTAAGGAAGTGATGGAGGCAGCCATAACATGGGAAGAAAATAGTACAAGAGCTTCTAAGTAGCTGGAAGGTATAGGTTTGAGTGATCCAGGCATACTTTTATTCCTGGAAGACAAGATTAATAGGTAGTCAGATATCAATGCACACCTGCTCAAGAGGAACAGCACAGAGAATCTGATGGGGATTAGGGGCATGAGATGACTGAGACAAACCAGAAGGCTGACTAAGTAGGATTAAATCATCTATAGAATAAAATTCTCATTCAATACAGGCAAATGGATGAAAGAATGAATAAAGAAGCCAAAGCAAAAGACTTCTCTATACAGTTATATAACATGGTATATAAAGAAAAAATAAAGTTCCGTCTTTTAGATCTTGTTCCTAAGAATTGTTCTTGAAGACAGTCTGGCTCTCCTGGAAGGAACTCAAGGGACAAGGCTTCTGAATGCAATTGCTTCCAGTGCTACAGTGGAATAGTGTAATCCTGAACCCCGACAGTAAGTTCAGGTGGGTCTCTGCCAGAATCCAGCTAGGCTGCACCCCAGATAGACCTGAGGTGAATCATTGGGATGTTGAATATGAACAGCCGTAAGACAGGAACTGACCCTGTCCTGAGCCCAAAGCAATGAGAGAACTGACAGAATTGCATCAGTTACCTTTCAAAAAAAAATCAACAGATGGCTGCAGCAGCTTCTCACTGCACCGAATTGACCAGATGTTCTTAGAGCTCATCACCAGGAGAAAAGTCCAAAGATGAGTCATTTGAAATGTTGGCAATTGAGTGGATTAAAGCAAAAAGGCCATCAGGGATTTCACCACTAGGGTCCAGTTTTTTAGTATGGCTTCCAATACCTAAGCTTTAGAAGATGTTAGAGAAGTAATTGATCATTCACAGAGGCACAAGGGTTGCTAGACACTACCCATCAGGGGCTCTGTGCTGGGTGCTGTTTAGTAGAGTCTCTTTGACTTCAAATGTGTGTGTACCTAGTTAACTAACACTGTGAACTGCTATACAGACTGCCTTCAGTAGGGCCCTCCTGAGCCACTCTCCTCTCTTTCAAACTTGTTTTTGCTCAATGGCATGTATCTTCATGAGTATCTCCCTCAGTTGAGGTGGAGTTCATCTAAAGCAGACTGACAGAAGCAAAGGGGCAAGTGTATTTGTTCCTGAGATTCTTTTCTGAGCTAAATGTCTGACTTCAATGTTTGGTCAGAATTCTTTGCTCCTATCAGACACAGGATTTTTTAAAGTTCCAAGTTTTTCGTCTCCAACCTCTTTAAAGTACTCGAGTTCTATTCTTTCTGCCTTTGGATGGCTGAATATCTGTAGTGATGCACAGAACAATTAAGGCTGGTTCTCTGCTCTTTGTATGAGCAGAAAAAGACATCAGTACATCTTCAGATGACATCTAATAATAATTCACAGGGATTCTGTAGCCAACAAGAAGCATTGTCTATGCCTAGACATTCATGTCTCAGCCAGTCTCAGAGCTAGTCCCATACAGTGGGATTAGTAATATAAGTTACCTGCTTGTTCTGCAGTTTAAATTCTTCACATCCTGATTGTGTTTCCCTCCCTCATCCTCTTGACCCTACCCCCCTCATCCCCTCTACCTCCCTTCCCTAGTCCTCAGAAAGAGGAGCCCTCCTCCCCTAATATCTGACTTCAGCCTATGAAGTCTCATCTGAACTACTTGTAACCTCTTCTTCTGTGGCCTGGCAAGGCCACCCTGCCAGGGAGAAGTGAACAAAGTTCAGTGGCAGAGTTCATGTCTGAAAATAGTCCCAACTCTCCATACTGTGGGACACTGTGATGCCTATGTACTACATCTGAGCAGAGGGTCCAGGGCCACATCATACATGGTCATTGGTTGATTTATCAGCCACTGTATTGTGGTGTAGTTATCCTATATTATGTGGCTAATATCTGCTTACGAGTGAGTATATACCATACGTGTCTTTCTGGGTCTGGGTTACCTCACTCAGGAAGATCCATCCATTTGCCTACAAATTTCAAGATTTCCTTGTTTTTAATAGTTGGATAGTATTTCATTGTGTTAATGTACCACAGTTTCTTTATCCATTCTTCAGTTGAGGGACATCTAGGTTGTTTCCAGATTCTCCTAAATCCTGCTCACATCTTTGTAAACAGTTCTTCTCTGAAGTTCTCCTTATCCATTCTCAAAAGCCATCTCTTTCTTAGATTACAGTGTATCTTACAGTGTAGATACAACCATCATAGACCCATTCTTCAGCCTACTCCATCCCTTCCTGCTGAACACAGGCTTGCCCAAAGAGCAGTAGCCAAGGATAAAAGCCAGGTACAAACCATTCATACCATGTTGATATACACCATTTGAAATTAATGTAGTCTCTCATGTATTACATCCTAACCATAGTTTCTCCTCCCTCATCTTCCCCCAAGTCCTTCCCCAACCAATTTCCCCCTCCTCATTCACTCCTCCTCCATTCCCCTTCATAAAGGGCCAGGCCTCCAAGGAATATCAACTAAACATGGCATATCAAGACTAGGCACCTCCCTTCATATTAAGGCAACCCAGTAGGATGACAGGCAGGCAAAAGCATCAGAAACAGCCCCTGCCCCCTCTGTTGGGAGTCCCACAAAAAACACCAAATTACACAAATATAAAAAAAATTTGCAGAGGGCCTAGGTTAGATCCATGCAGGTACCATGACTGCATCTTCAGTCTCAGTGAGCCCCTGTGTGTCCAGGCTTGTTGATTCTGTGGTTTTATTTGTGATGTCCTTGACCCTTCTGGCTTCTAAAATCCTTTCTCCCTTTCTTCTGCAGGATTCCCTGAGTTCCACTTAAGGTTAGGCTATGGGTCTCTGCGTCTGTTTCCATAAGCTTTTGAAGGGAACCTCTCTGATGGTGATTATGCCAGGCTCTTGTCTATGAGATATAGATGCACACCTTTTAAAAACTAACTGGCATAGTGCTCCTATCTTACTAATAAAAGGACCACTGTTCATTTAATTGCCTTCCAGTAATTTCTGAAACACCTTCCCCACCTATAGCCTCTACTTATTACCCACCTACCTCATAGAGCTTCAAGTAGGACAGCTGAATGGAGTCCAAGATACTTCAAGGTTACCAGTTGGGAAGTGCTAGGAACAAAATATAAATCCCAGACCTCTGACTCCAAGTTCAGAGCCCTTTCTGCCAAAATGTGCCTCTGGATAACACTGTGGGTGGATATTAACTGCCAGTCACCACTGTGATGGGACTCTAGGGAGATGATAGTTGCTGTGTTATGTTGATTCTTGAGAGGAGTAATGAAGAAATCAGAGGATTCTTTGCTCTTCTGAGAATATAACGTGTTTGTCTTAGTTTTCCTTGGCTAGGTGACAAGGACAGAGCACAGCATTTGAGAATGGAGGGTAGCATGGACCAAGCAGGCAGGAACAGTGATATTGCTGATATTTTGACTGCTGAGCCTAAGGACTCTAGAGACTAATTCTCACAACAACCGTATGAGGTGTTGACATTTTTCCCCATTATATGGATGTGGGTTTGGAAGTCAATAGTAGCTAAAGGAATTTAGAAAGTCAAAATCCAAATTTGTCTAGTTTCAAAGCCTGAAATACATTGGTCTTTGGCCTTTGGCCTTCTCTGCTATGGAAAGACGCAAATTGATTTAGAAAAATACTTTATTCTTTTTCTTTTTATATCACAGTCTTCAAGCAATGCCCAGACAGCCACAAAAGGACTATTTTCAAGTTGCAAATGGGAGCTAGTCGTGACTTCCTGTCTAAGCTGAGCCAGCCTCTCCCACAGAAGGCCCTGGGCAGTTTGGAAGGAGGTACAGGTACCACTTTTGATTTTCTTGTCTTTAGCAAATTCCAGGCCCCTCACACTGAAAAATACCTGTTACCACTCACGGTTGGGTTTCTGTGCACATTTGGCCTTTTCTGCTGATTAATAATTGAGAAGAGAGGGATAGCAAACCTCCTTCTAGTGATAATCACCTAATTCTTAAGGGCGGGAGGAGCTTACCTGGGCCTTTATAAATATGGAATAAGATTCTTTCATCTCTGAAAGGCTATGAAGCCTCTGACCATAGCTCAGAAAACTGTGTTTTGGTCTCCTTTAGCCTCCTGGTCTCCTTTATAGCCTATGGCACCTGGAGTCACAGACTCCACCAATCAGTGGAGGGGAGGAGGGTAAACTGTCAGTTCCACGCCCGAATTACTTTCATGGTATAGATGGTGCATGTACCAACTCTTCTGCGCTACTGTTCTGTCCTGTTATTTTCCTTTCAGAGCAAAAATTCTGCAAGGAAGAGCCTACCAAATTCTCTCCTTTTAATTGTTTAGTCTTTGTTTTACTGCTGGGGTCGCTTACTCCTGCTCACAATGGTGTTTGCACTTGGAGTTTGTGATAAATGAGTCAGAGCAGCTAACTTCTTAAGCTAAATAATTTAGCTCAATAAATGAGTGAAAGTCTACAGTGTCTTGAGCGGTTCTGGCAGCTCATTCATCTCCTATCTCCTCAGCGTGTCAAGTTGTGCCATGCAGTCAGGGCTTCCCAGGGCTGATGGTCTTTTCCTGTCCTGTCACAACAAACAGCATTTTGTAAGAGAGCAATGTTTCAAGTGCTTCCTCCACGCATTTGCAATCACTCAAAGGAGTCATTGAAACAAGCAGCCAATTTTCAGGGTAGCCCAGAGTGCGGCAGGCAAGTGGGGAGGCTGGGCCAGCCCCAGTCCCTCCTCTGACAGTGGGTGCAGGCACCCTGGGAGAAGAGGAGCTAAGAGGCAAGAAACAGAGAGGGAAGGATGCAGGATGGAGAGAGAGCATGAGATCCTGGGAGGAATAAGAAAAGCTACAGGTCAGCCTATATGCTAGCCAGGGCTTCTACAGAGATAAAACAATGTGAATGTGATGGATGTGCGCATGCATGCATGTGCGCACACACACAAACACAGACACACACACACACACACACACACACACACACATTTGGGAAATTGGCCCTCTTGATTATGGCAAACAAGTTCTATGATATCTACAAGACAGAGATCTTCTGATGATGGTGGTGTCACTTATCAAGGACAAAGGCCTGAGAACTCAAAGAATCTTTAATGTAAGTCCTGAAGTTCAAAGGTCAGAGAGCTTTTTTGATGCCCAAGTGCATGATGGTTAATGGGGGTCGGGGGAGATGATGCTTCAGCTCCAGTGGAACAGTAACTACTTTTTTCTCCTTTTCTTGTTCTTTCTAGCCCACTAGTTGATTGGATGCTCACATCATAATGAGATCTGATTCATTCACCACCTGACCAGGAAGCCAGTGTCTCCCAGAAACACATTTACAGATACACCCACTATTGATGTTTGATCAGTTTTCTAGTTTTAATCCAGTCAAGTAGACAAGTAAAATTAATTATTTTATTCTTCATATGAACCTGGAAAGGTGGGGGAGAAAGAGAAGATGCCAAAGCCATGTGGAAATTTGTATCCCAGTAGGGCAAAGTCTTAACATCTGTATTGACTGCCTGAGACCAGTCTCTTCCTGTCTGAACTGCTTTCTTTTCTCTGCAATGAGAGGACTGGAAACCTGCTACAGCTATGCAGGGACCAGGCACTATGTGCAGGGAATGTGGGAGGTATAGTCACATCTTACTCCTTTGATACTTACACAGGGGGTGGCCCGACACGGGCATGGATCATCTCTTACGATTCCTGACCACTAGCTTACTGCATCCCATCTCTAAACCTATCAGTGGCAGGAGGCCCAGGAATATACACTTGTCCATTAAAAAAGAATCCCATTTGGAATGTCCGCAGCTGAGTGGAGAGCGAGGACTGACTCGGACACGAGCTCTGGTGCCCCATATTTGACCACTTCCCCATGGTGGGGAGGCCTGGTGGCACCATGAGAAAGAATAAGCAGGCTACCAAGATGAAACTTGATAGCCTATGACCATATAGTCAGGGAGGAGGTCCCCCTCGGTAAAAGAGGGGCATGGGAATAGGGTGAAAGTGTGAGAGAGGGAGGAATGGGAGGATACAAGGGATGAGATAACAACTGAGATGTAATCTGAATAAATTAGTTAAATAAAAAAAAAAGAAAGAAAAAGAAATGTCCACTGCCATTCCTTCCCTAATAAGACAGTCACTTTCCTACTCATGCCCAACAGAGGAAAAGAAGAAAGGTTCTCCAGCTATTCTGTGAGAAAGGAATAGACAGATGTTGGTTTGAATGGACCAGAAAATTCACCCCTACACTGAAGAGGGCTCCTCTTATCAGTGCAAATTCCAGCCGGGCGGGCACCACAATCCAATTAAAGTAATTGTTGCCTAAATGGCCCTTGAAGAAGGGACATAGGCACTAAGGGCGGGGAACAGCCTCTTTCAAGGAAACCGGATGGCTGGAAAATGTAAGAAACAATTTCTCTAGATGGAAAATGAACGCAATGAATCTGTGTGCGGCGGGAAATCTTATGAGAAAATAAGACTTTGGGAGGATTTATTGAAAGACATAATTGCAACAAGTATATTGATTTTACATAGATAAGAAAACAAATGTTGGCAGGGATTGAATTTGGTTTATTACATTTATTTCCCCACAGAGTTAATGCATTTAAAGACATGGTTTATTTTTCAAATGGAGAAACATTGTTTTCTGAGACCTTTATTAGGTTCTTGCCAATTCCCTTGACTTCTCTTTCCAGAAAATTGGTTTGTAAGGGGGATCGGGGGGGGGGGGGGAGGAAAGTGTGGAGGTTCTCTCTTCCTGGGACAATCTGGAACCAGAGACAATTGGTGCTGTCTGGACAAGGAAGAACCACTTTCTGCATTTCCTCTTTCCTCCAGCTACTACTAGGAGAGGAAAATAGAGGGTGGAGGGTGCAGGAGGATGCCAGAATTATACACAGTTACCATCCTCTTCACACACACCTGGGCCAGTGGTTCTAAACTTCCCAAAGGCTATTCCCCCTGCTAATACAGTTCTCTCTCTCTCTTGTGGTGACCCCCCCAACCATAAAATTATGTTTGTTGCTACTTCATAACTGTACTTTTGTTAGTGTTATGATTAATAATGTAAATATCTGATTTGCAGGATATACGATATGCGACCCTTAAAATGGTCAGGGCCCACAGGTTGAGAACTGGCGACCTACAAGCTTAAACACAGGAACTGTAGGACGGTGGCCACTTTGTCATTTAGAAACATCCCAGGAAGCAGAAACCATGGGTTCTGATTGTTGGCCCCTATTCTGAAGTCCCTCTGCACAGATTCTGTAGTGGAGACAGGTTGAAGTTTGCAACGATCATTACTATGTTGGAACTTACAATTGGGTAGTTCTGTTACTATTGTGTTCATTCTTTCCGACTTACAATCTGGATATCAGACCTCAGAGATTAAGAAATATGATGGATAGATTTTCCTAATCCTAAAGCCTACAGGTTTATTATTTGTCCTCTGTCCCAGCAGTTGAGTTTGAGGGCAAGGGGAAATCAAGGGACTCTATTCATCCATGGTTGGCATGGGTATTCAAAGGAACTAAGATCTCTTTGAATTGAGATGGATGGCCCTCAAGCTCAGTGCCCATGTATATAAGTACATCTGGGAAGGGGCAGAAAGGAAAGGACCCAGGTGTGAAGAGTGGGTCCTTCCCTGTGGGGCACTGGACCCAGGTATGAAGTGTGGGGCACTGACTCTCGCTCTTGATGATCCCTCTCAATGGTGTCCCATGTCTTGGGCTGGTTCACTTAAGTTGATGATCCCTCTCAATGGCATCCCATGTCTTGGACTGGTTCACTTAAGGGCCGTTCTTATAATGTCTTCTTCCTATTGTGATGGAACTTAGGCTGGCTCCCCCAAAACCTGAGATCTATCACTAGTGGGAAACCAGAATGGGGTACCAATTTAAATTATCACTTAAAATAACTCCAAGGTTTGTACCATGCTTTCAATTTTTTCTTAAACCATTTTTTTATAATTGTATGTATGCACTTGTATATATAAGGTGTGTGTCGGCATGTCATGGGTACCTGGTATGCATGTAGAGGTCGTGTGTGTATGTACTTGCATGCATAGGTGTGTGGAGGGATGTCATGAGTACCTCATATTCATGTAGAAGTCAAAGCATAACTTTGTAGAAGTATTTCTTTCCTTCCACCTTTACCTTGGTTTCAGCAATCAAGTGCAGGACACCAAGTTTCCGTGGCAAGGACCTCTATCCCTGTGTCACCTCAGCAGCCCAGATTCTGTATTATCTTATTAGAAACTTAGACCCAAGGAAACTAAAAGCTGTCCTAAACTCAGCCAGTCACCAGGAAGTTTGGGGTCAGATCCCATGGTAAGCTTTGAGGTGATGGTAATGTGAGCTCTAAGACTTAGCCCTGCCCTTCACAGAGCACACAGCAACATCTACCTCTCAAGTGTTTCTGCTTTTTTCTCTCTGATGGCTTTGACCACGTAAATTATTCAGCATTAATCCTGCTTGCTCCTAAATCTCCCTACAGCTTTTCCCTGAGTAACTAATACTTGTCTTAATCACATCCGAGACACAGCTTTATATGCCACTTGTAACAACACGCTCAATTATGATTGATTGGAATTTAAGTTCTGATTTCTCTTAGAACATAATCAGTCCTGAATGGGAAATTTTTACAGTGACAATTAAAATAATGAAAGTGAACTTTAAATGACATTCAGATAGTGTCACCTGGGAGTAACTCACAACACTGCCCTCCCTGCTGCATTGTGGGAGCTCAGCTATTCAGCAGGCCTCTGCCTGGTGCTGTGGATGCCTGAGGAATAGTTGCAAGGACTGGGCTTAACCCTTCCCTGACAGCCTTATTAAAACACACTGCACGTTGCCCGCTGCTTAATAGTGTGTTCCTCTGGGCTGATTTCTATTTACATCTAAAAGGCATGTTAATTGTGCAAATGTGTAAACAGCCACCAAATAGCTCCATCAAGGGAACCTCTTTGCTTTGGGAATTCTGTTCCAGGAACCAGCCAGAGATGAGAAAGTTCTTTGTAAACAGTAGAGTTGGGCCCTTTGAATACTACTGATCTGAAAAATCGTCAGAACCTTGAAGTTCCTCCACCAGGCAATGGCTCCTCAAAGGGGTCCAGAAAAAAAAATACTATGCTTCTAGCTGGGAGCTCAGTCCTTTGTAGTCTGTTGTTGATTCCATGGATCTGTGTCAGGTGTGACCTTGATGGACATGTGCCAGGTGCACCTTTTGGCAGTACGTCTGTGTGAACGCATACACACAATGAAAGAAAACAGTACCCCATAAGGAAAGACATGCTAAGAGAGCAGATTCTTAGAGTGGCTTGCATTTTCTGAGAAGGGACAGCAAGATGTGATGCCTACCTGGTATTAGAGGCTCCTAAAATCTAGTTCCATGGCATCCCGTCTCAAGCCAACCACCCAGACTCTCAATTGCCCCTTGTCAGATACCAGACTTCCACTTGGGTCTTATTTGAGTTCACAGTCTCCACCTCTAACATGACGTGCTCTCATTCCTGTGGGCTCCCTCTTTCCCAGATACCCATCCTTAAGTTGAGTTTGCTGCATCCAGCTTCAGCTTGTCGATGTCAATTACAATGTCAGGCCAGCCTTCTTGCTCCTCTTTGGGCAATCCTAGACAGTGCATCTAATCTTGCAGTTTATAAAGATGTCAACAATATTGTTGTATTAAAGCCAAAAACTACCACACCTTGAAAAATCTATTTTATTTTATTTTTTTAATGAAATACCAGTCAGACGATGATAAAGATGATTTAGTGAGATTGAAACTTGGCAGAACACGCTTTCTTTGTGGAGTCCTTTAAAGCAAGTTTGAGTTCATTCTCTTCATTTCACAGCTGAAAACCTGACACATGCAGATGTTCCACTGTTCGGCAGCTGCGCTTCAAACCGTTCCTTCCTGTGTGACAGTAAATAGCGACCATACTTTAGATTCTGCTTGTATCGACAGAGTTCTTAGGACCCAGGCCAGTGCCAGTCCTAGCTCCTGGGGAAATAAGTGATCCTCACAAATTTTGGGAGAATTCAAATTTCCCCAGATTTGTGAAGAGCATTCTCTGTTGTTAGAATAGTATACTTGAAGCAGGGTAGTTAATAAAGCAAAAACGGGTTTTGTTGTTGTTTTGGTTTGAGGTTTGTTTGTTTGGTTGGTTTGGTTTGGTTTTTTTCTCAGTACATGGTAGGGAACTCACAGTGATTGGGATAATTTGGGGAGGGAGGGAATGTGTGTGCGTGTGTGTGTGTGTGTGTGTGTGAGAGAGAGAGAGAGAGAGAGAGAGAGAGAGAGAGAGAGAGAGAGAGAGAGAGAGAGAGGGTGTGGGAGACTTTCATTGTGAGATTTATATCAGTCCCCTAGGACCTAATTTCCTCCAGCCCTGTCTTCAAGGAAAACTTTGGTCTAGTCATAAGGGAAGTATGCTGACTCCTTCCCACCTTGCCTCCACCCTTGAAGGTGCCGTCCACTTTCCCTCTCTCTTTCATTCTATTTAATACGTGTGTCTGTGCATTGCATGCACATACCATTATTTGTTATAATTTTTACTCTGGGAACCAAGCTTCCAGGAGACGGACCTTAGGGGGAATTAATTGAATGCAAACCACAGCAAGGGCCATTTAGAAAGATCAGGACATAGTTTAAGGAACTATGTGCTGCATTCCTAGGAACAGTCATCATAAATTCTACCGGTAATATAGTCCAAGTAAGTAGACAAAGCACTTTTAAGATATTTTCATACTATTAAAAATAGACTTAGCTCTATTCTGTTGCATAATATATAACAATAGGGGAGGTGAAAGTAAAACAGTAGGGCAGATATATTGAGGAAACATAAGAAAGTTGTAATGACACTATTTATTCCCAATTTGTGTTTGAAACAATGCATCACAAAAAAGACAGAAAAGAATTTTTCATAATGGTAAAAGAGCTGATTGATAAAAACACATAGTGGTTCTCATAAGGATAGCTGTGTAGCAAGAATCTCAAAAATATGTGACAACAATCAATAGAACAAAATGCAGAAGTAAATCACAAACTTAGTCTAGAATATTATTAATTTTCTCCTATAAATTGACAGAAAAGCCAATAAAATATCAACAAGAATAAATAGTTGAAGTGTCATCAACCAAATAATCTAATTTATAGTCCATCATTATATCTAATAGTAGCCAAATTTGCCTACTTTCAAATACATGTGAGATATTTACAGAAACATATCATGTGCTTGGCAAAAAATTGAAGGCTCAGTAGATTTAAAAGAATTGGATTTACAGGCAGTGTATCTTCTGGTATCTATAAAAAGAGAATTTAACTAAAATCAAAACCAGACAAAGAAGATGCAAAAATGGAAAATTTTATCTGCAAGGAGAGAAGATGGCAGACTGTTCATTTCATATATAAAGAAAAGTGCCACAAACCAAGAAATTCCAATAGCCTGCAAAAGACAAGGAAATGGATTTTCTCCCAGAGCTGCTAGAATGATCGGCAGTTTGTCAGGACCCTGACTTTAACTCAGACTTCTCACCTCCAGAATCTTAAAGCAAATGTGCACTGTGTCAAGTTTGTATTTGTAGTAATTTGTTACATGAAATGAGTACAGAAGAAATGAGAAAATATTACTAGTGGACAGCAGTACAACTTAGTGAAATATATAGGATTTATCTGCTAAACTGTAAGTGTAACCTTAAAATGTCCATATTAAAAATAATTAAATGCCAAATTGCTTAAGTTTTTATCTTAGTCAACCAGAAAAATAAGAAGTTAAAACGGGATATTATAAAAAGGAATTATACGTGTTAGAAAGCATAGAGTAGAATAAATGAAACAAATGACAGACCAAATATAGGATGAAGCAACAAATTGCAAACTCAGTTCTTTGAGTAAGGTTAAAAAATGCAGGAGTTGGGTGGTGGTAGCGCACGCCTTGCCTTTAATCCCAGCACTTGGGAGGTAGAGGCTGTGAGTTCGAGGCCAGCCTGGTCTACAAAGTGAGTGCAGGACAGTCGACAGTCAAGGCTACACAGAGAGACCCTGTCTTGAAAAAACAAACAAACAAACAAACAAACAAAAAAACAAAAAAAAAAAAAAAAAGAAAAGAAAAGAAAAAGAAAGAAAAAGAAAAAAGGTAGGACTCTGGGGCTGGAGAGATGAATCGCAGGTAAGAGAACAGGGAGACCTGAGTTCAATTCGCAGCATACACATGGTGGCTCACAACCTAGATGTTCCAGGACATCCAAGGCCAACCTCGGCTCTCCTTTAGCACCATACGCATGTGGTACAGACATATGAATCCAAAACACCCATGTATATAAAATGAAAATAAATACATCATTAAAAATATATAAGCTGGGGATATTGCTCAATGGTTGTGTGTTTGGTTATCTTGCAGAGGACCAGACTTTGCTTCCTAGTAGCTACCCAGGGTCACAACCAATTGTAACTCTAGCTCCAGGGGATTTGACACCCTTTTTGGGCACTGCACGAATGTGTACATAGTCCCCACGGGAAAATACAATTAAAAATATTTAAAAGACGAGAAATATACAAGACCTTAAGAGAGTTTAAAAACTAGGTATGAATGTATAATTATGTATCCTCAGCATTTAGGAGATTTGGGCAGGAGGATCACAAGTTTAAGTCCCATGTGGGCCATATAAAAAATTTCAGTTCTTCCTGGACTATAAAACAAGGCCCTGTCTGGAAAACAAAACAATCAAATAACAACAAACAAACAATGCCAGAGGGCTGGTCAAGAAAAAACAGAAAGAGGAAATAAGGGAGAAGTTTCTAGAATCTGTGTTAAAGAACTTGACAACAAATATGAAATGGGAAAACTTCTTTAAAAAACAAAAGTTACCCAATGGACAGAGAAAGCAGATGACCCAGATAACCTCACATCTATTAGAAAAATTGAAGTAATAATTTAAAACCTCTCTACCATAGGACCTTATGGCCTAGCCAGTTCTTCTGTAAAATTCTATTAAATGTTTTGCAAAGAAAAGCCCATGGTGCACAAATGTTCTCAGAATAGGTAGAATTGGAAACACTTTAGAGTTTGTTTTATGAGACCTACATAATTACAATCGAACTAACAAAACCTGACAAAGACCTCACTAGCAAATAAAGTAAAAGAGGCATACCACCCACAAGCACAGGTGGATCAAAATCCGCAAACACTGCTGAGTCCAGCAGCCTATAAAGAAGTACATCATGACAAAATGAAATTTGTTCTGGGAGCATCAACTTAATTTAACATTTTAAAGCTAATCAATATGATTGATCACATAAGAATATAAAAAAATCCTAAAATCATTTTTAATGAATGTATGAACACATGAGCACATGCACACACACACACACACACACACACACACACACACACACACACACAGAGTCAATGCCCATTCCTGAACAATGAAGAGACAAAGCAGAACTTCAATATGATAAACAGCAAGCATGTTCAACCCACAGCTCTCACTACTTCAATAAATAAATATTTGGAAGTATGGGATGAAGAACAAGATGTGGCCAGAGAGATGACTCAGCAGTTAGGAGTGTGTGTGCTGCGCTTGCAGAGGACCAGAGATCAGTTCTCACCACCCAGGTTTGATAGTTCATAACCACCTGTAATTCCTGCAAAGGATCCTCCAAAGGATCCAATACCCCTTTCTAGCCTTCATTCATGCATACGCACCCATGCGCATGTGCACACACACACACACACACACACACACACACACACACACACACACATCTTTTCTTTTTTAAACAAGAGTGAACAGTGGTGCTCATTCTCCCCGTGCCTATGAAATGTAACTTTCAATGTTATTCAATGCAATTAGGCAAGATATGGGGGAAAGCATAGAATCATTTTTTAATTAATGAAGAAGCAAAGCTATGTTTATTTGCAGATGCTATAAGTACATATATAAAATTTCAAAATAAATTTAAAACAAAATGAAAACCACCCCTGAATCTAATTTATAAATTGAGCAAGGTCTGAGAATGTAAGATCAATATACAAATATGAGTAGTGTTCTTAAGTACTTGCAATCAGAAAAACAAAAATATTAAGAAATCAATACAAATTATAATAGCAAATTTTTTCTATTTTAATATGTGTGAGTGTTTTGCTTGCATGCCTGCTCTATTAACTGAAGGGGCCAGAAAATGGCATCTCATCCCCTGGAACTGGAGTTACAGGCAGTTGTGAGCTGCCATATGGGTGCTGGGAATCAAGCCTGTGTTCCCTGCAAGAGTAGCCAGTATTCTTAACCACTAAGCCATCTCTCCAGGCCACGAAAATCTTTTTTTAATAGAAATTAACTACACGATACTAAAATTTCTATGAAAAGTAAAAAGCAACAGACATGGCATTCATAGAAAATAAGGACCTAGCTGGAAGATAAATAATACTTGATTTTAAGGAGGGCAAGTATTACAGCCTACGAGATGCCAACATTTACATAGGCAAATTCATCAGTACAATAGAAAGACCGTGTTTAAAAGGTCAGATTATTATTTCAGGCAAAAGTGAATTTAAGAATGACTTTGAATAAGGAATGCAGAAAAGGAGGCTTTAAATAAATGGTATTGGATCAACTCTGTGTCTATAACAGAAAAGAAATAAGTTTTATTTAAACCTTACTTTACACAAGACTTTTAAACTTTTAGCTGAAAATAGGTAAATTATGTATGGGTTGCAAGGAATCTGAAACTACAAAGATATTAAAGAAAAACATAGGCTATGTTTTTAAAATCCGGTAGCCTACAAAGATTTCTTAGACAGAAAGCCAAAACTTCAAACTACAAAGTTTAACAGAGTTTATTTTTTTCTCAACAGAGGTAAAAAAAATTTTTTTAATGAAATAACTAAAACTTTAAAATCACAGACAAGTCTGGAAAGGGCAGCCAAAGACTAGGAAAAAATTATAATACAGGGGCCTTTTATCTGGGATTTAGAATACACTGATGAAAATGAACACCAGAAAAAAAAATCTAACAAAAATGGGTGAAAACTTACCAGGAAAGTGGGATAGAAGTGAAGACATCCTATTGGGACTCTAAGTGAGAGAAATACAGGAGATGGGGAAATAGAAGGATCCAGAGGGTCCTAGAAACCTACAAGATGAACACTATCATGGGCGGACCTGGGCCCAGGGGTTCTGCCCAAACTATGGCACCAACCAAGGACAATACTTGCAGTGAACGTCAAACCCCTACCCAGATCTAGTCAAGGGACAGGATATTCTCCACAGTTAAGTGGAGAGTAGGGACTGACTTTCACACGAACTCTGGTGCCCCATATTTAACCATGTCCCCTTGATGGGGAGGCCCGGTGGCACTCAGAGGAAGGATAGCAGACTACCAAGAAGAGACTTGATACCCTAGGACCATATTCAGGAGGAGGAGGTCCCCCTCAGTCACAGTCATAGGGGAGGGGAATAGGGTGAAAGCGGGAGAGAGGGAGGAATGGGAGGATACACAGGATGGGATAACAATTGAGATGTATATGAATGAATTAATAAAAAATTATAATGCAAAAAAAAAATAAAGTTGAATCCCTTATGGGCAAAAAGAAAAAAAAAAATGGAAAGCTAAAGACAAGCAGACTCAGGGTCAAACGGTTAGTAAAAAAAGCCACAATAATGCCCAGCATTTTAAGCAAAAATGAGGCTACACTAAGTATTTACAAATGTGGCTAGAATTAATAGTTTGAAATGTTGGCAGAATACATTCATAAAGGTGGTGTGGAATTTGTTATGGGACACAATTGTTATGGGACATAATTCTATTCCTAGGTACTTACTAAAAAAATACATTATAAAGCATATACCTACTGAAGGACATTTTGAGATCATGTATTCACAGTGCTATTTATAGTAAATGTCCAGAACTGGGGTGTGTGTATATTCATATAATAGAATCAACTCAGCAATTGAAAATGGACTGAGAATACACACCTGACATATATAAATATAGAAGGACCATATTAATTAAAGAAATGCAGAAGACACACCTACATATAATTGTATATTCAATAGTAAAAAAAATTAGTTTATGGAAATACAACAGTGTTACTCTTAGGTGCACAGAGAAGAGAGCACAGGACTAAAAAGAGAAACAGATTTCTAGGGTCCTGGGAAAGCTCTAGATCATTATTAATATTTTGGTTGCATGAAGAGAGAAAGTATGCAATAAACAAGCTAAGATTCATTAAACTATATGCTTTAATATTTGGATGTTTTACTGGATGTAATTATATCTCAGTAACACAAATTCTACATGAAGAAAAATAGCAGAACAGCAATCTAAACCCGAGGTTTTCAGTTTTCTAATGTAAAATTAAAGCTTGATAAAGGAAGCTGTTCCACTAAATCTACATCTTCCTCCAAGGTTTTAATTAACCACAAAACAAGATTTCCATAAACCCAATGCCAAGCTGTCATTCAGGGATAATGATCAAGGCTTTGGCCAGAATGCAAGGGGAAGCTAGTTAAATCTCCAGGATTTCATGGAGTTGGGGTAAGGATGGTGGATCACTCGGGGATTGATTGTTCTTGGCTTGAGACTGGAGATTCAAATCAAGGACAGGTCTAAATTTTTATATGAGGTGGAAGAGAGAGGAGGGATAGTGTGTGTGTGTGTGTGTGTGTGTGTGTGTGTGTGTGTGTGTGTGCGCGCGCGAATGTACACACATGTAGGCATGTACATATCAATTCTGTGTAAAAGTCAGAGAATGACTGTTAGGATCTGCCTTCCCATTTACTATGGGTTCCAGGGATTCAACTCCAGTCCTCAGGCTTATGTACCAAGTGTTTTTAACACTAAGCCATCCGATCACCCCCTCCTCTTGGCTCTATAGCTGTCTGTCCAATTCCATTTCCTTAGAGCGGGCTGTGTGATTAGAAATTCACACCAAGGTGATAATGGGTGATAAAAATTAATGGCAATCCAAAGTGTTAATGGTTATTCACATCAACTAACTATCAGCAACATACTAGCTAATTCTCTTGCTATCTATCACACATGAGCTTATGGGAATAGAGTGTAGACATTGCAGGCTGGCTGGGTAGGTATTAGGGTGCCCATTGCTCAGTTCTCCTGACCAAGCCTAGATTTGGGCGTGACTAATACATGGCTACTGCTGATGCTGTACACAAGGAACATATTTCCCACTCCCCAGTATGCTTTCTGTCAAAGCCCACCTCACCGATTTTTTGAAATATTTATTTTACTGACAATAAGCATACAACACAGGTAAGTACCATGAAAGCCAGTCTATAAGGCACA
>OU015748.1:47948026-47988581 GCA_907169655.1 Acomys percivali
CACACACACACACACACACACACACACACACACACACACACACACACTGAACATATTTCACATGTGGTGTACAACTGGAACCAGCTCTCACCTTAACAAGAATAAGCGATAGTTCATTCTGGAGCCACTGTGAGTGACCATGCTCCAAGAACACAGATTTAAGCTACTTCACATTCCATCTTTCAATGTGGAATCAGTTTCATGACATATTACAATTTTACAGAACAACAATAGCAGCAGCAGCAATAACAATAACGAGTCACAAATCAAGGCAAGTTAAAATATGGGGTACACCCAAAAGGTGGTAAGAGCACAAGGGGAAAAGCTTTTCTAAAAGCTGCAGACGTTATCTGCCTTTTATTTTCTGTGTTGATGGAAGCTACTAGGAGGCTAATTTAATAGATGACTTCTTTTTTTTTTCATATTATCAATATATTTTAAATTTTTTATAAGTTATTCACATTACATTCTGATTGTTACCCCCTCACTCATATCTTTGCATTGCCACCCTCCCTCCCTCTCCCACTCTGCCCTATTCCCCTCTCCTAGTCCTCTCCCACCATCTGACCTATCATCCCACTTATCAGGTCTTATCAGGAAAGCCTGCATCCCTTTCCTCTGTTTACTCTGAAGGCCACCCTGCCAAGGGGAAGTTATCAAATAGTTAGCACCAGTGTTCATGTCGGAGGCAGTCCATGCATCTCCCTATCCACGCAGAGAATGAAGAGTCCATCAGCTAATCTGAACAGTGAGTCTAGCTTCTCTACATGTATTGTCCTTGGTTGGTATATCAGTTGGGCAGACCTTCCTGGGTCCAAATATGCCAGCCTTGATGGTCTCCTTGTGGAGCTCCTGACCTCCTCCAGGTCCTTCCATTCCCCCACTCTTCCATAGGACTCTCAGCGCTCAACCCAGCGACCAGCTATGAGTCCCAGCATCTGTTCCAATCTCCTGAGGGGAAAAGTCTCTCAGATGACATCTAGATTGGGCTATGTCCACTCATGAGTATATTCCAGGATGACCTTTTTAGTTCCATCCATTTGCCTCCAACTTTCATGATTTCCTTGTATTTGATATCTGAGTAGTATTCCATTGTGTAAAGGTACCATAATTTCTGTATCCGTTCTTCTGTTGAGGGACATCTAGGTTGTTTCCAGATTCTGGCTATTATGAATAAAGCTGTTATGAACCTAGTTGAGCAAATGTCTTTGTTTTATGGTGGAATGTCATTCAGGTATATGCCCAGGAGTATACAATTGAGTCCTGAGGTAAAACTATTCTCAGTTTTCTGAGAAAGTGCCAGACTGATTTCCAAAGTGTCTGTATAAGTTTGCACTCCCCAAAGCAATGGAGGAATGTTCCCCCCTTTCCACATCCTTGCCAGCATGTGCGGTCTTTTGAGTTTTTGATCTTAGCCATTGTGATAGGTGTAAGGTGGAATTTCAGAGTTGTTTTCCTTTGCTTTACCTTGATTGCTAAGGGTATTGAACATTTCTTGAAGTGCTTTTCAGCCATTTGATATTGCTTTGTTAAGAATTCTCCATTTAGTTCTCTACCTCCCTCCTTTAATTGGAATATTTGGCTTGTTGGTGTTTAGTTTCTTGAGTTATTTATATATTTTGAATATTAGCCCTCAGTCTGATGTATGGTTGGTGAAGCTCTTTTCCCAGTCTGTAGGCTGCTGTTTTGTTCTGTTGACATTGTCCTTTGCTTTATAGAAGCTTTTCAGTTTCATGAAGTTCTATTTATTAATTGTTCATCTTATAGCCTGAGCTGTTGGTGTTTTTTTTTTTTTTTTTTTTTTTTTTAGGAAGTTTTCTCCTGTGCCAATGAGTTCAAGGCTCTTCCCCCACATTTTCTTCTAACAGATTTAGTGTGTTTGGTTTTATGGTAAGATCTTTAAGCAACTTGGACTTTAGTTTTGTACAGGGTGATAAATATGAATATGCATTTTCATATATGTAGACCTCCACTTAGAACAGCACCATTTACTTAAGATGCTTTCTTTTTTCTTTTGTATACTTTTGGCTTCTTTGTCAAAAATCAAGTGCCCATATGTGTGTGGGTTTATTTCTGGGTCTTCAATTCAATTCCATTGATCAACTAGCCTATTGCTATGCCAGTA
The DNA here is from genome assembly GCA_907169655.1 of Acomys percivali. Taxonomy (NCBI): domain Eukaryota; kingdom Metazoa; phylum Chordata; class Mammalia; order Rodentia; family Muridae; genus Acomys; species Acomys percivali. The sequence continues at coordinate 47,950,152 of OU015748.1, forward strand.
CCATGCCTTTTAATATTACTGTTACTCTATAGTAAAGATGGAGATTAGGTATGAAGCGTCCTCTGGAAGATCTTTTATTGTACAAGGATGATTTAGCTATTTTGTTTTTCTCCCTATGAATTTGAGAATGATCTTTCAATGTCTTTAAAGAATTGGATAGGTATTTTGAAAGGGATTGCATTATATCTGTCGATTACTTTTGGTAAGATGGCCACTTTTACTATGTTTATTCTCCCAGTCCATGAGCATGGGAGAGAGACCTTCTCATCTTCTGGTATCTTCTTCAATTTCTTTCTTCAGAGACTTGACTTTTTTTCATACAAGTCTTCCACTTGCTTGATTAGAGTTACAACAAAATACTTTATATTATTTGTGGCCCATTTGTCATATGTATACAGGAGGTCTACTTTTTTTATTTTTTTTTAGTTAATCTTGTATCCAATCAGTTTGCTGAAGGGGTCATTCAATACATGGAAATTCATCCATGTAATCCACCATATAAACAAACTGAAAGAAAAAAATGTGATCATCTCATTAGATGCCAAAAAGCATTTGACAAAATCCAACTTCAACACTCCTTCATGTTTAAAGTACTGGAGAGATCAGAGATACAAGGCATACACCTAAACATAATAAAGGCTATATACAATGAACAGATAGCCAAAAACATCAAATTAAGTGGAAAGAAACTCAAGGAAATTCTCTAAAATCAGGGACTAGACAAGGTTGCCCATCCTCTCCATGTCTCTTCAGTCTAGTACTTGAAGTTCTAGCTAGAGCAATAAAACAACAAAAGAAGATCAAGGGATCCACATCGGAAAGGAAGAAGTCAAAATATCGCTATTGACAGATGATATGATAGTATACATAAGTGACGCCCCCACAAATTCCACCAGAGAACTCCTATGGCTGATAAAGTTAATAAATTTCAATAGGTTTTTATCCATTAGTCATAGGATGTTAGTTCTGACACAGGGGTGCATGGGATATGGCTATTCCAGGGGCTAACGACAGCGAAGATAAGATAATTAGCTTCTGGACTGATAACATTCCAATCTCTCCACATTACTGAAGTGTTAATCATCAGTCTTTTAGCCACAGGCTCTTTCAGGAATACTAGTTCACAACAGGCCACAGTGACAGTAAATGCTCAATGCTCAGTGTGCAATTGGGTTCAACACTACCTTCTCTTTATACTCTTCATTTAAAGGAATTCTTAAACAGTTTCTATGTGCACTGCTAAGCAGTTTGCGTACTTCAGGCTCAGACTGCGCTGCACAAGTTTTAAAGCTTGGTAAAAACTTACGCAAATTGTTAGGTACCCAGTATCAAAACCAGGTCCAGACTGAACCTACATTCCTAATCCTGAGATGAAGACTGCCCAGCAGCTTTGAAAGAATTTCCTGTGGTGTCTATGTATAGAAAGGAATCCAGATTCCATAATATCACCTTCAGTGGTATTTTAGTTGCTACTCTTTGTCACTCTGGGAACAGGGGATGATGAACACCAGATGAAGTCAACTCCCTTACTGCTGAGGGATTAGGGCCATGGGGGTAGCCTGGATGTGGGTTTGGAACTCTTTGTTACTCTGTTGTATTAAAGCTAGTGTGGGCTTTGAGCCTTTTTTCTTGCCAATGGGTTGGATGTATCTTCACCTGCATAATAAACCACAGATAGGTTCAAGTGGACATTGGGAATATTATTCCAAAACTCTTGAGGTATTTAAAATTGAAGCCATGCTATCTAAGGCCATCAGCATGGATCAAGTGAGTCAGAATTCACATAATATCTTCCTGTCACCATGTTGTCAATAAATAAACTCCTTTCTTCCCCCTAGTTTCTTGTGAACACCAGGGAATTGCTGAGAAGTCCCCAGTCTTGCTTCATTAAGTTTCTGCCATACTCTTGCTAAATTTCTGCTATGGTATTCTTCTTTTATTTACCCTAAGGCATTTCTCCTCAAGGGAACAATACATAGGGCATATGTAAACCCAATAGAAAATAATGTTGTGCCTTGGGAACTGGAATCAAAATGACCACATAATAGGTCTAGAACACTAGGGACATCACTGACCAGGATTCTGAATGTTGAAGTTATAAAACCTAAGATTTCTGGCCATTGGATACCACACACTAACCTCTTGTGCCACCCCATGACCTATCAGGTGCCTCCCCAGATGCTAATTTTCCAGCTGTCACATCATTTACAGCCTGATTTTTTTCCTTTCAAAGGAACAAATTATTTCAAACAAATAACAGCTCAGAGCTGAGGGTGTTGAGTTATGTATGACCAAGCACCAGGTCTTTGGATAACTTAATTATAGTGTTTGGTGGCCATAGGGATTGTCCTTGCCTGTTCTAATTCTAACTTTTCTCTTTGTGGTGATAGAGATTCCACTATTTGAGCCAGGAACATCCCTTAAAGGTCTGTGTTTTAAAGGAGCAGTGCTAACTCCTTAGGCAGTTGGGCTAACAAAGAGGTTCTTATCTTAGAAGCATGAATGTAAAAGGGGTTGTGGGATTCTGCTGTTCTTTGCTTTCTGGTTGTCATGGAAACACTTGCTCTACCAACTTCTCCCTCCTTTGCCATACCTTGCTACAAGCCCACAGCTATGGGACCAACTGATCATGGATGTGATCTACAAGGCCATGAGGCCAACACAAATATTTTCTCTTTCCAAAGAAAAATTATCTTAGGTTTATTGTTCTACCAAAAATATGCTCAATGGAGATTTGAAACAAGGATAAGGTGGAAACATTTTCTCACTTTGTAAAAAAAAAAAAGAAAGAAAAAAAGAAAGAAAACATGGTTCTTTCAAGAGGCTCCTAGGAGGGTGATGTTATTCAGTGATTTCCTCTGGTGTTAGGACCTAGAATACCAGATGATAAAGAACAACAGTTTTGAATGTTTCTCTCTGTAGTCAGTTGACCCTACAGTTTAGGGACCTGTGGTAAGAGGAGTTCGTCACAGAAGAGCAAAGGCACTGGTATTTTGGCCAGGGGAAACAGAGAAAGGAAGAAGAGGAGCCTTGGGTCCTACAGATCCTCTTAAGGGTAAATCCGCAGCAAGCAAAGGCCTTCCCAACAGGCTCTGCCTCTAGAAGGTTCTATCACCCCCTGTAGCACCATGGTAGGAACTAAAAGTTGAATACGTTGGAATTTGGGGGCAGAATTAAATATAATAATTTACATAAAACATACAGAATGCTTTTTTTTTGTATAATTGAAACAATTTGTTTAACAGACATTAGATACTGTGTTAAGGGCTTCAGACACTGCCTCATGGAAAGAGGATCTGATAGTTTTGATAGCTGAGTTTTACAGCCAGAAGGGTGAGGCATAGAGACAGTATGTACACAGCTGGCAAGAAGAGTGGGGCCTCAGACTGACATTTCTCACCAAATGCATCCTCCATGCATTAATCTATAGTAGCAACAGTCTTAACTACCCAGTGTAGGCTTAGTGAAAATACATGGACCCAAAGGTCAGGCCTGGGTATATTCACACTCCGCTCCACATCAGGCAAGTTACCTTTCCATTCCACTCCTTAGTTGCCTGTTACTAAATGAGAAGATGCTATCACTGTGGGTCTCTGGAAAAGCCCTACTCTCACCAGCACTCTGCTGTGCCTCTCCCAGCACTCTTTTGCTTTGAGCACAGCACTATGCTATAAATAGAAGGCTTGGATTTCTCTTCCTGCTCAAGACCTGCGAGCTGCATGGATAGCCTTATCTCTAAAGAGAAAAAGAAATAGTAGTTAGGTATTCACCCCTGTTCCTCCACTAGCCCATAATATTTCTTTCTGATTTCCTCACCTTTTACAGAGCCCCACTGTTCTTTCCTGTTTTCCTCACCCTCAACAGTGTCATTTATCACATCAACCCAGAGTCCAAAATCATTAGAAAGGGATGTAGGAACTCACAAACATGCAGAGGGTGTGGGAGAAAGAAATCTTGCACAGGAATGCAACACTAAGGTTGAAGGTGCCTGTGTAGTGGACAGATGCTGGAGTGAAGGAGAAGGGTCTCCTCTGGTCAAAGGTCGTTGTGATCCCAGACAGTCCTGGGCCAGCCTGTGCTTGCTCTGTAGCCTCTTCTCCTAGCAGGAATATATTGGTTGTTTTTCTTCCCCGTGGCCAGCATTCAGAATATGGAACCTCAATCTTCCCAGCAGAAAAGGAATCTATTAAAGCAACCGCCGCATCCGGAATTGAGCAATCAGCTGCTCAGAACCCATGATCAATGTGTTGTCTCTTGGTGATAGAGTGCTTCCTTGGAGTGTTTTCCTCATGTTCCCTTCATGCTTCAGAGCTCCTGGAGTTCTGCCATGGACTCAGGCATCAGGAGCTCTGATCACCATCACAGCTCCAGCCTCAAATCTGTATCAGCCGAGCCTCGGCTCCCAATCACTGTGATGACAGCTCAGCCCCTCTAAAGAGTACGGTGAGATCAAACAGATTTCACTGTCCCATCTCCCACATCAAAAAAGCTGACGTCACTAGCAAGGGATACAGAGCCTCACAAACATGTAGAAGACACAGGAAAAATAAACCTTGTGAGGGAATGCAGTGCTAAGGTTCAACATGCCTGCAGACTCTTGAATAAAAAGGGAGGGTTTTCTCTGGTTCTGGTCAAGAGTCTTTCTGATCCCAGACAAGCCCTGCGTCAGCCTCTCTTAGCTGGAGACGCTTGGTGTGATGCCCGGGGAGTGAGGGATGGGGTGGGTGTGGGTAGGGGGTGGGGAGGTGGGGGGAGTGGGTGCTGCACTGTTAACCTGATTACTGGAGTGTGCTCAAACTCCTAGCTCACAGAGATACTAGCTGTAAATGAGTACCATGTGACATCAAAGTCACCAACCAGAGTCCTTCCTCGCTCCCTGTTCTAGGGACATGCGATTCAAAGACGTCACCTGCTTTCTTCCTTTGTTTCTGTATAACCTTCACTAACACAAGGCTGACTTCCTTCCGGCTGACTGTCTCAGCTTCTTACTCTCCACTTGAAGCACACTTAGCCTTCTCTTCCTACATGGACATCGGCTTCTGACCTTCCACGGCATGTCCATGTTAATCTCCCAGGTCTGTTCTATCTGGAAAATCCTGGAGTTACCAAGAAAGTCAGAGAGTGAGGGACCCCAGTGGGATTTTTGTCCCCTACTATTCATCCAGCATCAGTAACCAAATTGTTGAGTACTGGCTTAGCACATGAGAAGAGCTAGCGGCTAACAGGCTTTAGATCCTGGCCCCATGAGCAAGAGAGACTTGCTCTCTCTTGCTTGGCTTTGGAGACAGGGAGAGAAAGCTATTCAATCAAGTGTGGAATGATTCCGGGAGGTTGAATGATACACATGAAGAGTAGAAGAACAGAAAACGCAAAAGGCAGGCAACTCCCCCGGCTGTGCTTTGTATGAATGTGTGTGCCCCTGTGTGTGTGAATGTCTATGCGTATCCTGGGAAGGAGCTGATTTCTATGCTACCGAATTCAGAAGACCAAGTCAGGTATTGAAAATCCTAGGTTTATTGTGTTCTGCTGCTGATGCATAGCAACCTGTGCCTAAAGACACCCATTGCTTATTTGCAATGAGACTAAGGGATGTCTGAACTACACTGGTTTCTTCCACTGTCTGTCACTTCACTTAAGGCTGTTTGCTAGGGGGCACGTGTTTTCACGATTCATGTGGAGGTGTGATAGAGTAAGTAGAGAGAGACCTAGAGAAGATAAGGGCAGAGGGAGTGGTGGTGAATTGATGACGACAATTCAGCCCATTACATTCATGTGCATTAACTCTGTCTGTTTGGGTTCCTGTACTCTCCCCATTCTAGACCACTATACCCCCTCCCAGCCAATCCATTCATTGGGTCTCTCTATGGGAAACTGGACTGTGATAGCCTTGGATTAAACCAATATGACTCAGAGAACATATGCGTTCCTGAGGTCTTTCCAGATGGGTCTTCTGGGAGTGCTTCCAGTCTCCAGGAAGGCCTGTACACAATATATCTACAAGTCTGGTAGGCAAATCGAAACTGAGCAGGATGGTGGGTGTTGGGGTGGGGGAGGTAAACTCTAGTTTTTGCTTGCCTCTAACTGACAATCTCTTTGCAGGAAAGTGATTTTTGTTCATTTAAGTCTTCTTCGATCCTGCAAAGTGGGAAAAGAAAAATCTCACTTCCCTAGTTGTCTCAGCTTCAGGGACAAGAGTTTAGCATCCCTTATCTTCCCTATCTATTCCTGTTTTAATTCTCAATACTAAAATATTGCATTTCTTGTAGTAGAAATCCCTCCAATCTGCTTGCATTGTGGTATATTTTGGGATGCCTGGTATCTGAATATCATCCTTATATTTGCAGCATCTCCTGTCTTATATTCTGTAATCTGAGTGTGTCTCCCACCAAACTTGTGTGTTAAGAACTAATTCTTCTGTGAGGCAGTGGCTGGGGGCGGGAGTGTAGCCTCCTGGAGGTGTGTGTGTATCACAAGGAAGAAGTCTTTATGAATAAGCCTTTCTCTTAGGAATGGATAGACTAGCCACTATGGGAATGTGGCCCATGTGTACCTACCTGCTTGTCTTTCAGTTTCCTATTAAGGTTTAAACAGAGTGGGTCCTTTAGCAGGTATAGCTTGCCCAGTCATGGGCTTCATAGATATTAGAATTGATGAATGAATTGACTTTTTTCTATATATATATTACCCAGTATTACATATTCTATTATGTAAATGTTTTGATTCCCTCAGATGAGGGGATGAGATGAGAGCTGTTCCCAAGCTCTTTCTGAACTCTCAGTAGTTTTGGCCTAAACTCCTCTCCAAGCTGACTGATTCAACTTGGCTACTTTTACTTCCGACTGAATTGCTTTGCCTGTCCTCAAACTAATTCTGGCAATATGTTTTAATCTTCCGGCTCCTTCTCTGGCTCATTCTGTCTTCATTTTCATCTAGCTTCTTCTCTCTGCATCCTGTCTCTGTAAAACTGTCCTGGTAAAGGAGCTCTCCATTAAAAAACAAAAAAACAAAAACCCTTTTCTCCCTGCACTCTCTTAAGTAGCCTGTCTTTCCTGTGCTGTTCTCAGATGTCACTTTCAACCCTGGCTGTTTCCTTCTATAAACTGACCTTATCTTCATTGTTTGGGATTAAATGTGTGTACTAAGTGCTTAAGGGTATTCCAGCCAGACAATACTGGAATCCAGGGTGTGTCTTTATTCCAGCAGGGTCACATGGACCTAGAGAGTCTTTGGATGTGATCCCTTGCCAAAGCAGCCATGTTGCTGGAATAAAATTCCTCTACACCATTATAGCAACAGAATACCTATACTCTCACACTTAGGAGGCAAAGGCAGAAGGATCAAAAGTTTAAGGCCAGAAGTTGGCCAAATAGCTCAATCAGTGAAGTGCCTGCCATGCATGGATACGGATCTGAACTCAGATCTCCAACACCCACTTAAAATTTCAGACATGGTGACACCTCTCTTACACCAGTGCTGCAGTAATGAAGACAGGTGAATCTGTAGAGTTCATCACAGAGTCAGGATATTATTGTGCTCCATGTTCAATCAGCAACTCCCTGTCAAAAACTGAGGAAGATGACTGCTGCTGATCACTGGTCTGTGCATGTGCATGCCCCTACATACACACATACAATACTCACGTAAACATTATGTATACCATGGACACATACACAGAGAAAGAAAGAGAGAGACAGACAGACAGACAGACAGACAGACAGAGACAAAGACAGAGAGAGTCAGAGACAGATAGAGTTCAATGGATTGTCTAACCCCCCCCCACACACAGACACACACACACACACACACACACACACACACACACAGGAAAGAGAAAGAAAAAGGATGAAGACATGACACTGATGTTGGATATGACCTTTCCCACACAAACTGAAAACTATATATATTCCTGGACCTCTTTGAAGTAAGATGTGGCAATCTGATTTATGCTTGACTGACCACGTGTACCCACTGCAGACTTTCCTGTGAGGTACTTCCCAAAGGGCAGGAGAGGAATTTCTTGAAAGTTGAGGCAACAGCAGCATCAAGTACTCTCTGGACCAAGGGATGTCAATGTAGCCATGACACCCAGTGTCCAGAGGAGTCTGGCACCTTGCAGATCTCTTAGCAACAATGACAGTAGATATCTGTATTTGTGGCTCATTTGTACCCATGTCTTTCTGCTACCCCACTTTCCTCCAGGGAGTTTTCTGATTTTGGTTATCTTCTCATTCCTGACAAATAGCTTATTCTATGAACAAATTCCATTCATGTCTACTGAGTTTCAACTGCCTGAAACGAAGGACTCTGAGCAATTTGTGCTCTTTTCTAATACCTCATTAGTCCCTCTAGAATGTTCACCTGTGAAGGAGCTGACTTGAAGGCCACACTTCACCATCTGGAGAGGATCCAAGAAGCCAGGAGCATGCCTAGCTGCTTGTTCCTTACACAATTTTTTTACTACACATTTGCAAGAACACTTCACCTAAGATGCCAACTGAAAGCAGCTTTCTCTACCATCCTTCAGAAACACACCTCTCCAATTTCCTCCCCAATGACTGAGGACACTGCCAAGGGAAGTCAGCTCACAGCTGCTATCTGCCCACTCTGGTTAAGTGAGATATTCAAAGTCCTCAAATGATCAAAAGATGGCCCCCTCGAACTTATCCCAGCTGCAGCAATCATCCAGCCAGCCACTCTAACATGGTGCTGCCTTCCTCGTAGGAGACCTGCTGGGGTCACCAATAGAGCTGCTGAAAATGAACACAAACTCATTGGGTTCCTTGTCGCTATCATGTGCTTTCTACAAGCAATTATGGCCAGTAAAGATGCTACCCTGGAATTGTTTAGGGCCAGAGCCCTTGGTAGGGAGGAACACAGGCCTGGAGAAGGTTAGGAAGGGCAGTGAGGCAGGTTTGGGAGTCCATGGGGGTAAATAGCCTCTTCTCATATGGTTCCATGTCCTTGGAACAAAGACCTCCCCTGTTTACTCCAAGGATCTACAGTTGGTATTTGTTATTTCCGTTGTTGTAATTTTTAAACAAGCTGCCCACTGGTGCTTTGGATAAGACAATTCATTGTGCAGGACTACCCCCTGCACAGCAAAACATTTAATGTCCCTGCAGTTCTCTCATTTGATGACAGTAACTCAGGCAACCCAAGTGACAACCAATAAATCCCCAACCATTTCTCTATGTCCCCAGGGGCAGTTGCCACCTCCAGTTGAAAGCTAGTGCATTAAGGCCTTTGAAGGAGACTTTATTCAAAGCAAATAGTGTGTGGAACAATTCAAGGTTTTGCTAACTATTAATTCTGAATCCTAATTGGGTCGGCTGTACTCTCTGAAATGGAAAACAGGCTCCTTTCCTTAAAGGGGCATTGAAGTTAGTGAGGAATAAAATTCTCAGCATCATGGTTTACTCCATGGATAGGCTCCCACAGGAAGGTGAGAACATACAAGACAGATGTCTTGGTAGCAGCTTTGTAGCAGGGAACACACAGCACTCCTATGTTGTGAATATTAATGGGGCTTCTGGGGAGGACTGGGGGTCTAGATGGGGAATGGGAGGTATGGGGGATTGTTGTCTTCCAACAAACCCTTTCCAAGACTCCCTTGAAAACTGATACCCAAAGATGCAGGCTATGAAAGTCTTATGTCCAGCAAAGACCTATGTAGAGTCACATGCAGGTAATATAAGATGGCAGGAATGGTACCGAACCTCCTTAAGAAACCTCATCCAAACCTCAGCAAGAAAATCCCAAGAGAGTCAAACCTTCTGTATGACAGAAGGTCTAAATTTCCAAATACCTAAAGAAACACAGAAAAATTGGCTTCCACATATTTACTGAGTGTGTGGGCCCACACACAAATGGAGAAAACAAAGCTGGACCAGTGTCTTCAGATGCACCACTCTTTGGGGGCAGCAGAGATAAGACCACTATATTAGACGGGCAGGAAGTAGGATCAGCTGGGCAAAGCCTTCATTCAGAGAAGAGCTCCTAATGAGAGATGCTCAGTAATGGTGCAGCTGCGCTGTCAGCCCAGGAGTGGGGAACTCTATGAGAAAGGTATCTGTCATTACACCAAGAGTATGTTTTGGATTGGGGCAGTGGAGAAGAAGGAGGTCTTTGGGAAGCCAAGCTTGGTTCTTGTGTATCACTTAAATTCTTATGCTCTTCATTTTGCTCATATTAGGGAGACCTCCATCAGCATCAGCTGCAGATACTTGGCTGCCTCCGGGACAGCTTACTCAGAAGGCCAGAAAAAATAAAACAGGCTTGTTCTTCCCTTTTACTTGCTGTGAGCCTGATCACTGGCTTCCCCACACAAATCATTCTCCAGCAGATATTGGCCAGGGCAGGTCAGACCCAACACTGTCATTGTCACTAAGTGTGCTATCATCTTGAACCTATGTGAAGGAAGGTGGCTCAGCAGGTGTAGATGGTGGCTCCTTCCATGTATGGTCCACATAAGGTCTCCTTATCCATGTGTAACACAGCATAACCGTAGGTCTAGGAAGTCTCGGTAATCACAGATGTTTCAGCCTTGGTAATTATGGCCGCCAGCTGGGTGAGTTGAATTTCATTTCAGTCTATATCCAAGACTCAAACCAGTCGACCTGAAGCTGTTAGAAGTTGGAGGTGTTTGTGGAATAAAAGAGTTTAAATGCTAATCTGCTGGTCTGTGTAAAAGATTCTACATTGAGTTCACTCAAATAGCTGACTAAAGACTGTGGTTTGTTTGTAAATTCTATCTCCTATGTCACATTCCATTGGTTAGTCCCTTCACAGAGTCATCACAGGATAATTCTTGAACACTCAGTATCTCACTTTCTCCTCCTCCTCCTTCTTTTTGTTGTTTTGTTTTTTGTTTTTTTATTAATTTATTCATATTACATCTCAATTGTTAGCCCATCCTTTGTATCCTCCCTTTCTTTCCTCCCTCCCTGCTTCCCCCCCCCTACTCGCTTCCCCTATATCTGTGAATGAGGGGGACCTCCTCCCCCTGTATATACTCCTAGGGTATCAAGTCTCTTCTTGGTGACCTATTATCTTTCCTCTGAGTGCCACCAGGCCTCCCCATCCAAGGGACATGGTCCAATATGGGGCACCAGAGTTTGTGTGAAAGTCAGATCTCCTTCTCCATCTTCAAATAGCATCATGGTGTCTAGTTTACATGCAGCATAGTGCACATCACAATATAGTCCAGACTTTAAATACCAAAAAGGCGCTTTAAAAATTCTACCATTTTATAGGCTAAAACCAGCACATCGAGATAGACAGGAGGAACAGTAAATGGTGGATAGAGTGCTTATTGTTCCAAGAATAAGGAATGAAGGCCAGATCCCCAGGAACCACCAATAGCCACCTATAACCCCAGGTCCCTGAAGGCAAAGATGGGAAACCCTGTAGCAAGCTGGCTAGTACAGACGACCTGAACAGGCAGCTTCGGGTCCATAGAGAGACCTTACAGAAAAACCCTTTAAAAAAGGACCTGAGTCTTCCCCCAAGAGCAAATTTTAACGAGAAGAGAGGATCTTCTGCTGCCTTTGAAGAAGCCATTCTGTTGACCACTTCTGTAGGAGCAGATGACCTTACTTGTACAACCGCACAAAACTGAATTCTGTCTGCAACTTGAGTGATCATAGCAGGGGATCTGAAGGTCCATGTGAAAGAATATTCATTTTGGCCAAAGCCTTCATTGAAACTTAACTACAATATAAACCACCCACAGGAATTGTGGCTAATGTGTGGGTGTTATTGTTATTTTCAGCCCGCATGTCTCTCTTAGTTTGTTCCACTAAAAATAAAACTAATAAAACTGGTGCTTGTAAAAAAAAAAAAAAAAAGTTGGAGGTGTGTCCTACCTCACCCCTTGTGTTGAATCCCATCATCACCGTGATGGTATCAGGATGCAAGGCCTTCAGGAAGGGGTTAGAGGGTGAGGATGCTGCCCTCATGAATAGGAGTAGTGTATTTTCTTTAAAAAAAAAAATCCATGTAGAAAGCCCAGGGATATGGTTCAGTGGGTAAGAGCACTTGCTGGGAAGGCATGAGAGCTTGAATTCAACTGCTCAGCGCCCACATAAAAGGTCAGGAGTGGCTGCATCTCTCTGCTACCCACCCACCCAGTTCTGTGGAGGGGTGTTAGAGCTATCTGGCCACCAGCCTAGCTCTAGGCTCAGTGAGAGAGCTCATCGGAAGGGAACGAAGTGAAGAATGATACAACAGGACACCCCGACATATGTTCCCTCTGACCTCTGTTCTTGCATCTGCATGCACCCGTGCACACATATCAGACACACACACACACACACACACACACACACACACACACACACACACACATGCGTCCCATCTCTCCCATCATCATGGGAGAAACCAGAATGGAGAACAGTTCCATGCATGACAGAGTAAACAGCATTTCCCAGGTGCTGAAGTTTCCCGCGGGTCTCGATCTTGAACTTTCAGCCTTTGGAATTAAAAAAATAAATTTCTGGTACTTTTGTTGTTGTTTGTGTGTTGTTTGTTTTCGTGGGTTTTTCTTTTCTTTTTTCTTTCTTTCTTTTTTTTCTTTTTTTCTTTTTTTTTTCTATTTTTGCTACTCAGTGTTCTAGTGTCTCATAGTAGCAAGAGAAGCTGAATAAGGCAAAGTCCACAAGGAGGCAGTTTGAGTTGAGCGGCCCTCCAGTACACAACAACAAAAGTTACGCTCAACTCCAGCCCCCAGGGCACTGTTCTATATCACTGCATGCCCTTCCTACCTCCCAGATAAGAAAAGCATAAAGCTAAATTTTAATTTGCCGTTTAGTGTAGAGTTGGAGATGATTGGCAGGGCTGAGTCCAGTCCCAAGCATACCCAATAGATGGGTAAAGGAAGCTTCCCTCTGGAAGGCTGGCAGAAGAAGGCAGCCCATGGGTGCAACCTGTATGCATCTCCAGGGAGGCCTCAGGAAGCTCTCCTTTCCTGATTACCCTTAGATAATGAATGAATACAATGGCAAATGTTATTAGAATAATTTATTGTTCATCAGGAACGTGGGATGATGAGAGTAACTCCCCATTAGTACTCACAAGTCCCCTTGCTCAAGGCGCTTCTCCCACCTTGGGCTCCCAGGGCTCCTGTTTAGGAAAAGAGAGCACATTTGTGGCCCCAGCCCACAGTCAGCACACTATTAGAGAAGAGGAGTTATTGGCTGCGTAATTAACTGTGTAATTAACTCAGATCTCCTAATGCAATCAGCATCTAATCTAATAGGAAGGTGTAATTAAATTGCGTCTTTAATCCCTGGGAAAATCTCTGGATTTGGGTGTGAGAATCAACCTGGCGGGGTGCCCCAGGTCTCCATTATCTTCAATTAGACAATTAATTGATATTCAAGTTACCTTTCTCATTCAAACCTAATTGAATTCCTCCTACTCCCCATGAGGTGTAAATGTGTTTATCAAGACAGCCTAAAGAACTCACAGAGAAGCGGTCATCACCTGCCTTCCTCTGCCACTTACCTGAATATTAGAGGCAGCCAGAGGCCCCTTTAAGAGATTGATTGACACTTCGCTCTCCTTGGTGCCTTCCTATCTACACAATGGAATTGGCTACAGAGCAGCTCTGTCTGTGGCTGAGGAGTTTCTCCTCCTTATTGCCCCAGAGTAAGACTGTGGCTGCCAATATCTCCATTTTGCTTTTAGGTTCAGTTTTTGTCTTTGAATCTTCCCTTTGTCCCTGTGGACCTGCCTACCTCAGGAAGCCTCCCAAGGGCTTTCCTCCATCTTTGTACCTGCTTTCCTCCTAGAAACAGAAGTTGGAGAGCTAAGGGCTCGACCTGACCTTATGTGAGTGATTTTTGCCAACCGTTGTCGTCTTTGCGCTACAAAAATCAAAGCTCACTCCTACAACCCTAACAGCTCTCCCATGTTTCCCTTGAGGTCTGAAGTGGCCTGGAGCTAAGACTGAGGGGGCAGTGAGGTAGGTGTGGGGCATAGGCGAGAAGGATGTAGAGACTAAGGAAGGAAAAGACAGGAAGATAATGAGAAAGAAAAAGATAGGGCGGAAGGAAAGGGGGAGAGAAGAGTGGATGGGACCAGACTGGAAAATAAGAGTGAGAGAAAAGGAAGCCAAACTGGACTGACATGGGAGCTAAGATGAACTAATAAAGTAATAGAGCTGTCCTTCAAGGGCACAGTGTCAGCCAGGGGCAAGCAGGCGCCAGGGAGCGGCAGCTTTGGGGAGAAGATCTCGCAGAAGGCAGAATATGAAACCAGCCCCGATTGTAATAAGCTTGTGCAGAACGGCACACCTGATAGGCTAATCTGAAATGAGAATCTCAGGGGAGGTGCTGCTGCGCTCAAAGGACCTGCTTTTAAAATATTTCTTAAAAGGAAGTAAAAGTGAAACTTCCCTTTCTGCCTTCAGAAGTTTGAGGAAAAGTAGCAATTCCGGGTCGCACCGCACCTGCCATTATCTCCTGTGGTAATCAGCTTAAATAAGGTCTATTATGGGAGCTGCCTGCTCCCGTACAGCAGCAGTGTGTGTTGCACCCACAGAGCTCCGTGTGGAGAACGTACTGGAAATTGCTGGTCTGCTCGAAGAAACTTCTGTTCTCAAGAGGGAAACGGGAACACAAAGTCAGTAAAACAGCTCCAGCAAGCACCTGTGACCTCGACTCGGAGTGAAAGGAGTCTGCAGGCCCAGTGTTAGAAAAGCCTCATAAAACACAAGGGATCTGAGGACCTGGAAAAGTACTGATGAAGATGGGCGGGGTGAGGCTGGAAGGGGCGTGGTCAAACTCTGTCATAGCACCACCAGATAGATGGATGAGGGTAGACACAGGAACCTGCTGTCACTTAGCTAGGAGACAGATTGGGTGATTTGGGGGGTCTCAGGGCTATCTCTCCCACTTGCCTTTGGTACTGATGATAACGCCGGTAACACTTGTACTTCGATGATGTAATGATCTTTCCCTTGTAATCTATTAGCACAATGGTATTCCTGTTAGAGATTTGTAAGTCTTCACTGATGTGTATGCAGTCTTCAGGAAAGAGACCATGCTTCTGCCTACAGCAGAATTAGGGCACAGAAATTCCTCAGTGCATCTGGCCAGTGGAAAATGAACCCACAAAGACCAGGAGAGAGCAAGGTTATCTGGGTGCTCTCTCATTTATGCAGCCTACAAATATCACCAAATAGGTATTGCGTCCTTTGCTCCCTTTTATCCACACAGAAGCTGAGATACAAAGGGGTTAGGAATGACTGGCTCAATGCCAAGGACAAGTGGAATTGACTCTACCCAGTTCCCCTCCAGGTTACAGAGAGAGGACCCTAAACCACCCACCAGAACCACACCACCAGCAGTATCAGGAGGAAACCACCCCAGTTGTCCACTTCTGACTCATCCCCAAGTAACTCTGGCTGGGGATCCTGGGAGGGGCCTCTGCTCTTCCTCTTTCCACTTTGTAAAATTGGAAACTGTTTCCTAGACAGTGATTCACCAGATAGCCCTAACTTAAATCTCTTCTCGGTAGTTATATGTTCAGTAGGCGCAAATGAGGAAAACAAAGAAGTCTGTCTGCTCCCCACAATAATTTTAGCATTTTCTGTCATTAACAAGTTGAGAGAGAGAGACCTTGGCCAAGTTTTTGGACCCCTGATTGCTTCCAGCTTCCAGAGGCATAGAACAGAGATTGTATGTGGTTTTTCTTTTCCTGCAGGGTCATTCTAAGGCTCAAATGCAAGTAATATGTAGGGCAACACTTGTGAACACACAGACACTTTTCACTTTGCATCTCTGGCTGCATTCATATTCATTAGGCTCAAAGACTGCAGCTCAATATGAGATCCCACTAGCAACAGAGAGGAAGGAATCTGCCTGGGCTGACTTTGTTTACAGCTTACCCTCAAGGATAGCCATTTGCTCATTTTAAGCAAAAGATCTGGGTCTCCATAAAGATATTCACGGCTTTTGGGACATGAATATGTGCTGTGGATGTCACAAGTTAGTTTGAATTTCACTCCAGGGAGCTCAGCTCAGTAAACACTTTCATGTGTAAGGAGCGCCCTTAATCAAGCCAGTGAATCTTAACCTAACCTTCACAATAAACGTATAAATAGAGCCCTGATTAAATAATTGTTATTTTCTTGCTGAGAATCTCAGCTGGGATCCTGTCTTTAGTGTAATATGTTATGCAAATGGTACATACAGAATGTATATAGCCTCTCCACAGCCAGCTGGCTGTGTCTTTGATCACACATACACAGAGAGCTGGGAATCAAAGACTGGGGTCCCATCTTTGTTCTGCCTTGTGACCTTGAGAAAGTCAATCTCCCAGAGCCTATAAGTCCTCATCCTGCATAAAAAGCCTTGAAGATCAATAACTTGTACTCATCTAGCGCCCCTCCCCCAATCATGAAGTCCATGTTTTTTTAAAAAATGCCTACTAATATGCATGTATTACATGATTTAATTCATTTCCCCAAGTCTCAAAATCAAAGGCATTTATAAATGATAGCCAGAGATTCTGATCAGACTTTATATAATCATAGTTAACACACAGAGTTGAGATAATTTTAACCAAGAGAAAAGATGTGTGACTGACACCCCAGCTTGTTGTGTTGCCTCACAAAGCACAGACAGAAGGAATGCATTGGACAGTTTTGCAACTGGGGCTGTTCCTCCCTGGTGCCTAATCCCTGGGGTATGCAGACCTAGCAGTGTCCAGAATGTTCCCCTAAAGTCCAATCCAGTCACTCAAAGCTCTCGTGTATCTCAGGGGAACCCATGTGTGCTGTTTGTTTTCTAAGGAGATAATGGCACTGATAGACATGCCATACATGTGATGAAGAGGTTTATAGCAAGTCCCATGACTTGTGGGTATGTAGACATTCCCCTAATCTTACTTAAAGCAATCTGTGAGAAAGTCAAGCAGATGTGAACTCCATGAGGAATATCATGTGCAATCGTATCTCACTTGGCAAAAACTGGTGGGAAAAGCCTGCCTTCTTGGCCACACAGTGGAGTACAGATGCCAGGGTGATTAGACCTCCACCCTTAGCCAGACTGTTTAAAGTGAGGGGTTTTATTTTCTTTTTTCACTTTTGCTTTCATTTCATCCTGGAATGCATTTGATTCCATATATCCTGGATGTACGTAGAGAGTGAACTGAGCCTGGGAGTCTTCTGCTGGTGAAACCAGACCTGGGAAAAGTAAGCCTCTTGTTTATAAGGAAAACAACAGCTTTTGGCTCCCCACTGAACACAGAGAAGAAACAGATTTACCCTACCAAAACTATAACCCATCCACTATAAATTTCTTTCTGGACCACGGCAAGATGTCAATCAAGCAAAGATTAGTCCATTGCTAAGCTAGCAGAGGTGATTCTGCAGAACCCTGGGTTTATTCAAATACTATTAATAGTTGCTAGCTGAAAAATGTTATATACTGTACATTCAACTTTGAGAAAGCTATTCAGAGCAGGATCCATCAGTTTTCTTTCTGAGTCCTCGGTGTTCCTAGTAGAGAGTTGAATATGCAGAATTTGCTAGGTATTTGGAGACATGGAGCCCTATTTCATTCAGCTAAATAATAATTCACCCTGAGAAATGCACATCTGTGCTCAAGAACAATATTAGAACTAAAGAATTGTAATGATCATTAAAAGCAGGAACATTCGCTCTGCAGGATGAATGGCTGGCAGCTCCTGCCTGGAGGTAGACGAACAGACAAGACAATGCCACTAGTTAGATGTTTTATGTTTCTGTTCCTTTAGATTAAATTCAACAGACTTTTGAGCTACAGCATTAGGAAGGACCAGAAATCTGGCTTAGATTTTGTATGAGTTACTTTTCTCTTTCTTGTGCCAAACTATCCAACAAAAGCTAATTAAGGAAAGAAAGGTTTATTTTGGCTTACAGCTCGAGGATACAGTTCACCATGGCAGGAAATTCATGGCAGCAGAAAGTTGAGGCAGTTGGTCACATTGCATCTGTTGTCTGGAAGCAAAGCGGTGAATATGAGGAATCTCCACCACACTTTCCTGTCCCTGTGGAGCCCCTTGCTACAGTGAACTCCACCATCAAATCACAGTGGTTTCTCTGCAACTGTGTTAGTAGTAACCGTACATTAGTGTGGCTACTGGTTTGTGGTCTCCTTGGGAAATTTGGTATGGGAAACTTCAGAGGAAATGCCATAAAAATTTCTTCAAGAAAAAGAATGTGGGGACAGACTAAAAGATGTTTTAGTTAATTCTCTGTTGCTGTGAAGAGACATCATGACCAAGGCAACTCATATAGAAGAAAGCTTTTATTTGGGACTTTATTGAGGACCTCCTTAGCATCACCTGGCATAAACAAGGCCAGAATATTGAAGCCCATCTGTCCTACCAAGGAATAGCAATGACCTGCTTCGACATCAACTAGGGAAACTGAGGTGGGGCATAGATCCCGCAGCTGGCTGGTGACTCTGCAGACTTTCTTTGAGGGCAGCCTCCCAGGCTGGAACTGATAGTTATCAGTAATAGCTTCCACTGATGGTGGCAAGAGGGGGCTAGGGCTGATGACTCCCTGTGGGGGCCTTCCACTGATGATGGAAAACATCTAAAAAGAGAAAGGGAATGGAGAGAAAAGAACCATATACATGCACACTTACACTTGATGATGAAGTAAGACAGACTCCAGCGGGTAGGTTTCAACAAGCTTTTTCTTTCAAGTTTCTCTTACTTTACACATTCATGTACATACATACATACATACATACATACATACATACACACACCTTGGTGGATGGAACAAACTCCAAAGAGTGAGTTCTCACAACCTTATACACATACACACATCATTGTGGATGGAAAAAGATTCCAACAACCTTATTATTTCTCCTACAGCTTATATTTCCTATCAAGATCTTTTAAGCAGTACAAAAATCACAATGCAGTTACATTCTATTTCGCTATAAATAAATGACTACAATGGATATACATAAGAAAAACATGTTCTTCAATACCTGTACATGATCAAATATTTTATATATTATGGGTGAGAAACAAACTTGAAAAACAAGTTATTTCCAAGAACCTACATACATTTGTAACTAAGCAACTTGTTATATATTAACAGAGTATAAGCAAGCAAGGTAATATCTTAGCCAGCTTTTCTTTAATGACAGGCTGCAATTTGCAGTTACTAAGAAAGAATCAATTATCTTAAAAAGTAATTTTATAAAGATCTTTAAGTAATCACAAATCTAACCTCCTATATAAAAAGTAATCAGTCATTTTTACTTTAAGGCCTAGAGGTGCTCATCTACTTATTAGTATTTTTTTATTACATCATATCAGGAAGCTAAGGGCATTATAAGAATAAGTATTAGAATTAGTCACCTTGAAGTCCAGCTTCAGTGAAAGCCATGTCAGCTAGTGCTAATTGGGGTGTTGTCTTTGCTCACCAGCCTCAAATAGCCCCTAGCTTTACTATTAAAAGTGTACCTTTTCTTAACTTCAAATTGTTCCCCAAGATTTTCTGCATCAGAGACAATAGCAAAAACATCTTTACTTAACTTTGGTAAGCAATCTACTTTTCCAAATTCTTTCTAAGGGTCATTGTTAGCGATCTACATCTGCAGGTTGTTTTCAAGGGTGGTGGTTGAATCATTAATCTGCTCCAGTAGCAATGCCTGAAAGAGATCAAGCACTGTTACTGCGTATGCCAATGATACTACTCAGTGAGGGCCTGGAAGCCTCTTTATAGTACTCATACAATTCAATATATATAATATATATATATATATATATATATATATATTATAAGGACCACAAGATAAACAAGCAGAGCTGTGCTCCATAACAGCATGAAGTCCTCAGGACACATAGCTCTCTGTGTTATCCCTCTCTGAGACACACTCATTGTGAGGATACTAACCTGCCAGCCATTTTCCCTGAGTTCTAGAGCTGTGTTGCTGTTCCTCCCGTATGTCCCCCAACAGGATTTAAACTGTTGGAGAGTGAGTCCTTGAACTTTATGGCAGCAGTTAGGCAGGCATGGCACTGGATCAATAGCTGAGCGCTTGCATGTGGAGACAACTGTAAAGCTGGGAGGAAGAGCTAACTTAGAAATATGTGAGCTTTTGAGGTCTCAAAGCCTTTCTCCATTAATAGGTCCCCTCCCAGAGTGCTGCTGGGATTACAGGAGTGCACCACCATGCCTCACTTGCCAGGCTACAGAGGAAGAGGATACAGGCAGGCCAGATGAGATTTGATAGGCAGAGGTCAGGTGATAGGGGAGGAGGGCTCCCCATTTTTTGAGGACTAGGGGAGGGGGGTGAGGGAGGGAGGGAGAGAGGGAGGGAGGGAGGGGGTGAGGGAGTGAGGGTGGGACCGGGAAGTGATGAGGGAGGGGACTACAGTCAGGATGTAAAGTGAACAAATTAAAAAATTATAAAAGAATAAAAAAGTGTAGCCAACATTGTTGAGCATAACGCAAAATTCTAAAATTAGATAAATAGATAGATAGATAGATAGATAGATAGATAGATAGATAGATAAATAAATTGAATTCAGCAACATGTGAAAAAAGTGTTTCTTTCAACAAGGCCACACATCCACACATTCTAATCCTTCCCAAACAGTTTTCTAAACTGGGGAACCAAGCATTCAAATATATGAAACTATGGAGCAGTTCTTATTCAAGCCTCCACATAAGATAAATGCAAAGAACAGCGAGGCATTCCAGTGGTCGTAGTTAGAGACAATGCCTAGGGCATGGGGCTAATACTTGTGTGGAAGCATTAGGAATGGAGATTTCAGCGCGCTGGAAATAGTGGCATTAGTGGATTTTGAAAAAGCAACACAATTGAACTGTTCAAAGACTTACCAAGGCCATCCCATCTTGGTGAAGAGCGGACCTTTATTTGAAGTCTATGGCATCTTGCTGTACTGAATGTGGTTCAGTGATATAAATTGTTATAGCACCGTATACTTGGTGACTTAGGGTCTTTGGTCACTTCAGATGCCAACTTATACCTTAGAATATGCCTTGTCATACTGCATGGTGTAGATAGAATTTTAAGGTTTAATTGATTAACTCAATTCAATTAATTGAGACAATTAATGCAAGAATTTAATGTTAGTTTCTCAATTCTTACAACTTTTTAAATGCTTTATTGTTTCAGCATTGAACACACACATGCATACACACATACCACGTTTATGAGTCACATAAATAGACACAAGATACTATGAGAAGCAGGGCTGCTAAAATCACATGCTTCTGTTCCATTGCAGATTAGAGTTTCTCATGCTTGGAAATTCACTTTAAGCCAGCAACATGGCTTCTCTGGCTAGAATACAGACACATTTCTAATCCCAGGTGACAGAGGCAAACAGGTTTCTGAGTTCAAGGCCAGCCTCGTATATAGCAAATTTCATGTAAAGAAATGCTTAGGTCCAGGGCATGGTGGTACATGCCTTTAATCCCAGCACTCAGGAGACAAAGATATGAAGATCTCTGAGTTCTAGTCAGTTCTGTTCTGGCAGTTCAGTTTAATCAGTGAGCTGAGAGGCAATGCAGTGTAGTTGAGTTCATGGTAGTTCAATTCATGGAATTCAGAGGCAGTTTTTCCCAGGAGAGTTTGACAGAGACAGGTTGAAGAGAGTAAGCTAGACACAGGTAAAGACAGAATGAGCCAGAGAATGAGAAGGAGCCAGAAGATTAGAACAGATTGCTAGAGTTAGTTTGAGGTCAAACAGAGAAATTCAGTCAGAAGCCAAGAGAGAAGCCAGATTGAATCAATCAGATTCAAGAGGAATTTGAGCCAGAACAGCTAAGTTGAACCAGCCAGCCAGAGTTCAGAAAGAACTAGGAATGATGAGCTTAGTCAACAGTAAGTCTCACAGACCATAAGCATTCTAGACCTAGGTTAGATTGTACAGAGGCTAGAAGCTTCCAGGATTAGTCCTAGGTTAGCAGAAGGAGGCAGTAAGCCCCTGAGAGGACATTTAAAACAGGAGAAGGAAAGTTAACTTTAACACACACTGTCTTTGTTAATATTGAATTGTTTTTTTAAGCCTAACCAGTGATTTATGCAATTGTACTCAACCCTGCATTTTGCTTTGGTTTCTGTCTTACTTTCTTTCCTTTTAATTCCTATCTCTAGCATTAGAATTTTAATACCAGGCAGGCTAAAGAGAATACAGGAGCCGAGTAATCATACATGTGTATGACTACACTTGCTATCTATAATCCTCACTACAAATTTCTGGGTTCATCAAAAACTTTCTTGCTGGATAGAATTTATATTAAGTGGATGGAGGATGTCTAAACTCATAAATAAACACCTATACCAAAATATTATTCTTCCTCTGTTTTATACGTTAGGATTCCACATTTGATTTTTTTATGTGGGAGGAACGGATATTTTTTTTTTCCTGGAAAATAAAAGTTAAGAAAATCACTGCAATAGACCACATTTATTTTCCAGTGCTCCCTACTGATTCTGTCAATGGAGAGGATGGAGGGGAAAAGGCAAAGACGCTCAAGCAGAAGCCCAGCTCAGAGGCTCCATAAATAAAGGAGGGATGAGGATGAGGCAGAGAGACATCACTATTTCTTCTAGCTTCCATGAGCATCCTCACAGTGGCTTGTCTTCTGGGTTTGAACAGACAGAATTTGATTTCTCCCATTGGACTGCATTGTCTTATGCGGTCACATGAACCAGCAAGCTCTAATCAACAGGAAAACCTGTCTAGCTGTTCTGCCAGTGCATATGCACACACGCACGGTTGCACACTCATGACACCTGGAACCTGCGTTCCTGTGATGGCCTTCCAAGGTTGTCAGTGGTAGGTGCAGGTGTCTCAGTTCATGTGCCTTTGTGTTATGAACACACCAAGTGGTGAATATTTGGAATTGGGGTGTACAGGGCTCAGGGGCTGAGGGTCCTTTCTGGCTTCATGAAGAATGGAGGCTGGACTTCAACATTCTATGTAACTAGTGTTTATAGTAAATTTTATATATGGTATTTGCGAGAGTTTTTCAAAGGCACAATATCCATTTTAGAGCAACACTGAGACAGCGCATAAATATTCTTCCCATTCTCCAGGTGAAAAAGAATTGTAAACAGCAGTGCGGAGAGTCTGCTTGCACTTTGCATTAAAAAAAAACAACAACAAAACAAACAAACAAAACAAAACAAAACAGATCCATTTTGAGTCAGACAGATAAGACTCCAGTTTTCAGGTCTGCACCTCCTACTCATTGCAGCCGGCAAGTTGTTAACCTTGCTGCACCCCAGGTTACCTGAAAAACAGGATTAAAATGCATAGTTATCCATGGTAGCACAGCGGGAGATCAAATCTCTAGCAAACGTTCAACTCTGTGTAGAGCAAATGACTGGCTGGAACTGGATAAAGCTGGGTATGCTTCAATCCATTACGTTCATCTCCCTCATATTTCCAGGTTATATGCTGCTACCATGAGGGACTGCTTGGGAGGATTAAGTGATATAAACTCTTAGGTAAGCTGACCTATAGTAGATACTTAATAAATGGGAACTAATGCAGTTATACAGTAGCACAATAATAAACGAGTGAGGGAATCGTAACATCATTTCTCGTTTTGTGCAGAATTATAAGGAACGCAAAAGCATGCAAAACCGTGTCATCTCCTCAACACTCAGGGGGTTCCCTCCTTAACCTTTGCCGGTTCCACATACCGGCAAAATGAGGCTCAATGTTAACCTTCCGTTATAGTTTAAACATGAAGTGTCCACCCACAGGCTCATGCATTTGAAACTTGGTTTTCAGAAGTTGGTATTGTTTTGAGGGAGATTTAGGAATCCATGAAAGGTTGAGTGTAGCTGGGAACAGTATGCCACCAGGGAGCAGGGCACAGGGGCTGTAGCCTGGCCTGGCTCAAGCACGCTCTCTTTGCCTCTTGGCTCTGAGCGTTCCAGTCACTGTGTGTCTGCTCACCGCTGTGCCTTTCCTGCTCTAATGGATTGTATTCTCTCAGACTATGAACCAAAGGAAGCCTTTCCTTCTTAGGTTGTTTCTTGTCAGCTATTTATTTAGTCCCAAAGCTGAGAAAAGTGCATCTTACATTCTTGGGTAAACTAGAGAATCCTAAGCTTATGGCTGGAACTTCTGCAAAGGAAGAAGAAGAAGAAAGAAGAAGAAGAAGAAGAAGAAGAAGGAGGAGGAGGAGGAGGAGGAGGAGGAGGAGAAGAAGAAGAAGAAGAAGAAGAAGAAGAAGAAGAAGAAGAAGAAGAAGAAGAAGAAGAAGAAGAAGAAGAAGAAGAAGAAGAAAGCATAAGATGTGAGAAAAGGGGTGGGGGCTGTGGGGGGCTGGTGGGGAGGAAACCAAAGCCCTGGGGATAAGTGAGAACTACAGCTGAGGAGAATGGAGTAGGGCCCTGACTGGGCTACAGAATCAGGAAAATAAGCAGGATCTAAGGATAGGTGACATGACCCAGGAAGTGTGCAGGGCCTGAGAGCTTGACTGATGTCCCAGTTTTTATGTGGCAAGCACTAGGGATCCACTGCAGACTCCTGAACAAAAAGATGTCTTAATGAAAAAGAAGGGTTATAAACAGGTAGAGGGAAGAATTTCAGATAAAGCATTGGAAAGTGGTGAGGCTGAAACAAGTTAGACAAGTTAGAGAGAGGCTGTGTTATTGGAAACCTGGGGTGAGGGTAGGGAGTGGGCCACTCAGCTACCTGCAGGTGAAAGAAAAGAAACAGATTCTGCAAAGGGGGTATTGGGCCTCAAGCACTGTCCAAGGTAGAGAGGAGCATCCGGTATGAGGCAATGTTACTCACTCCAGCAGGAGAGCCTACATTGTGAAGGCTTGGAAATATTCCCCTTGCAGAGGGCAATGCCTGTTAGTTTATGCAAATGTTTGATTTCCCCATCTCTTACAAAGGAAAGACTTATAATTTGCACAATAGTCTTATTAATATCTAGGGGCTGGGAAAACAAAAGTGATGTTTAAACTTCGGGCCTTTAAATCTTCCAATTTACACCGCTCTGTGCCTCGCTAAATTCACCGCACCGAAGATCGTTTGATGTTCAGCAAGCTCTCTCCGCACTCCCTTCCTCTTGATAAAACATTAAATCAGTGGGTTTCCCACCCCACCCCTCCCTTTTGCTCGCTAACGATGAGTTTTTCTGGTAACTGAAATTCTGTTTAAATATGTAGAGTTCTGAAGGGAGCAACGGCTGCGGTGGTGATATTTCAAATCGTTAGACGCTGTGACTTTAGGCTGTAAAATAGACACCTATTAAAGTACATAATTCAAAATGCTGTATCACACGGGTAAGGAACAGAGACAGACATGGGGAGATTAGCTGGGGACTGAAGCCAGGCTAGACTTGGTTCTACTGTGGGACAGTCTTCAGGTCTCCTTTAAATGAAACAGAGGCACCAAGAAAGTAACTCGATTGTTATGAATTCTTCTAGCCTATATATACTATACTAAGCCCTGTGCTCGCATTGCTGTGGTATACATGTGTGTGTGTGTGTGTGTGTGTGTGTGTGTGTGTGTGTGTGTGTGCGCGCGCAATGCTTTTCCAGTTTAGAGTTTCTTCAACTTTACTTTTGCTCTGATTCTATGCTCCAGTTTTAGAACCATCTTAAACTTGGTACCATTAATTGTCTTCCCACTGCAACATGTTCATACCTCAGGCATCCTCTATATTTGCTTACACTTGTTAATCATATAAGGTGCTCTTTTCAATCAGTCCTCCCCTCCTCTGGAAGTATTGCTCCTGCCGAAGATGCACGCCACACTTGGAATTAGGTGTTCCTTGTATCACTGGCTGTGTTGGAGGTAAGCACAGAAAAACAAGAAAATGCAGAGGATGCCCAATGGCTTCTAAATCTACTTTTCCTCCCTGTTTCAGAATGGATGTGTTACACATTTGATATCTTTACCAAATGCCTTTGTTAAAAAAACTAGATTCCATTTGTACATTTGTTTAAATTACGCTCTGAAGATGAGAGCATCCTGGACTGTCCTGGTTGGTTTTAATGAAAAATGCCCTTATTAGAGAGACACTGCGGACCTTGGCATGTGAGGACAGAGGTAAATACTGATTCAATATAGTGAGCCTTGGGCCAAGGGGTGCTTGGAGCCACAGGGAGCTGCAAAAGGTAGGAAAGGTTCTCCTTTTGGAAGGGAGCCTGGTCCCACTGACACTTTGATTTCAAGCTTCTGCCCTGTAGAATCACAAGAGAATACATTTCTGTCTTCTAAGCCACCGAGTTTGTGGTAATTGATTACAGCTGCTCCCGGCAACAGTCGCAGTGTAGAACGGCAACTCCACCTCAGAGAGTGAAGAAGGCACTGTGGGAAATGACTCAGCTACGTGTCTGTGGAATGGACTTCAGTAGGCGGAGACAAAGGTGTTTGACTTGGAGAACAGTACTTGGATAAGGGTAGGGAGTGGGGAAAGAAGTGACCCTGAGGGTCTCTGTGAGACTGTGGGTTCTAAACTAGCCTTATTTACTCCAGTCTCTTCCACTGGATCACTCCTCCTGCGGTGTCAGAGTCCTACAGTAGGAGGCACAGGTGAAGACCTGCAAACCACACAAAACGTAGAAGAGTAAATCCAGTTGGGCTTATGCATCACTTGGGCAAGGGACCACCCCTCAGGAGTGCAGCTTCTTCTTAACCTGCACTAAAGAGAGAGTACATTAATGAAACAATGTTGGGGATTCACATCCCCAAACACATTGTAAGTTTGCCCACTTTTCTGAATGACTCAGAAAACTGTAGCTTAACTCTCCTTCATTTTAAGCATGCTTTCTCTAACACTTTGGGATTCCTCTGAAACTTACCCTCACCTCCATTTCTGCTATGCAGTCACTTGTCTGCCGTGCAGCTGACCTCCATGCCCAACTCAAATGGCAGAGCAGTCTCCTTTTTGTCTTCTTTGTCTTCCTCCTCCACACAGGCACCAAGATTTACAGCTTGATTGCTTTAGGACTTTTCTATAGAACTCTAATATAACAGTTCTCAAGCCTCCTTTTGGCTCCATTCTGAAATTATTCCATTAATGAGACTGAGAACTCTAAGGGGAACCCCAGTTTCTCCAGTTACAAGAGTAGACTAATAGAAAGTCTAACTCTAACCCCTTCAATCTTCCCCACCCCTGTCCTTCGCCCAGGTTCAATGATTTTCCTCTCCTCATAAAGTACAGGTTCCCTGGACAAACATACCAATGCTCACACAATCTTTGCCCTTCCTAGGCCTGGCAAGCAGAAAACTGAGGTGGTCCAAGGAACTCCTACTTCCCAGTATTCATAATTTGTATAGTCTTCTCCTTGACTATGAATAATGCCCATTAATTGCCTTTGAATACATAGAACACAGCAAAAATAGTGGACAATCACACGCCAGACATGAAAAGGGCTTTGCCCTCCATCCTGCTGCTATTATTTTATTTTATTTTTGCTTTCTAGCATAGTCCTCTAACAGAGTCAGGTGTCACCTGGTAAGTGGCTCCATGAGAAGGCCCATGTGGCATGGAACGGAGGAGGATGTCAAGCCAGTGCTTAGTGAGAAAAAAGAACTCCATCCCTGGTCACACAGGTGAGTCCAGAGGAGATCATTCTCCAGTGGATCCTGGAAATGACTGCAGGCCTGGCTGATGCCATGACAGGAGCCTTGTAAGAAACAAGGGTAGGAACCAGAGGCACCAGCCATCGTAGGCCAGTTCTCCTGACCACAGAAACTTCAAGTGACAACCATTTTATCTTAAAAAGCTAAATTTTGAGGTGATTTATTATTGAGCCACTTCTACCTTCACACCTCATATTCCTATCACACTGAACCAGCTTGTCTTTAGCACACAGTTCTGTCTAGACTATTGTGTGCATAACTTCTTTTGCTCCAAATGCCATCTCTTTTCTCTTATGCCTGATAACAATGTGCAGTTTCATCAGAATCCATCTGTAGTACTACAGCTGTTCAAATGCCTGCCACAATGCTTGCCTCATTTTTCCAGTTAGAGAATCTACCTCATGCTCACCAGCAGTCCATATACATCCGGCTTAGAACATTTTGTTGTTTATGGATGAAGGTGTTCCTTTGTCTAACTAACTCTTAGCTCCCCTCACAGACAGAGGATCTCCTGAGTAGACAGAGCTCTTTCTTCATCTTCTGTCTTTAATACCTTACAAAGCAGTCTGGGCATGGCCAAACCTTATATATTTTGCATTAAATCAAATTTAAAAATATCCATTGGTGAACTGCATTACCTGTGTCATGTGTAAAGCAGCAGCAGCAGCAGCAACAGCAGCAACAACAATAGTAAAATTAATAATATGGTTTAGTAACAGAAATAACAAGATAGCAATAGTAAAACTAATAATATGGTGTAGTAATAGTAATAACAAAATAATAATATAATGATAATAAGAATGGGATAATGATACTACTAAAAAAGTGTTATTATTGGCATAAGAGCTTCTATGAGCCAGCCTCTGAAGTGAATGTATTTGCAAACACTACCTGTACATCACATATTACTACTTAGGGTCAGGAAGTTGGATTCATTGCATATAAGCTCAGGATGGGAGTAAAAATGTTGTTTAAACTCTTAGGACTTACAGTGTAGAAGGCAGACAATCCTAGGTCTTGTCAGTTCTCCTTCAGAGAGTATCATGTAAACACCTTTCTGGCACTAGTGTGTGTGTGTGTACAAAGGTGTGTGTGTGTGTGTGTGTGTGTGTGTGTGTGTGTGTATGTGTGTGTGTGTGTACAAAGATGTTACTTTACCCAAGTAAAAGAATGAAGAATGAGTGAAGAAAAGATGATCAATACCCATGTGGTAGGGAGAGCCACAGGACAACCTTACTTCTGTTAGGAAAATGCTCTCCCAGGGCCTGAAGTTGAGCAGCAGATCCAATTAGCTGGCTGATATATGGATATATGCAGGTTAGGGCACTGCTGGAATAGGTTGCGCATGGCTTTGAGAATTTTGATGAGCTTTTAAAAGTCAGTGGACTCTAACCTAGAATTAATCTAAGTGAGTTTTGCCGTAGGTTGGAATGTGTGGCTCTTTCCTCATCTAACCAACCCACTCTTCTGATTTCCAATAGGCATGGATTTACCTTCATCACCTTTGGGAAAGCCTTCCTCCGTTACCCTTTGCTACTTTAGTTCTGCATAGGGTCAAGCCAGGGAGGTGAATAGATATAGGATAACTCCCAAGGGAGTGAACATTTATTTTAGCAAATTCAAACAATTGTGACATCAGACTTGGGTCCACCAATTGGAGCCCTCCCTCCAAACCATCAAATGCAGAAATAAGGGCCATTAGGAAAAGGCATGTTTTCTCCCTGCCTGGCATGGTACAATTGCATATTAATATTAAATGATATTTCAAATTACCAAACAGGATTGAGGAAACAGTTTTGCCATTCACCTGTAAGTCTGTGTTCTTTTACAAAATCATCCCTTATCTCTCTCCCACCCCTCCAGGAGCTGTGCAGCCGAAACACGGTGTTCTTGAAGAGGCTGAATATACACTGAGAATTAGCATATCAAACACACCCAATAAACTGAATGGAAATTAGAAGAATCTCAATTCTGACATCTATTGGCTGAGCCAAATTGAGGTTAATGTAGTCCAGTCCTTCTTGGTTTAAACAAAGATAGGAAAATGCATATCTTCCAGCCCCTTTCCCTGGGGCCCTTAAGGCATGTCTCTTCTATGGTGAAAATAAAAGCAATATAAAGGAGGAAAAAAAATAAAAGAAAGGAAGGAAGGAAAAGATCCCAAATACGTTAGTGGGATATATATGTATATTCACTGATATATAACTTAATAAAAGTTTATGGACCTGGGATAAGGAAGCCACTCTGAACGGATACACTGGGACTGAAATATGGTCCAATTAAGTCTGTAACAGGGTGAGCTTTACTTTGAACATTCTCCAAGTCGAAATGAAAGCTCTGCAGAACAGATAAATCAGGCGACATAAAATAAAAAAACGCTGACCTGGCACAGTTCCCAAAAGAAGCTAGGAGGAGGTAGGTAGGCTGGGGGGACTAGTCAGGGCTGGATGCAGAGGTGGAAAGGGAGGGTGTGCAGGGATTCAGACAGCCCTTTCTATTGGATGCTCAAACAGTTGCAAGTCCTGTGACTGTAAATAAACAGCAGATATTTAAGCCATTCCAATTAATGCCTTCTGTGACAGCTATTTATCTATTGAAGGGCTGGCAAGGCTTGTCTGCTGCAATTAAGCTGTTTGCTAGTAGTGCCTTCAAATATTCGGTGCCTTTAGCCAAACAGTCATTTGTAGTTTATGGACATGCTTCTTTACTGAAGTAGGTATGTGGTAGAAAAAAGTGCCCCTGCCCCAAGGGAGACAGGAATATCACCCTACAAGTAAGATTCAGCTCTTTCAGGGAGTCTTCCTTGTCTTGTTGGCTCTTAAGACAATACAAAGAATTATTTCTGAATTCATGACAGAAGCTGACCAACACAGAGTGTGGGTCCTGGTTGGGGACCTTGGTTTGCATTTCTACATGGTCTCTTTTTATCTGTGGGCTCGGGTTAACTCAGGTCCTCAACGCCAGCTATAAAACTGAACACCTGGGACTGCAGAGATGTCTCAGGTAGCAACAAGCTCAATGCACAAACCTGAAGATCTGAGTTCGCATCCTAAGCATTTGTTTAAAAAGCCGGTAAGGAGACAAGAGGATCCCCAGATGTCACAGGCTAGCCAGTATGGGCTCCAGGTTCCGTGAGAGATGCTATCTCAAAAATTAGGGTAGACAGCTCTTGAGTAACATACCTGACTTTCATCTCTGGCTTGTACTCACATGTGCACACATGTACACTTGCATAGGCAAGTGCTGCACTTGCACATGTACACATAGCACACAACTTAAACATCTACTGTATGCTGTTGCTGAGATGAACATGGATCAATGGCAGAACAAACAGAAGCATTGCTAGTGCTAGTAGGCACATAGTAGGGTGTTGAGTTTTTTTTTTGACTTTTTAGCTCAAATGTCTTACCTTGTGGAAGGGAAGTCCTATCTACTATATTTCAACCATGTTCTATTTACTTTTGCATATTTCATAATACAATGGCTTACTTACCACAAACATTGTTTAGTCTCTGAGAGACAGTACATTGGAAGCATTATTTTGTCCATAATAGGCAGCCTTGGGCTGCTACCTCATGCCTTTAAGCCTCATTTTGCTCTTCCGTTTGATGTCAGAAGGAACAGCAGTAACAGGGCTGGGGTGGGTGGACCAGCAGAGTGCTTGTTCTGCAAGTGTGATTACCTAGTTTGGATCCCAGCACCAATGTAAAACCTGAACCAGTCTGAAACTCTCCTGCTGGCCTGGAGGACAGTGGCAGTGGAAGATGAGTCCCTAAAGCTTATTAGCCAACCTAGTGAAATTGGCAAGGGTCTAAAACATAAGTGTAAAGTGACTGAGGAAGACATCCAAAGTTGACAGCCCTTCACCTTCATGTCCACATAAACATGCATACACACACACACACACACACACACACACGCACACACACACATATATACACATACACACACACAGAGAGAGAGAGAGAGAGAGAGAGAGAGAGAGAGAGAGAGAGACAGACAGACAGACAGACAGACAGACAGACAGACAGACAGACAGACAGATAGACACAAAAAAAGTGAGACGGAGAGGGGGACAGAGAGATGGGAGGGAGAAGGGGAAGGAGAGGGAAAGGGAGAGAACAAAATATTCCATATAAGATTGTTTGTTCTGACCATCCAGCATAATCTTCTATGTTAAGGCACATGAGTTTCCAATTATGGTCAGCTCTGGTTATTTTCTCTTTGTAAGGAAAGTCTTTAAGCCTCGCAGAGTTGAGTTACCTTCTCTAAATGTCAGATACCACATAGCCAAGCAAGAGATCTCTCTGGTCTCTAGCTGTTCCCCCCAAAATACCTCTTGCCTTCTGAGTTCTTCAAGGCATACAGGTCTGTCTACTTCACTGTTGAACCATCTGGAGTCATATGACCTATCTGGGGATATAAGTGAACTTTAGAGAATAAAGTGCACTGTGTGGGGCCAATTTGAGGGGGCTGTTGTCCTTCCCAGCTATTGGAAGTTACCCTTTTAAGGATCCAGGTGCTCAGCAAAGGGTCTTTATGTCTGGGTACCTGATCATTTCTCCCTTTTCTTCTTTTCCCTGGCATCATTAGCAAGGTAGACAACTCTTGTTTTCTGTATTCTTGGGGGACAGTGAAGGTCCCTTACATTTGCCACTGTCTCCCGGAATTGTCTGTGGTATAGTCTATTCTTGCTTCTACTACAGAGTTCTATTCACCTTTGGGAAAACTTTGCTTATTTACAGTGAACCTGGATGTTGGGGACACAAAGGACACAGGATCGTTCTGTGGCCTGCCATTTGACTTTGTGACTTTATCTCTTTCCAAGGTTGGGTAGGATGTTAAATTCCAGTTTAAAATAAACCTTTTTGGGAAATCAATGGGGACTGTGCTCCACAACAGATTTCTGAAACTCTGCTTTGGTAAACTCTCCCTGTTCTTGTTGAGCAGATTCAAGTAGGATTAATATGAAGTGGAGATATCTCAGGGGGTTCTTCTGGTCCTATGAATCCCTTCCTATGAACGACTCCCTTGATGCAGCTGGATCTTCCAAAGTCTCAGCTTGAAAACCACCAACTTTTCTCATGTCCTGCTTGTGATTCTGATGGGTTGTGTTGCAGCACCTCCCTCGGAGCACCAGATGACACATTCATCATGTGATTGACAGATGAAGGAAATGAAAGATACACGCAGATTTCCAGTTCCTTCCACCGCTACTGAAAACCCACAGTTCCATCAAGTTTGTCATGTTTTGTTAGGAGCATCCCTGGTGACATGACAAGTCCCTGGGAGTGGTT
The DNA here is from genome assembly GCA_907169655.1 of Acomys percivali. Lineage (NCBI taxonomy): Eukaryota > Metazoa > Chordata > Mammalia > Rodentia > Muridae > Acomys > Acomys percivali. Next base: position 47,983,055 of record OU015748.1, read on the forward strand.
TGACATTATCACCAAGATCTGGTCTTCTCTGGAAGGGAGTGAGTACTTACAGGAACTGGGCACTGGATGAGAAGAATAGTTCATGAGGGGGGAAAAGCAGGTAATATAGAGAGTCAACAGTGATTTCTCTGGTTTATAACTTGTTTCTGAAACAGCCTTGGAGTGGAGCTGTTACCACTCAAACAGATGAAAATTTCCTTAGCATCTACTAGGCTCTGTTATCTGATATTGCCCTTAAAGTCATTTTTATAACAGGTAGTGCACATCTTCATCACTGGTCCACTGTCAAATAAGTTCCATAAGGGGATGAAAGTTATTTTGTACATTGATATATCCCTAGCATCTAAAACTGTCTCTTTCTCTCTCATCAATATTTATTGAACGAATAAAGAATATTTGAAGTCCATTTTACTAATGAGCAGTTCAGCCGAGTCCCATAAATCTTTATTGATTGTCCCAGGTGACATGATGAGCTAACAGTGGAGACAGGATTCAAGTACATCTCCCCGGCTCTGAAGTCCATGTTTATCCATGAGCATTTTTCATGATTCTGCCTCAGTGTGTGCTCATCATGGAATAGGGGCTTGGGTTCCATATGCCACCCTGCAGGCTCAATGGGGTCGCAACATGGCTCCTGATGCCAGCTTAATGAAATGGAGTTAGGCTCAGGACTGGCCCTTGAGAGGACTCTAGGTGTTTTTTCCTCAGAGGTACAATCTGAGTGTCAAATGTGTGCCCATGGGCTCATATATTTCCACACTGGGGTCCACATGGTGCTGCTGATTTGGAAAGTTGAAGAACATTTAGGAAGTAGGGCCAAGCTGGAAGAAGCATGTGACTAAGGATGGGGACAGCTATTAACGTGTATAAGCGGGTCTGTGCTTGGGACAAGCCTTGTCTTCTTAACTGCTGACTACATGTTATCACCTACTTCATATTCTGGCCACCATGCCTTCCTGGCTAAGATGGACTGTGTCTCGTTAAACTGTGAGCCAAAAGCTACCCTTATTCTCTGAAGTTGTTCTGCCACATATTTTGTCACAGTAGCAAGGAAAGTCACTAGCACAGGTCCATCTCACATATTTCTGGACCATAATTTTCTATTCTGTCTGGTGGGGACTTGCAAAGGCTTCACCACCAGCATTGTAGATCAGCAGTGAGAGTGGAAATCGACCAGTTAAGAAGCTAGGAAGCCACAGACACATGCAAAGGACAATTGCTCCCCACAGAAGCCTGCAGCATCTCCAAGAGAGAGAAAGGTGAGCTGTTATCACCATGTTCTCGCTGTGGTAATCGGCCTAGCTATTTCTGCTCCATTCCGTGCCTCCTTCCCTCTCCACTTCTCAAAGGAAAGGAGATTATTTTTAATTACATTCTTACACTGGATTAATGAGTTTCCACAATAAGTTAATGAGCAGGACACTGTACCAGGAGACAACACATCTGATTACTTTTAGAGAGTTCCTCAAAGCTTTCTCCTGTCCAGACCTGTGCCAAAGCACCACTGACGAGGAAGCCAGAGGCTGCCAGCCACTTCTGAGGTGTGGCATTTAGGATGCCTAGGACATAGACACTTCAAAAAGCCTGCCGGGAAGGGGTGGTCTGGTGTTCTTCCAAAGAAAGAGTTTCTTACCCACCTCGGTTCCATGGCCCCTTAACAAGTACTGTGTAAGAGAGAGAAGCATTCTGGCTTCACTGGGGTCTTTGATATCATTGCTATTTAGACACCATTCTGCCTGAGCACATCTTTTGTGGTCCTCACAGCTTCACTTCTCTGTCTATACTTCCTTCCCTCCATACACACCTTCCCTCCTTGGCCACTGGAAACTCGGTGAGAGCAAGTGCACATGCTGTATTCACATGTGCATACCTAGATCTATTGCAGATAGCAGATTCTCAGCACACTTGGGCTTCCTGCCTCAGAGAATAAATGAATGATTAAAAGCCCAGGGAATGAGTGAAGAACTTCCTGATTGAAGTCAAAGCACCAGACATGATCCCACTGAAAAGTTTCCCTTGTGGTTGCATGGTTCAGTGGAGCTATCAAAGGAGACCAGACTTTGCATCAGGAATATGTATCCAAAACTTTCAGTTGCTCATGTAACAGAAATATTTCTATCACCCTTTCTATGATACATAATGGTTTAGCTATTTCAAGTGGTAATCCAGGCCCAGCCTGACTGGAACTCCACCATGCTGGTGTTGCGCCATCTTGGAGTCTTTTAGGTTGCATGCGCAGAGGATGAGAAATACTAAAAACTGTCAAGAACATTTTTTTTGGTCTGACTTTGAAGTGGCAAAAACTCACTTTTCAGCCGGGCGGTGGTGGCACACGCCTTTAATCCCAGCACTTGGGAGGCAGAGGCAGGTGGATCGCTGTGAGTTCGAAGCCAGCCTGGTCTACAAAGGGAGTCCAGGACAGCCAAGGCTACACAGAGAAACCCTGTCTCAAAAAACCAAAAAAAAAAAAAAAAAAAAAAAAAGACTCACTTTTCACTTGCTAGAAATAAATACGAAGTGCCACCTCTCAGAAGGTGCCTCTCAGGAGGCAAACTCTCAAACTGGACAAGTAGCAGGGTTTTTCTCAAGCTTGGATTCAGTCACTGTGCCTGTGGTTTCCAACTGCACAGGGCCAGGACATCCTCTAACTCTGTGGTGGGTAATCTTGATTGTTAACAGGATGGGATCTGAAAGCAATGAAGAGGCAAGCATCTCAATGGGTCTGTGGAGGCATTTCTAGAAAGTACTAACTGATGGGAGACCTTCCCCACTAGCACCTTCTGGTAGCTGGGCTTGTTAGGTAGGGTTTCTATTGCTTCAGCAAAAAATACCCTGACCAAAAAGTAAGTTGGGGAGGAAAGGGTTTACTCAGCTTACATATTGCTGTTCATTGTTGAACTAAGTCAGGGCAAAAACGCAAACAGGGCAGGGAGCTGGAGGCAAAATTTGTTACAGGAGCCATGGAGGGTTTAGTTCCCATGGCTTGCTCATCCTGTTTCCTTATAGAACCCAGGACCACCATCTCATATATGGAACCACACACAATGGGATGGGACTTTCCCCTATTGAGCACTAATTGAGAAAATGCTTTATAGCTGGATCTCTATGATATATTCCTCAACTGTGGCTCCCTTCACTCTGATGACTCTAGTTTGTGTCAAGTTGACACAAAACCAGCCAGTACAGTGGCACAGACATAAAGAGATTCAAGGAATTAATTCTTTTTGCCCACCTCTTAGATTCTTGCTGGTGAATGCTGCTGCTGCTGGTACTGATGCTGGGATTCCTCCCTGGCATCACAATCAAGCTCCTTCACCTTTCCAATGTAGACATAGGACAAGGAATCCACCAGAAACCTTCTATTTCTCCAGCACCAGATTAGGATTACAGTGCAGTCCACATCCAAAGATTGAGCAGCTACTGTGTTCTTAGCTTCTGCAGCTTGAAGGTGGCCATGATTAGACTGCCAACACTCTACCATTTGGAAGCCATTCTATTAAATTTACTTTATAATATCTAAACATTTTACTCATTCTGGACCTCTAGAGACCCCCCAGACTAGCACAAGTACTAATGATGTGAGGGAAGGACAGACCTTCATTCCTTTGTACGTCATCTCCCTACTTGCTGCCCTTTGAGGTGTTATGTGATAATGCCAGTGGACTGATGAAAATACCACCTCTGTCACTATGTAAGTCTATTTAGTCTGCTGTAACAAAGCACCAGAGACTGGGTGAGTGACAAGCACAAAAGGTTTATCTTTAGCAATTCTAGAGGCTAGATGTCTAAGATGAAGCCACTGCACTATTTGGTTTCTAGTGAGACCTCATGCAGAAAGCACCTTCTGCATGCTCACATTGTAGAAGGAGCAATTACATTCCCCGGGCCCCCCCTTTTTTTTATAAGGACACTAATCCTATTTATGAATGGTTTAACTTCATTATCTAACCTGCTTTCATCTATTACCATTGCTGTCTGGGCAGATTCCACATGCAGTTTGGAGGGGACACATTTAGACCATGGCAGACACAACAAACTTAAAGGTACCTTTCCACATCTGAATCTGAAGAATATTTTGCCCATCTTTCTATAAACAAAGGACTGTTCACAGTCTTTGAGATTTATGATTTAAATTAACTCCCAATTTAGGCAAGCATCTTGGTCTTTTTGGACCTTGTAGACATGGCCTAAAGGCTTCTTTATATTCCCCAAATCTCTTCCTTAGTCTGGAATTTACAGCTTACTGCATTGTGGCTTCTGCCTGCATAGGAAGTCTTAACCTCCATCAGTGACAACAGGGAAGGACATTTTTGACCATTTATCTTATCTTCCCAACATTCTTCCCTTAGGGCACAAGGTGACCAGTCTTTTAAACCAACCCCATACTACATTCTTTGCCTTTGATATTTTAGAGATTAATTATGTTTTCCCCCCTCTCTCTGTCTCTCTGTGTCTGTCTCTGTCTTTCTGTCTCTGTCTGTCTATCTGTCTGTCTGTCTGTCGGTCTGTCTCTGTCTCTCTCTCTCTCTGTGTGTGTGTGTGTGTGTGTGTGTGTGTGTGTGTGTGTAAAAGCACATATGTATCCAGCTCCTGCAGAAGCCAGTGGCATGGTTCCCCTGAAGCTGGAGTTACAGACAATTATAAGCCACCTGACATGGTATCTGAGAATAAAATTTAGGTCCTCTGAAAGAGCAGTATGCTCTCATAACTTAGCCATCTATCTGTCTCTGAATCCTTTGCTTTTTGTATGTGACTCATACTAATGGGAGAAAATCTTTCTGTGAGAGCTAACCATGAAGACATCTATGGAAGTACAGATGATCTGGACCCAATGTTTCACATCACTGAAAGCATATGGTGCCATTCTATATGCATGGTACATACCTCCATGTCACATTATTCATTTAGAATATTAGTGTTCAAATGCAGTTTTGTCTGGGTCATGGCTGGGGAACTATTATAGTTCATCTGTAGCAGAACAGAGACTAGTGTCTAGAATATACAATACAATCTTCAATTCTGCATCAGTAGCATTCTGGTTATCAAGCAGATGGAAGGAGGCCAAGATGGCTACACACCATATGTATGATATATAGATGCCAAGGTTGCAAGGGTTATTTTTAGAATAGCCCAATAAGTTATTATCTTTGTTTGGCCAGAGTGAAAACTGTAGAAATATCTGCTGTCTCAATCAGCAGTGAAGCTGTTTGTGTCCTTGGAGATTTGTGGTGAACATAAGTTCTAAGATAATACATTTTTATTGGGTCATAGTCTATATTCAACTTCCAAGGCGCCAAAGAATGTATGACACCTTCATTGATTCCGACAGCAGCTTCAAATTGCATTATGGAGGGGAGTAATGAGAAGCAGTTCAAATCCCAGACCAAGGTGTTCCCAACTTTGAGGAGCTAGAGGTGTATACTCTGGGCTCAGTGAATCTGGGAGGACCAGAGATACAACAGAAAGACAAATGCCAGCTTAGGAAGATGGTTGGAAGTGGAGGGATGGTGTGGCAGGTGTGTGGAAT
>OU015748.1:47988591-48006638 GCA_907169655.1 Acomys percivali
AGGAAGATGGTTGGAAGTGGAGGGATGGTGTGGCAGGTGTGTGGAATTAACAAAGGCCTAGAAAATGATGAGGCAAGTTCTGTAAGAGTCACAGAAAGAGCAGAAGACTGAATGGAGATTGATAGGCCACTGTCCTTCACTAGAGTTGATTATCTTACACAGTGCTTGGAAGGTGCTGAGCAACATTCTGTCCTCCTTTCTTCCTGTTGGGTCAGATAGATTGTCTCTTTCTTGGCAAGCATGCAGCCACCATGCTTTGGATTGAACAGAACTTAACTGAATTGCAGAGAGAGTATGGAAGCTTGTAGCTCACAGGACTGTAAAGAAAATGTTGGCATGGGTTCTTTAACATCAAGTTGAAAAGATCAGATTCTATTCTGAAAGCCATAGTTAGCCTTTAATGATTATGAACAAGAGTGTAAAGTTTATAAAAAATCATCCATGTGGAGCAAGCCAGGAGACATAGTGACTGGGTATGGTCTTCCTACAACTGCCATTAAGCCTGCCTGGGAACACACTTTGTTTTAAAGTACTGTGTAAATATCTTCATCTATATAAAGACATAGATTTCTCTGTTTTCCTGCAAACATGAAGTCCTCTTGAGGTATTCTGTCACTGGGTGCCAGGAAATATTTTCTCCCTGAAATATTTATTGCCCTATAATCTCTGAGACCACCATAATAAGTGGCAGATGATGCTCAAACTTGTTGTGAAGGACACTGTGATGTGAAGTGGACACAGTGACAGAGCAGAACCCATGATCTAGACTGAGCCAGTTGTTACCAAGCAGGAATATGATCCTAATAACTGTCAGATCTTTTTAAAAGGAAGGTAGAAACCCAGCTTTCACCATGACTCTCCAAGTCTTGAAAGATTCAAATTCACTGAAACAGCATGAGTGCCAAGTGAAATATATGCGCATCCCCTACTTCTTAGACTGTTCGTAAAATATAATTTTTATTTATATATATATTATTAATTTATTCATATTACATCTCAGTTGTTATCACATCCCTTTTATCCTCCCATTCCTCCCTCCCTCCTGCTTTCCCCCTACTCCCCTCCCCTATGACTGTGACTGACGGGGACCTCCTCCTCCTGTATATGCCATAGGGTATCAAGTCTCTTCTTCGTAGCCTGCCATCCTTCCTCTGAGTGCCACCAGGCCTCCCCCATCCAGGGGACATGGTTAAATATGGGGCACCAGAGTTCCTGTGAAAGTCAGTCCCCACTCTCCACTCAGCTGTGGAGAATGTCCTGTCCATTGGTTAAATCTGAGTAGGGGTTTGAAGTTTACTGCACATATTGTCCTTGGCTGGTGCCTAAAGACAGCTATGGAGTCCAGATGCCAAGACTTGAATCTAGACTCTGACAATCAATGAACTAGAGACCCTTAACCATTTTAAGTTTCACACCCCTAATTCAAAACAAACTGTGGATAGCATACCTTACCTTGCAAGGTGGTAAGGAATAAATGGGGTGATGCATTGGGAACCCTTAACTAAACTCTGAGAGCTACACAAAGCTTTAGCTCTTTAAAGTCCGAGCTGTAAAAAGATATAACGAAACCACACATTACCAAGTATAATTCTATGATGGAGGTACATGAAGGGAAAATGTTCTGTGGAGCTCAAAGTGGGGTCAGCTGTGGGACTGATGCTCTCATCACAGTATTCAAAGAAATCTCTTGGTTCTAGAAATCATGTGAAATCTGAGCATGGAAAAATACATTTGGTCATAGCTACTTAAGACACAACCAGCTGTAATCAATGACCCATGTAGGGAAAGGTGTCTCTGTCAGTGAAATGAAAACTATCTGTTGGTAAGTATTATTGAGTTCACAGTCCTAGAATGGAGCAGCATTCTAAATGTCCACTAGAACCAGAAGAAAACAGCGACAAAGTCAAGAAGCAAAGATGTTAAAAACACAAGCAGGTCCTCACCTGTCATTACTGGTGAGGCTCAACAGCTGCCCTATTTTACAAGGTCAGACTTACTTTAGTCTCTGATAAGCTCCTACTGAAAGCCCCAGTTATGCACTTAGTATTCACCATAGGTAGCTGGCTGAGCTGCTAGCAAGCAACCTAAAAACAAACAAATAAACAAGTACTATGTGGAATGAACTTGGCTGAGTCCTTTTAAGAGATAACTCTGCCTACTGTTTATTTCATTCTACAGTTTTCCCAGAGGGGATAATAATACAGATAAATACTAGGTTCAAGGTGTTTTCAAACTTTCTCTCCTTCTCCACCTCTTCCTCTTTCTTCTCCTCTTTCTCCTCCTCCTCTTCCTCTTCCCCATCTCCTCTTCTCTTCTCTCTCTCTCCCCCCTCTCTCTGTGCATATATGTACGTACATGTGCATTTATATCGGTTTTCAGTAGAAGCCTTACCTTATATTTAGGCCTCTCTAGTTATAGGGCTCTACCCAAAGAGTAAACAACTTACCAGCAGGTTATTTTGATCCTGGTAGTAAAACCATCTTCTGGAAGGATAAATACAAAGAATGTACAGTAGCTGGCAACACAATGAGTCCCATGGACTCACCATAGTTCATGCCATAGAGACAACAACATACATATACTGCACTATGGAAAAATCCTGTTAGACACTGAGCTACCAGGGTTTGTGCCTTTGTATCTAAGAGTAGTGGAAATGATGTCCACTTCTAGTTCAAGCACTGGCTTGAAGGGAACAGACAGGTTAAAGATAAATGTATTTTTAATCTGCTAAGTTTGGTGACTCAACTATAAAGTCTTCATTGTTAGCAGTATGATGTTGCACACATGCCTTGTGTTCAAGAAGACGCTAGGACTTCACTATAGTCTGAGTTTTACACTAAGCAGTATGTAGAAATAGAGCCAGTGAAATGTATCCTGGGATATTATTAGACCTTGGGCTTGTGAATCTTGGGAAAACTTAGGTTCTACTTGATATTAGTATGAAGTGAAGAATAGCTCTGCTTCATCACAAGTGATTTCTTGGATTACTTTCTTGCATTGATTATGTGTGTGAATGCAAGTGACCTTGTGCCCCTGCATATATGTGGTGGTCAGAGAACAACCTCAAAAGTTCCTCCTCCCCTTGTTTAGGATAAACTTTCTTGTTATCCCCTACTGCATACACCAGTACATACTACTTGGTGCACGATCTTCTCAGGATTCTCATATCTCCACCTTCCTCCCAACCTTAGGAGTGCTGGTATTAGAACATTCTTCTATGGCATTCAGATTTTCAGGGGTTCTGAGGATCCACCGCAGGTCTCCACACACGCACAGTAAGCATTTCCCCACCTATCTAACTCCTCAGCTAAAAAGCTGCTTTGAAAAACAATCTAGTGCTATGAGTTTTGGCAGATACAGACATAAAAAGACAGTAAGAAATATATGTAACACTACACAATCTCTTTAATTATTCTGTGTCCCCTTATATATTATATGGATATAGTGGCATCCCCTTTGTGCCCTGATATATTATATGTATATAGTAACATATCTATACCATAGACTCTTACTCAGCATTAAAAGGGAATTAACTATGCATACTACTAATATGCAAAATCATTTAACAATATAAACACTCCCAAATATTCATGAAAAATAGGTTAATTTTGTTCAAAAACATATAACTGAAAAAAGTATAAAATGAAAATTAAGAAGCCATTAAAGATAGGTGACATGGAGTAAAGTGGGTGAATTTAGAAGCAAAAACTGAGAAGAAATAATTCAGATACAAAAATATATATGATCCCGGTCTTTATGAATACAGAGTTCAAAAAGAAAAGTACTAATCCTAAGTGTGGCAGCTAGCAGAGCAGTGAGTACTTTAGGGAAAGAGATAAGTGACTGGGAGGGGCTCTGATTGGGTCTTTTAGATTTCTGGGGACAGGGTTTCTCTGTGTAGCCTTAGCTGTCCTAGGCTTGCTTTGTAGACCAGGCTGGTCTCAAACTCACTGCGATCCACCTGCCTCTGCCTCCCGAGTGCTGGGATTAAAGGCATGCACCACTATGCCTGGCAACACAGGAAGTTTTATGGTCACATTTTCTGTCAACATTTCTATTTACAGTTATATTTTAACTTATACGTCACTGAAATTGTTTCTTTTTAAAACTTAAAAAGTACAATGAAATGTCTGAGTGGTCTTTGCTATCTCATCTGTGATCTGGATACAGTTAAATATAATTGTTTATTGACTTCTAACTTCTTACTTTAATTTTTGAGATAATATAATTACAACATTTCCTTCTTTCCTTTTCTCCCTCCAGCCCTCCCATATACACCTCTCTAATCTCACTCAAATTTATGGCCTCTCTTTTCACTAATTGCTATTTAATTCATATAGTCCTAAATATAGCCCAGTCTGTATGATGTTACATGCATGTTTCTTTTCAGGGTTGACTGGTACTGGAAAACCAATTTTACCCTCTTCCCTGAGGAAGACCATCCCTCCCACTCCCATTTTCCCTCAGTTGCCTGTAAATCTCTGTGTAGAGATGAGATCTCATGGGCTTCTCTCTGTATAGTTTTGGCATGTGTGTTGGTGTATTCAAATGGTGGATTCTAGCCTACTAATGCAAGACCATTATGGATTTATTTCTTGTATTTTAATCTTTCCTTTATGATCACTGAGAGTAAAGACTGTATCTTTATTACATATTTCTGTCTTATGTGGCAGCTCTGATTTTCTTGTAATATTATATTCTTATGTCTCTATAAAGGCATTTTCACTCTAGCTGTTCATTCTGAATTGTGGAGAAAACATGACCACCACATACAAATATACATCATAATACCATGTACCTAGTAGATATTGATAGTCATCACATAATATTATTGAAACTACTTTCTTAATCAACAGATCGATTTATTAACTTGATACACTGAACAACACTTATGTGAAAATGTCTTTATATAGCAGAGTACCACACACAATGTAGATGTAAGCCATACACAGCATGTGCGGTATAAAAATGTTTTGGCCAATGAGCTACCATCTATATGGTGGAGGCGCCAATAAAAGCAATGTAGTTCAGTCTCAATTTGCATAAGTATATGTCATGATGTTTCCCCAACAATGAAATTACCCAATCCTGCGTTTCTCCAAATGCAATCATATCTGCAATCATGTCTCAGCGCAGACTTCTTTAGTCTTTCCGGATGTCTGCTCAGCCCATAAGATGCCACAATGGCTTAGATATTGGATATTTTCTAAAGTTGGGGAATCCACCAGTTATCTCCAGGGTCTAGATTACCTCAGTCTAAGTAACTTTTCAGCCAGTTCTTCAAGGATTTAGAGACGTGCATTTGCCTCATACAGTGGTTAAGAGTCATATTTTGTGGCCAGAACAATTGATTTAATCTTACCATCTCCACTTCCTAGTAGTATGACCTTGGGCAAGTTATTTAACTCTGGTAAGGCCCAATTTCAGTGTTTGAAATGGAGATAATGGTTGTTATCTCACAGGATTATTGTAAGATTAAATAAGATCTTGACTCTAAAATACCCAGGACAGAACACACTGTGTATTAAGCGCTGCACAAATCACAGCTATTACTACTTCAAATAATTTATTTGGGGGAGACACACTCTTGAGGGGGGGATGCCACTTATACATGTACATTTTCATGCACTCAGCCGTATGTGAAGTTTCACATCCTCCTATACAATGACCTTTCTTTGTCACCCAATCTAAACCTCATGTGTACAACAAGGACATTTTGAGATGAACGAAAGTGAGCAAACATCTGAAAGCAGTAATAGGATCTACCAGGGGTGTGATAAAGGCAATTTGAGCAATCTGAGCTATTTAAAGGGCAACATCTACCTCAAAGTAACCCTATTACATGATTCACTGCATCATTTACAACTCCAGAGTACACAGGTGGCTGTATCCATAGATTAGAAAGCTTCAGACTCCTTGGGACTGGTCACTCTGTCTCAGCTTGCTTGACATTTCAGTAGAGTGCTCTGGGATTTATGCCATTTAAACAGAGTTGGGCTTGAGTATTGAGCTCTAGTTTTGAGTTCCAAATAATTGGAGCCTCCTACAATGCTTGTAAATGAAACATAGCCTCAGGTTGAAGGTTTATCCAACAGTTAGGGGAGTAAATAAAACCATGTTGATCTAAAGAGTCTTGGGCTATGGGACAACTAGTCAGTTTGGTAGGAGGTGCCGGTGCTAATTAACATATGTATAAAATATGTTGATGTGAACATTGGCAAAGTAATATTGGCTGGCACTTGAGCAATGTAGGCAAATTTCAATGTATTACTGACAAAGAGAGTTAGTGCATTTCAAGACTCGTAGAGACAGAAATACAAAATGAAGTTATTAGTATGTGGATTATCTCTGAGTAACATGGAGAAGTCAGATGCAAATGCCATCTAAATTTGCAATCGCTGAAAGATAGATAAAAGATAATGAAAATAAAGCATTGATATGCTCCTGCTACTGAGCTTCTTTAGAAGCTAATGGAGTGGCATAGACCTCTGTTCTCACAAGTTCTAGTCATGTGACACATCTTTTTGATCTTGTTATTAAAATTAACCACTCCTCGCCCTAAATTTTGGAAATCTGTGTTTTATCCCACTTTCTGTTTACATTTATTCAGCAATATTTGTACATATTATTTTTTAAAAACTTTTACAACATAAAATCATTTTTACAGTTTGTTACCAAGGGACACAGATTCCGAAAACAAATAGGAATGCTAGTTTGTGGTACCCTTTGGCTAAGGAATGTGGCAGACATTTAATCTCAGGTGTCACCAATGTAGAGATTGTATACAGTTAACAAACATGTTTAGTGTGCAATGGAAAACAAGTATTCTAGATATCTTCTGATGCCACATTAATTTTCTAAGGACCAGTGTTCTGTACATGTCCATACCTTACACCCTTACACCCGGCTGTTTATTCATTTATGCTATTTGCATAGTACTTACAGCCTGGGGATTTGTGATTTTAACAGTATACTAAAAACATAGCCACCAGATCATGAATACTACAGTGTGCACATTAAGGAAAAAAGTAAAGTGTTGGCTTCAGTGACTGAACGGGAGGCTCTCCAGGGTAAGATCAGATAGATAGATAGATAGATAGATAGATAGATAGATAGATAGATAGGAGAAAGGAACTATTGGAAAGCCTGGTACAACTCTGAGAATTAAAACTGCAGAAGCACAAAGTGTTTCAAATCACAATAGTTACTAAGGAAGGAAAGGGCAGTTTTTGAATGTGCATGTCTAGAGAGGGAAGGCCACCTTTGGTCAGGTTGCTGGCCAGGTATGGTATGACCCCTTCTTTAGAGAAGGGATCTGCTGTCATTTGAATGTTTTTCTCCCATAATTAATCCATTGGCATCTTAGTCCTCAAGAGTATATGATAATGGTATTGAGATACAGGTTTTGAGATACAGGTTTTGAGATACAGGAGATATAGGATGACCTGAGGTCATTAGACTGGAGTTCTTTATTAGGCACTTTTATCATTGGTATAAACAAATACCTAACAAGCACCAACCATGAGAAGGAAGAGTTAGCCTGGCTTATATTTAAGAGGATATAGTACATCACTACAGTCATGGCATGGTATCTGGGGCTGGCTTAGCTCTGTGTGGTAGTGCCTGTGGCATGGCTTTCTTGCATCACTGACAATCAGGAAGTTGTAAGCTCTTCTTTCATAGGCCTATAACTTATAAGCAGCTCATCTTTCAGTTCCTTCCAACTTGGCCCTCGGCTTAAAGGCTCTACAATTTCTCAGAACAGCCCTATCAGGTGGGGGCCAAGTGTTTAAATACATAAGCCTATTGGGGGCCATTTCTTACCCAAACCATAGAGATACCATGATGTCATCGGTGAATTTATATTTGGAGGGTACAGGAACCCACATCACCATGTTTATTCTGTCTTGTCATGAGGTTACTTCTATCATGTTCTGATGAAGGAGGAAACCCCTCACCAGGCTAGGCTCTTGTACTTCCCAGCCTCAGGACCATGAGCCAAATCTCTTTACATCCCATGTCTCTGGTATTTGGTTATGCCAACATAAAATAGACTAGGGCAGGGCACATGATGAATACCTCTTCCCTACTTTAGACAAACTGACATTGGTTGTTGGTGGCATATAGAGAAACACAGAGTAGAGCCGGCCATGCAGCATCCCTTTTAAGTTTTCAGTAGCTCTAAGTCCCTCTGGTGGTTCTCTTTTTATTGGGTCCCAATGAGGTTGAAACCCTAATGAAGAATCTGAAATTTCTTCTACTTTTTATTACCCAATATAAAGCTCTCAAGGTCACAGAGCCATTTTCTATGTAAACAACATTCACCAGTTACCATCAACCTCCTATGCACTTCTAGATGACATCATGAGCATCTTGGTAGGTCAGGATGCAGTTCAGTTGCATCCTTCCTAGAGAAAGAAGTCTTTATCTAATTCTCTACAATCAAAGAAAATGAAGATTTTTTAAAAATAAAGTATGCTATTGGGTACACATCTGCCATATTTTTTGAGGCAAGGTATCATTACATAGCCCAGGCTACCCTAAAATTCATTTTTCTGCCTCAGCTTTCTGAGTTCTAGGATTATTAAGTAGCCTTTCTATTTAACTGCCACTTTTTCATTGATTTTTTTTATAATTTCATGCATCTGTTTAATGTATTTTGCTATCTCTTTCTCTCTCTCTTTCTTTCTTTCCTTCCCTCTCCCTCTTCTCTTTTGTTCCCCTCTTAACTCTACCAACCACTATTGGTTGGTTCCTTTCCCAGGTCCAACTTCTAGTCATATTTTGTGAAAGAATTAAAGGCAATGGTATCCCCTCCCCCAGAATCCTCTTCCACATCCACATGTATAATTGGTACAGGAAAGAAAGCTAAAGGAAAAAAATTGAAATCTATCTGCCTGACCGACCTGATGGACCCTTTGTGGATGTCCATATATAAAACACTCCATTGGGAAAAGCAGAATATAGCAGAAAGACAATGGAGTTACCAACAATCATGAGATGTGAACTCTTTTTGCTTTGCAACATTAGAGTGCCTCTATGGAGTTTTAGACTCTTTAGAAGGGACCAAAAGTTGTTTTATGTTGTTGTTGCTGTTTTTTTTTTTTCTCTTTTGAAATGCACCAAAATTGGTATGATAAGAGGCTGGAGCAAGAACACTGGAAAACTGAAAGGTAGAGAGCTGAATAGGGAAGAGAGAGGAGCAGCAACCTTGATGTAGAGACATACAATGGGAACATGGATAAGAGGTTGTTAAAGATTTAATGGACACTTGTAGGTCATGTCTTCAGGGTGTCAGGTAGGTATGATCACAGCTATAGGAACCGATGCTTCTTCAGTAGAAATTAGATGCTAATACACTGAAAGATTAGGAGAAAATTGAATGCTATCCCCAAGATTTAAAATATCACAGAGGGGCTGGAGAGAGAGCTCAGGAGTTAAGAACACCTGTTATTCTTGCAGACTACCTGGGCTTAGTTCCCAGCACACACATCTTGGTTCATAATTGCCTGTAATTCTAGTCCAGGGATATCTAATAGCTTTTCCTTAGCATTTCCTGACCTCTGGGCAACAGACATACACAGGGTGGCCATGCATACACATAAGCAAAATACTCATACACATAAAAAGAAAAAATAAATAGTTAAAATTACCACTGAGCCCTTGTACAAGATAATTCAGTGTGGTCTTTTCTGGTCACATGGAGGAAATTCTTGTCATGTTGGTGGTTATCCACTTAATTGTTGAATTGACTGACATGGCATTTTTCAATAATTTTCTCTTACATATAACTGAGGTAGGCTTACTATAGAGCCATCAGTTAACCAAGCGCTGGAAGTGTGTTTTAAGATTCCATATTCTACTTTCCATAGAAAGGCCCTAAGGGTTATTTCACAAATCTAACTCTCTTAGGATATTTCAGAAAGAATATGTGGATATAAGAGCTACAGCTAGGTGCAGTGGTCATTCTCTCTGGCTCCTAATAGCAACTGGGGTCCCTAGATATAGATAATATAGACTCCTCCTGTGTCTTCTCAACTCTCCTTTCTTGTACTTAAAAATAGGTCAGGAACATCTTTAATGGTCTACTAGTCCCCTTCATTTCATGCTGCACACACATTTATTGGTCACCAAACAAATACAAAGGACCGTGCTAAATGTGTAATGGAACAAAGTGGCAGTCTGAGTTTCTTCCTTATGCTTTTTCCTTGAATACCTTTCAGAGAAGCGCTCTTCTACCCTACTCTGCTTACCTCTCAATAAATAACCTTTAACTTATTTTTTAACCCTTTTTATGTTGTGAGCATTTATGTGTCCATAGATACAGCAATTACAAAGCTAGTTGGCTCTTATCACCTCTTTATGTCCAATATAGTTTTTCCTAGGCAATTTAAACACAAGGAAACCAGTGATTACAGAGAGAATTTGAAAGTTATATTCACTACAGTCCTAATGTTGTTCTTCTTCCTATATGATTATGGCAATTATGTTAAATATCACGTATTTTATGGCCACTATGCCGGTGGCAAAGCATTTTGAAAGTTATCATCAGCATGATTTCTCTCCACATCATGAAAGGATTCTACTCCCATCTTGCAGTTTAGGAAACAGAGACCTAAAACAGCTTGTGAAGGTGAGGTCAAAATTTGAACCTTGTTTTTCTGATTATAAAGTTCTGACTCAATTTACCACACTGACAAGAAAATGTAGATATTTTCCCCAAAACCCTGGTTCTAATCTACAACCTACAACACTGCTGCAGATATACCTTCCAAGAGTTTTCAGATAACATCACACTAATAATTGCATGTAATTAGTAGACATTTAGAAGTGCTATGGACTGGACCCAGGAGCCTGTGTGTACTATAAAAGGACACCAGCACTGAGCTCTAGCCCCAACCCTGGCAGCATATTGTTCCTGGAATCCTTGGTTGTACTGGACTTCCTGCTCGCCAGTGAGCAAATGCTGGTTCTTTGACCAGTTAACTCTAGAAATTAACCCTAGAGGCTTTGATGGCTCAGATAAACATCCTAATTTCTTCAGCTCAAGTTCTATACCTACAACAGTAGATGTGGATGATCTATTGGGTCCCCTAAGGTCTTCTCTAGTGTTCCCCAGTGGAGACTACTCTTACTGGGTCTCCTGAGGCTTATTCTTCAGATTCTTCCTGGCAGCACAGCCATCATAGCCCAGTGATCAAATTCTGCTCTGAAACTGGAGTCTTTGAGTTCCTTCTCTGTGTGACCTTGGGCAAGGCGCTGTGACGTTTTGGTCTCTGTGCCTTCATGTGCCACGTGAGAGGGGTCATAGCAACTAGATAACTCATAAGCCGCCTTTAGTACATCAACCTCCATCCTCCATCCTGTGAGTCCTAGAGGAAAGCCACCTTCTATTCTTCAAACATTTTTAGTCAGTTCTCATATCAAGGGCCAGGTGCCCACTGTACAGCTGTCTGATCACTCCCGCTTCTCCCAAGCCATTAACCTCAGGATAACATTCTGGGGGGCATTGGGTTACAACAAGGACATAAAAATTATGAGCTGGAGTTGTCATTGACTTCATGGCCTTTAACGGCCCCATTGTCTCCTTAAGCAGATGGGGTGCTATCTTCTAGCTGCAGCTTTGGGGAAAGAAAATATTGGAATGATTTTGCACAGACAAAAAGAGTAGGCATGGCCTGCCCCAGCAGGCAATAGTCTGGCATGGTAATAAAGTCTGGTGGCAAAATGAAACATTAAAACACCCCATAAAAGCCTAAGCGCTTCATCACCATCGCTAATGAAAATATATGATTGCCTAATAAAATGATCCATGCCAGCCGCCGGCCATGGATCTGCATTTATTAACACCTGTTACAGCTGCCATCTCCTTCCTGGGAAGGGCAGCCTTCTGCTCCAGACGGCTTATGGCCTGGGGAATTGAGGACAGGGCAAATGTCTGGTCAGTCTCTCTCACAGGAGAGCCCAGGCAACCTGGGACCCAGCAACATCTGTGTTTCTTATGGCTGTGAAGAGACAAGGGCAGAGGTTGGTGAGCCAACTAGAGTAATAAAACAGGATATTCAACTCTGGGCAGTGCCTAGTGGACTGTGGAAGCAAGGCATACATTATCAACACATGAATAAAGCCCTAGCAGGCCACAGGAAGAATAACATAATTTCCCCAACCTCTAGATCTTTTCCCTTCTATGAGTGTTTCATTCACTGTTCAATACAAGAGTTAGTAAGGTCACTTAAGATGTGAAATTCCTGAACAGCCTGCAAAACCTACATTAGGGCAAGCTTCACACTAAAGTACATATATACTCTGCCAGTCTTCCCATAGTCCTTTCTCTCTTGTATAGAAGTTCTGTGCCTCCTCATGCCCAGCTGTCAACTCTGACATATGTGTGATCTATTTTTGATTCTTGGGAAATGGGAAATGCAGTTCTTCCTAGTTTTGCTGAGGAGCTTTGGGGCAGTCTGTGAAATTATTTTGAAGTCTCCTAACTTGTGAGCATCAAAGCTGAATCTAATGTAATGCTCTCAGATTCCTTAATTACTCCAACATCATACGCTGGAGAGACTCTGGCCTACTCTGTGCTCCCCTCCCCCTTGCTCTGAGGATGATAGCCACTGATCGTGCTTAAAATGGCATGGATAAGCACCACACCACATGAGAGATTTTCACAGAAATAATGTGAGACAACCACAGGCCCTAAAGGAGCCTTGGACTCTTAGGTAACAGGCTTTATGTCCCAGACTAGGCTTCCACCTTTCTGTTGTCAGAATAGCAACAGCAGAGTTATCACTTGTGTATTAGAAGATTCTGTATCTCTGTCCCCAAAGAGGACTTCCTGTTTGTAAAATTTAAGTTTGAGGTTAGACTTCAGGAGTTCTTTAGTTGCAAATCTTCCTGTTTCGACTTCGCAATCCTGCCTGCGGTGGAGTTAATGTACAGAAATGACATTAGCCTTAAAGAGAAAATAAGGACTCACGTAGCAAACAGCAAATACTTAATGGGAACTGTTCAGGTATCATCTCAATTTACCGTCAAGCTACCCTCCAAGGCAAACATTATTTCCACTGTTTTATAGTCTTCGAACTTGAGTCTGATTCAAGGTATAAAATTTGCATAACCCAACCAATGAAGTACCAGGTGAGTGACTTCTATTCCAGGTCCACTCAAGCCGTGGGTAGCCTTTTATTATAGCACTCCAGTTCCCAGTCATGTTCCCAACCTTGAGTTTCCTTGTCTCTGTCAGAAAGACCCTTAGACCTCAAATGTTATTATCTAGCTTACGATTTCTCTCTTCTCATAACTTGCCTCCCAGTGAAGGCACTTTATTACTGGCTATATTCTCAAATACATTTTTCCTTTTCCAGCCACTACAATTTTCACAAGCAGAGGGCCGTTGTTAACTCGAGTTTTCCTTGCTGGACTTGACATTGCCTGATTGCATTCCACTGACATGCACTCCTCCCGCTGAGTTGCTGAGACCGTCCCCTATCATTTCTGCATCCCAAACTGGCAGGGTGTGTGGCTTTGCAATGTCTTTTTTCCACTCTGGAAAGAATAGGATAGAACAGCTTTATGGATGAAAATCAGAGGCTCGTCTAATGAGAAAGCCAGATTACTGCTTTCCTACCAAGGGAAAAGAAAAACTTACCAACAAGAACGTGTCCTCCTGTCCTATCCCTTCTCTTTCTCTCTCACCTGTAATTCCAACTTTGTATCTATTTTTTTTTTCTCATTCTGAGGGGTGTACTGCATTTCTGAAACCGAGGGGGTGGGGGCACTGTCCAGGGTACTCAACAGTCCTATTAGTAAAGAATCCATTTAATAGTTGAGTCACAGAATTGCAAACAAGAACAGGGTGACTAAAAACTTCTCAGCTATCTATTGAATATTTTGAAATAGATTGGTCAACTGAACAGGTAAGAATGAATGGTGTACATCCTTCAAGACTTGATGGGAGAAGATATCCTTCAGTGTGTGAGGAGCCAAAGTAAAGCACAGGGTTGGAGGAGGAGCCAGAACAGAGGCGAAGAGCTAGATTCTGGAACAAAGAACTTACGACAGTAAACTTAGAGACTACTGGGCAAATGTTTATCATAAAGTCTGGGGAGGAGACAGTAACAGCGTGTGATCTCAAAAGTAACTCCCTCAGCCAACAAAACTCTCTTGACCAGGAATGGTGCTGGCATCTAGAAGCAGAGGGCAATGCAGTCAGAAAGCTGTGCAGAGGTTGCTCACTAGAGGCAGACTGCAGTCTGTGCTCGAATCTCAAGCTTTTTCTTTCACCATTAGCCTCATTTGCAGTGGTAAGCTTTCCACACATCAGTTTGTCATTCGCCAATGCAGAACGGGAAACTATCACCCAGTCCCTGCATCAGTTATACAAGGACTGCAACAAGATGCTATGGAATTCAAACACGTGCCCAGATCCCACGAGCACCCGAGAATTATTAAGGGCTTGCTGCATCTCTTTGCTTTGATCAAAGTCAAGCTACAGAATTTATAAATCATGTAAGGCATTTGTTTCTCTCTCTTCCCTGCAGAAGTTTCTATTTTGTCACTTACTCTTTTCTCTGGAGGGAGTGGATAAGTGAAAGAAATGATGGCAAAATCTTAAGACGTTAGCAGGGACTTGTTGGCATTTAATTGCTAAGAGATGAAAAGACATAGGCGAGGTGGGTGAGAAAATTTTGAGGCGCATCTAGGGAATATTGGGGCCTGTCTTCATCCATTTGGTACTGTTGTAGGAGGATCTCTGAGATGGAATGATGTAAAGGCATAATTATAGCATATAGAAGAGCAATGTATAAATGTATTTTTCTGGATACTGGAAGGTCCCCAGTCAAGGGGCCCATATCTATGGGTGGTTTCTCTTCCTTAGGTCTTCATAGAAAGCAAAATGAGATGAGAAAAGGTGGGTAGGATTGAACTGACAGCTTCAAATTCCTTTATAATTAACTTATTATGAATGTTGAGCCTTTATGACCTACACAATTGTTAAACCCGACCTCCCACCACTGTTGAATTGGAGGTGAAGTGTCCAGTCCAGGCTGTCTGGAGGTGCAATCCAACCATAGCCCATTAGTACTTTGTGCTCAATATATAGCCAGCTATAGAGAGTCATGAATTAGTTCTCAGGATGAAGTTCACTGTGGCCCAACTAATAGATTGTCCTGTAGCTTATCAGAAGAGCTAAGGTGCTAGGTGTCCTGGTTACCTTGTGACCCAGGTAGTCTCTGAAAGAGAGCAGCTCTTTTAAGATCAGCTGGCTTAGTCCCGGGGAGTCTGCCCACTGATATGTAGGAGACAAATATGAAGGATTGTGTTTTTCCAGAGGTGGCTGTGCTAGACAGGGACAGGCTGTGAAATCTCCTTTTAGGCATTCAATTTGTCAACAAACCTTTTACTCAGGCTCCACTATGAGAGTCATTGATTTAAGCACTCTGTGGCTTTTGTGAAGACCTTATCCCATCTGTCTCAGGGCAGAGCTTGAGCTGAGAGAAAGGAGGAAAGCATCAGGAACTGGCTGCAAGGTTGGCTGCATGCATGCAGGGACTTTTCTGATGGACAGGCATTCAACCCACATTTACTGAGGCCTATCTAACTCAGAATCACGATAAGCACTGCCAGAAACACAGAGATGAATAAAACATAGTCTCTGTCCTTGAGGATCTCACAGTCTAGTGGATAAGACAAACAAATAAGGAAATACGAATAGCACCAAGTTATTATGATTTGAAATAGAGTGGTATAGAATGTACTCCCAGAGAAAGCGTAACCTTAAGCAGGATGCATGGGAATCCAGGGCTCCCTGGACTGGTGCTTAGCAACTGAGAAGTCAGAACCAGGCTGGCATGCAAGAGTTGGATGAAGACCTTGAACTCAGCCAGTAGCGGACTAAGGATACTGACATCGGGGATGGGGCAAGTCAGAGGGTGATGATCAAAGTTTGAGGTGGTTTTTTGTTTCTTTTTTTTAATTTGGAGATTTTCATTTTGTTTTATTCAATGTGAAGATCAACCATTCAAACAATGATGCTTTATTATTACTATTAAGTCATAAGTTTAGAATCAAATGACTTAGAGCCACTCAGCAAGACGGTGACAGAACAATCTCAGAGGTCTTGGGACTTTATCTTATGTAGTTGGAAATGAGCAGAGAGTGTTCAAAAACACAACAACCAGGGTTGTGAACTTTCCAACATGGATTGTTGGAATTGTTTGATTTTTGTGATGTGTCTAGTAGTGTCACATAGTCTGCTCGTTTAATCAATACTATGCCATTCATAACAGCACATAAACAAAGCCCCTATATAGTGCAAACATCTATAGAACTTGTTAATCTATGTATGTGTGTGTAGGTGTGTGTGTGCACGTGAGTGTGCGCATGAATGTGCGTACCTGCAAATGTGTGTATAGAAGTAAGAGCTTAATTGTTGGTGTCTTCCTTACTCTCCCATCATTTTTTTTTTGAGACAAAGTCTCTCAATGGACCTGTGAATTATGGATTGGACTAGACTATCAGGTCAACAAGCCCCAGAAGTTCTCCTACCTCTGCCCACCCAGTACACTCTGACTACCACAGTGCTCAGCTTCCTATGTGGGTGCTGAAGATCTGAACTCAGCCCTTCGTGATTATTCGGCAAGTACTTTACTAACCAAGCTATCCCCCCAATCTTTCCTACTCCTATGTCTTTATTTTTGTGACAACTGGGATATTATCCAAGTCATTGAGCTTTGGGGAAACACAGAGGAGTGTAGAGAGAATTTCTGGGGGCAGAGGACACTGCAGGGTGGGAAACAGCTTTGGTGTGTCATACATTCTTACACTGAGCTTCATCCACTGAATTTCAATACTTTCCCCTTTATTGTAGAGCTGGCCCTTTGGGGCAGGACAACTGTGTTTCCTTCCTAGGAAACAAGAACATGTTTCCAGAGGCAGAATGGTTTCTTTCTTTCATTTCTCTGGTAGCATCTATGAATTAGTGCTCATTAAGTGATGTTCCAATCATTTTGCCCTAGGCATTTGAGTTTGATTTAAAAGTTCAATAGCAATGAACATCGAGAATGAACAATTTAGAAAATAGAAACCTCCCACTGTTAGGAGAGGTTTCTCCTAAAATGTCTACCTATGTACAGGTGTTAAAAGATGATGTTGGAGTGCTGTAGACTGTTTGGAGATGGACTCAGCAGAGGATTCTTAGGTCACTGGGTACATGACTTCGAAGGGGATTTCAGAGCCCTGATTTCTGCTTTCTCTTTGTCCACCTGCCTGCTTATTATCCAGGGGGGTTGTTTTTATCATGTGTTCCCTTTCATTCCCAACTATCACCCTACCACAGGCCCAAAGCAATAAAACAAGCCCACTTGATCATGGCCTGAAGACTTCAAAACAATTGGCTCAATAAACTTTCTCTTATAAGATATTGGCTTCAGGTATTTTATTACAATAAAAGGAAGCTGTTTCATTTAGTGGTTCTTTCCCTACAGGCATTTTTTACCCTAAATTATCCAGATAACATATCTGTTTGGAGAAATTTTAGCAATGGAAGAGAAAGGGCTCTGGAGTAGTGGTTCTCAACCTGTGGGTCATGACCCCTTTGGAGATTGCAAATCAGATGTCTGGCATATCAGATATTTACATTACTACTCATAAGAACAACCAAACAATTTCATGGTTGGGGATCAGCACAACATGAGGAACTGTATTAAAGGGTCACAGCAGTAGGGAGGTTCAAAACCACTGCTCTAGGGGATCCAAACAATCTCTCTCCTGTTTTCCAGAGAAAGAGTCGTCTGTAAAGTTGTCTCTCAGAACCCAGGACAGAACTGGGCTAACATGCAGTCTTTTAATAAATCCTGTTTTCCGGAGATGGATTGTTTTCCCTGATAGCCTCCCTGAATAGTATCCCTGACTCACCCACTCCACACCATCTTATTCGCATGAGGCTATCTTAGCAATATATCTTACAACATTTCTGTTAATTTTGAAAAATTATGATACATGATAGATGATTGATGGGATGTAATTCATACCATTTAGAAGCTTAT
>OU015748.1:48009129-48040327 GCA_907169655.1 Acomys percivali
AGCAATAAGACAACAAAAGGAGATCAAGGGTATCCAAATGGGAAAGGCTCCTTCTTCTAGGCCCAAGGTTTTGGAAGACCTTCCAGTGTTGAACTGTATCTGCCTTTTGCCTTCTGCCTTCTGACCATTGGCTCTGGTTCATTTCAATTGCTATTATCTAGTTCATTTATGCAAGAGGTAGTTATTACATTCACACTAAGACATAAGGAAGATAATTTAGCATGCCTTGAATGTCTCCTGCCTTGATGAAAGCTATTTTACTTTGATTTTTATAACTTAATAATCACAGTAGTCCTGATACAAAAGAGCCTCGAATCAAACTGTACTACTTAAATACAGAGTGTATGTGTACATACCGGAATATATGTAGAGGGAATTGATAAAGGTCATATAATTTTATCTTCTTTTAAGAGTGAAGCTCCTTAAGTTACTTCTTGTGTGCTTTGTGAGAACATGGGTGTAAAAGTGGACCAGAGGCTACATGGCATGAGGCACCTGCTCACATCTAACACTGACACAGGCTTTAAGGGAGAGGGATGGATGTGTTAGTGCACAGGAAACTGGAGGTTGGTTCTGTCCAGTTCAACAAGTTGCAGAATAGAAAAATATATGGATTGAGGCCTCAGATAAAGGTAAGAAGTGGCTCAAGAATCAAAATGGAGGACTAGGGGCAGAAAGGCAGGAAGCTGGTACCCATAATCCACACCAAGTCCAAGAGCTTACTCCAGCTTACTTCCTGGGACAAAGCTGAGGCCCAAAGAACATCTCCAGGTGGATTATCATATAAAGGAAAACAAAAGGTGGAACTATGGCTTTAACAAGTAATTATCCTGGATTCTAGGACATTGTGTTCCATGTTTGAGAACCAGAGAAGAAGAGGCGAAGCCCAGAGCTTTTCCTCACATTGTCATCCTTTGGTCAGAAATGTATGGCGCTTAAATCAATCAAGATTCAAAGGCTTAGGAGCCATGAAAGCAAGAATGCTGTAGGATATGAAGAGAGAGGAAGATTATGCTAAGCAGAAGCATTCAGAGATTTGGATGAGGCATTATGTTCAGGATAACTAGAAATCATCCTGAGGAAGAAAGAATAAAATGGTTACTAATATGGAGAAGAGAAGCTACATGTGGTATGAGTAAATATGATTCTTGCACAAAGTTCATAAATGGAAATCCTGTGAATAACTGGGGACTCCTTCAAGAGGTCAATCACAGCAGGGCATGCGTGATTGGCTGAATTCAACCCCACAAGCAATGGAGAGGTCTTGAAGGGTTTGAACACTGAGTACCTTGGTCAAATATGTGTTTATCAGTTCTGGCCTGTGCAACCAAGAGGACAGCTTTCACCTCTTTTTTACAGGAAATTTCCTAAATATACAACACCTAGTCTGTTCCTTTTCATATTCTTTAATATTAATATCTCAATTATGTAAAAATAAAAACCTCTTGTCTAAGTCATGGTTTCTTCCTCTTTAGCATTGTAGGCCTCCTTCCCTGGATGTATGACATGGTATTAACAAGCACTTGGTATCGATCACAATTTTGCAGTATACCAAGAACTTTGGGGAAAAAATATTTTTTGTTTTTTTAGAAAAGGTTTCTCTGTGTAGCCATGGCTGTTATGGACTCACTTTTAGACCAGGCTGGCCTTGTGCTTACAGAGATCTGCCTGCCTTTGCCTCCCTGAGTGCTGGGATTACAGGCATGCAGCATGGTGCCTGGCTTGGGAAAGATTTTTAACCAAATTATTTTAAACATCACAGGAAACTTGTAAGGTATGTGTCATTTCGTCATTTTTGAGAACATGAGGTTTCGAGAAGTTACATAAGTTTTACAAGGCTGGTGAACGTCACAAGCAGGAAGGAACTAAAGCTTCCGTTCTGGTTACCTCAAGTCCTCAGCATCATGTTAGTTCGTTATCAGGCACTCTTCCTCATCAGTTACTGTTGTCTCTGTGACCAAGTGTCTGACAGAAACAACGTCAAGGATGACAGACTTATTCCAGCTCCTGTTTTTGGAGGTGTCAGTTTATCATGGAAGGAAGGATATGGTGGAACGAAGCAGCAGTTCAACTCACGGCAGCCAGGAAGCAGAAAGAAGGACATCAAGAAAGGACCACTATAGATGTGAAATCCTTTTTAAAAAAAACCAACAACCACCTCTATGGCTTACCTATTTTAACTAGGCGTCAGCCATCCTCTCTTACGTTCTTCCACCTCCCAATCACCCCCTTCATTGTATGAACCCATCAATATCCCAACGCTTTGATCAGAACGCAGCCTTCATTATCTATCTAATCTTCTCTGGAAGTGCCCTAATATACAGGCAGAAGTGTAATCTTATGAATCTAATCAAGCCGACAGCCACCATTAACCACTGTCCCATCAACAAATATGGACTTCTTGTGGAATATGGGTCTAGACTCCTGACCCCCAAATGGCCCTCCTTCCCAAGTCTTGAGAATCCTTACTGTGAAACAGGTAATTGGGATCTGAACTTTTCAAGATCAGTCTTAGAGGCCAACTAAAGGATTTTATGTTTGTTTAAGTAACTGAGGTCTCGAAAACAATGGCTGCCTTAATTAAACTTGCATCTTCAAGAATGACAGAGGAATGAATTCAAAGTCAATCCATTCTCAGGATTTTCTAGAAAACTTTCATCTTCCAGTAGCTTATTTGATACAAACTAGAGATAGTGAGTAAATCCTCTTGTAATGTATGCCAAATGTCAAAGGCCCATCTTAAATTAGATATAATACTGGGCCCACATAGCATTTTTTCTTTTCATTATAATAATAGTAGCAATAATTTATTGATGAATGGGAAGAAGAGGAAAGTAAATGTGCTTCTGACTGCTACCTAGAAAGAGAAATCCAATAGCCTCTTTACCTTTTAGCACTAAAAGCTTGAATTAAAATGATTGAGCACTGCATTATAAATATCAATATTAAAGGGCACAGGAATGTGAGAAAATAATCCTGGTCATAATGAAAGCGATGGGGGATTTAGACTGGATGTGACCAGATGGGACAGGAAGGCACCACTTGAGACAGCCCGCCTCATTCACGTCAACCTTTGCCCGCAGCCTGGGTGAAGTGGACAGTTTGAGAACAGCAGGATGGCAAGATCCTTACCACACTGTGGTTTCATCTTCATTTCTCCTCTACCTTGGCCTGACCAATCTCCTCTCACCAGATCACTAGGGAACATGGCCAAGTCACTAGCGCTACTTCCTTGGGCATCATCTTTATCCACCTTCCTTCCATGTTCTGGACTGTAAACCCAGCCTCTTTCACGCTTGGTTCTTGCTTGCTTTCCATTATGACAGGTCTCCTGGGTTCCTAATAACATCTGAAGTGTTCTGTGCTGTTCTAAACCCTTGCTGTCTGACACTTGATGCTTTAGATCATATAAAGTTTGTAAGATTCATTCTGTAGTCTTACATAGATGTTGGGTATGCACTGGGCTCTCTGGCTATAATATTTTATCCTCATACCTAGCTGGGAAAAATGTCCAAACCAGAAGAAGTTACACTGGCAAGAAATCTTAGACAAAACCAAACCCAGATTCTCAGTGAAATTATAAGTCAAGGCAATAGTGGTAAGCAACATAGAGGCAGAGTGAATGGCTCTGAAGGCAGAGACCACTGCCCCCAGCTACTGCAGGACTTGAGTATGGACTCAGGCAGAGCTCATTCATATTTGATGGGCCCTCTACTTCGGTGGCTGAACTCTGAAGCTATGAGTCCAAACGATGGGTTTACATCACAGCTGTGCTGAAAGTGATCCAGGATTTCTATGCTGCAGTGCCTGAGGGGAGCCATCTGGTTGGACTAAGCACTTGAGAACTTGTCTTGAAGCTATGTTCACACAACACTTTAGTAATGTTTAATGAAATTGAGTGTCACTCTCTCCGAATGCCTGAAGGTGGGATAGTGGAGCAACTGTTAGTCAGCTGTTGTCACAAGAATGCTACATAAGAACCAGGCAATCATGGTGACAAATGGCAACACTGGTGTTTCCACGCTCACTGCTCTGTGGATCAGTTGGTAGCTCTGCTTCAGCTACAGAGCCAAAGCCCAACCTACTTGCCACGTGACTGACTCTGCAGGGGAAGGATTGATCAGGTGGCTCTGGTAATTCTTTCAAATTTTGACTACTCACCCCACCCCCTCAAGGAAAAGGCAATCAGAAAGTAAGCTCAACCATAGAAGCATCTTTCAGTCGTCTGCTCAAGCCATACCCATTCACAATCCATCAGCTAATGCCAGGCTCAGCTAACCCAACCTGAAGGTATAATGGGTAAGCGTAGTCTTCTCTTCTGCCATTAAAATTATAATAACAGAATGAAGAACTGAGGCCAACAGTTTAGTAAAGTTGCATAGTATTTGGCCTTGGAAATTTTTCTTAGAATTTCTAATGTCCACTTCTACTCCCTTGTGGGTAAATTAGGGCTATATCTATTAGAAGTTCAAAATGGTAGAATGGATGATGCTTCCCGACTTATGTTTATGTCTTCCTCCCAAGTGCAGACCATCTAGCAAATTATTTAGTTTCAGAGAAAATTTAACTGTGTTGGGCCTTAGTTTCACTTGTCCCCATATGTATACTTGCATGACTTGCTCTGTGTGTGTGTGTGTGTGTGTGTGTGTGTGTGTGTGTGTGTGTGTGTAATGAGACTAATGACAACAATATAGTTTCTTTCATGGGATGACTGTCATGTGTATACATTAACTTGAATCTCACTTAACACAGACCTTAGTAGGTGCCAGTGGCACTCAGGTTTTCTGCCACCTCTCTTGTACTTTGTACCATCTTTGCTTCATCCCTAACTACTGAACCCTTGCTTTGTCTGTGCTTGGACACTTCTGTTTCTGTCTACAATCATCCCTCCAGGAGTGCTACAATGAGTGGGGAGAATTTCCTCCCTACAACTCCATATTAGGTCTCATTCAAAGCTTGACAAGGACAAAATCTGGTTTGCACTGGGACCACATAGTAACCTAGATGAGGGACCCTAGACTCTCAAAGGAAGTTCAGGAAAGCCTGAAAGCTTAAAGACAATGAGAGCATATTCAGAATTCTCCAACTCACAATGGGACCTATTATGAAAAATCTAATGGACCAGGGGACTGAGGTACTCAGGACTAGTGGTACTGGGATTCACAAAGCTTCTCTTTTGGATTTTGCAGTTTTTAATTAGTTCTTTGAGCGTTGGGATTTTCTAACAATGTGTTTTGATCATATTTGCACACCGCTCCTTCCACCCCCTGCAACTCCTCCCAGGTCCACCTATCTTTCCTACCTACTCAAGTTTATATTCTTTTTTTTTTTTTAAAAAACCTTTAAGATGAATTTGTGCTCCCAAAAATACTCTGGAATGTGTGGTCTTCCACAAGAGAATGTTGACTTACCAGGACCTATACTTTTAAAGAAAACAGAGTCCTCCTTTTCCAGAAATTTTTAATTGTTAGTCACTCTTTTCTGGGATTTGGCCTGGATTGGGTTTGCACAGGTCTTTTGTATGTTGTTAAATAACTGTGAGTTTATAAGTGTAGATGGCCTGTCATGCCCATAACATGTTTCTGTGTAGTAATCTATAGCTCTTACATGTTTTTCTGCAGTGAACTCTTATGGATCATGAGGCTTGGGAATACCTGGTATATATTTTCCATTTAGGGCAGCACACACAAAAGTTTTTTATTTTTTTGCACATTGGCCATTTGTGGGTCACTGTGCTAATCACCATCTACTGTAAATAGAATCTTCCCAGGTGAGGGATGAGAAAACATTGATCTACTGGTAAAGTAAGTACGTCCTGGTGTTTGGGTTTTAATCTGAAATGACCCCACTACCTGATTAGATTATACATTCTCGGATGATGACATAGTTTTGAAATATTGAAGATCTTTTGAGTCATAAAGCCTACCTGGAAGAAATGGATCATGAAGGGTGAACCTTCAAAGTCATATTCTGGGTCCACCAAGGTGCGAGGTACTGTTGCCTCCTGTCCTTAAGGATAGAGCTACCCCAGTTGTTCTGCCTTCTCTACCATGACACACTGTATCCATGAAGAAATGAGCCCAAATCAATCCCTACATTCTAAAGTTCCTTGTGTCAGGTACTCTGTCATAGCAACAAGAAGGGTAACTAATGTATTGGTCTTCATCTTATGATCCTGACTTCTGCCACTTGCAATTTCACCAATGAGTGTGCAGATCTGAATAGATTTCTCATCCTATTGAAAATGTTGCCTATATAGGTCATAAATATCAAAGGGCCAGAAAACCATTAGTTATGCTTATAACAACATTTCTATCTTGTATGTCTTTACACCATGAATGCATACATGTAATTATTGAATATGGTATCATGCTATTTGAGGGAAGTCATAGCTAGGGCTATTTTCAGATATGAGTTGGTCAAGCCCGTTTCATTATTGTCTACAATACTGTGAATATCAAGAATTTCAAGCAAAACAGAGAGAGAGAGAGAGAGAGAGAGAGAGAGAGAGAGAGAGAATACCAGAGTACACATACCACACTAGACATACAAGCACATGTACACAACTATCAAGGTTTGAACATTCTTTGAACATTCTATAACCTACCATCACTTAGGGCAAAAAAGTATGAACAGGAGGGATTACAGAAAGAATTTCTCATTTTAAGTTTGCAGCAAATTTCATTAATTATGTTGTTATGTAATTAAGCATTTCATTTCAGAGCTATTAAAACTTAAATTATTTATTAATAATTACAGATCATTACCTGATACTGTTCAGTCTGCAAAACAGCAGATGAATAATTTAACAGTGTTGACATGGTTTTCTATGTACTGCCTTGTTTAGATGCTATCTTTATTTGTGCATGTCAGCTTGCCAATATATGAGCTTGTTTTTGTGAACTTACCTACTGTATACCAGGGCCTGCTCAATTCTGAATTTTGTTTAAAACTTTTCTCTCTTAAAGTTCACAGCATGGATAATAAATCAGAAATAATGGTAATGTTATATTGATAAAACATGCAATTCTCATAGTCGAGATGGACTTCAGTTCTAAGAGCAGATTGGAATTATACTTACTCATCAAAGCTGCTTTCCCATATCCCCCTTCTTGCTTCCAGGATCTTAAATATTTATTATTATTGCATTAATACTACACACAGGCACAATCACAGATTAATACCTTTGTTTAAATGCTGTTTAAAGATTTATTTTAGTCAATGCTAAAACAAAATTATTAAAGCTTAAATGTTTAAAAGGATCACATGACAGATCAATGAGAGCAGTAATTGACAAGTGAGTACTGATGTTACTTACATAAGGACAAAAGTCCAGTTACTATTGATTTTGACCAATCAATTTTGACATTTTCCAGAGTGCCTCACCCTAATGTTGTATGTAAGAAGAATTCTAAGCCACACAGGAGATTTATTTAAAGACATATATATTATATATATATATTTATTTATATACTATGAATACATATTATATTATATATAAATATATGTGTTATATAAAAATATGTTGAGTGTGTGTATAAGTATGTATATATTATATGCTGCACATGAGAGAAGCACACTTGATCAATATTGGCTTAAGTATGCTATGATTGACTATAATTCCTGTTAGGAAATCATTGTGAACCATTTCTTTGTGCTTGTGGTGTGTGTTGTATGCATATAAGTGGGTGTGCTTGCCCATGCATGTGAAGAGGCCAGAGAAGAATGTCAAGTATGTTTTTGTAAAACCCTCTGCTTATCTTGAGACAGGGACTCTAACTGAAATGGACCCTCACCATTTTGGCTAAGTTGTCTGTTTAGGAAAATTTTGGAATCTGCCTGTCTCTACCCCTATCCTCTCAGTGCTGGTGTTACAGACATGTACAGCAATGCCTGTTGTCTTTATGTGTGTGCTGGAAGATTGAGTTGAGTCATGCCTGGAGAGGGATGTATCCTCAGTTTCCAGTGTCAATCAGTTCTTCATATGACAGATATTGTCCTAGCATGTGAGTAGTATGAATACTCTGTTGAATGCTATGGGCACAGTACTAAATAAATACACAGTGGGCTGGAGAGATAGCTCAGAGGTTAAGAGCACTGACTGCTCTTCCAAAGGTCATGAGTTCAATTCCCAGCAACCACATGTTGGCTCACAACCATCTATAACAAGATTTGTATACATAATAAATAAATAAATCTTTTTAAAAAATAAATAAATACACAGTGGTGAGAGGCAATCTTAAATTCAAAACAAAGGTCTACTGTTTTCATAACATACTCTTTTTAGGCCAATCCTCTGCTTCCTGGGGATTTTCCCAGAAATGGGGATATCCTCATTTAAAAAGAAGATTTTTTTTTTGTATCAAAAAACCAATCAATTTATCCTGAGTAGCCCATGACTTTGAGCCCATATACATACATATTATTAGCTCTTTGCAGTATAGAGTCTACAACATGTGTTGTGGATGGAGTCACATTAAGATGTACATTCTGCCAAAGCCTGGATAGGAATTGTAAGGAAGACTAGCTTTTTCTAGTAATATACCTCTTCCTCAAACCCCAGCAGGCTTCATTTCCTCTTGTCATGAGTGGTTTGCTTACACTGCTGTGCCATCTTTCCTATTACAGATCTCCAGAGAATTTTTTATTGTGATAAAATATACATGTCATGCAATGTATCACTTTAACCATTCACAGGTGGATAATTCGGTGGCTTTAATATTGATAATGTTGGGTAATCATCACAGCTATCTGCATGCAGAACATTTTCACTTATCGTGTTCAACCAAAACTCTCTACCTAATGTCAAGATTTGCAGTCCTTTCCCAACACCATGCCACCGTCTACTCTACTTTCTCTTGCCCTCTGAATTTGTTCAGTCTAAATTATTTATGTAAGTGAAAACACACATGACTTCTGTTTCTGGCTTGTTTTACTTAGTCTATCTTTTCAAGCTCCATCCATGAAATGTGTATCAAATTTTCTTTCTTCAAATGGCTTAAAATTACCTGTACTGTACACTTATTAATAGAGTCTTAGACTAGTTCAGCATTTTGGCTATTATGAAAAATGTTGCTTTCAAGACTTCTGTATAAATATCTGTGAGCCTCTGAGTTCAATTCTATGGAATACTTGCTGTGTAACAGTTCTGTGCAGGACAGTAGTTCCACGAGACTAGCCACGTGAGAGACTGCCATAGGATTTTGTCTTCTACAGTTGTAACATGTAATGTTCCATGGGGGGGTTCTGGTTTGTCTACATCCTGTTACTGGGTGCATAAATGCTTGCTCAGTGACATCATCTTGCAATATTAAAACTTTCATTCTTATATAATGCCTTTTTTCCTCCGTTGTCATTCTAATGGACTTATAGTCTATTTGACATTAGTGTTGCTATCATAGATCTCTTTAGGTTATTTGTATGGAATAGCCTTTTTATCTTTTCACTTTCAATCACTTTCAGCATGTGTATGTGTGTGTGTGTGTGTCTGTCTGTCTGTCTGTCTGTCTGTGGAGCATCTAAGATTAGTCTCTAATAAATAGCACACTGTTGATCCTCTTTTTAAAAAATTCTGCTAATCTCTTTTTATTATATAACAATCCATTTATATTTTGAAGTAATTACATATGAAGAGAGTCTAACTTCAGTAGATTTTCTTATTTATTATGGAGTTTGTTTTGACCCTATTTCGTCTCTACTGCCTTCTTTTAACTTAATTTTTTATGATGAATCTTTTTAATTCCCTTCTCAACCCTTTAGATATTTCCATTGTAATTAGCATGGAGATTAAATTTAACATCCTAAAGTTAGGCATATCTATTTTGACTTTACCAATAGAAATTTAAAAAGCACCCACAATACTATACAGTTTTTCCTCACTCTGCTTGTTAGTGACATCACACAATACACCAATAATATTGATAATTTTTAATGCAGATGCCTTTAACATTGTATATGATTAAAATGGGAACTATGAACCAAAATTACAATAATAATGGGTTGATCTTAGTTTTTATTGAGAATTTCGTATGTACATATAATCTGTTCTGAACAATTCCACATGTCATTCCTTCCTCAACAAATCTTTTTCTAACTATGTCTCACTATTTCTCAATTTTATGCATTCTTTTTTTCAAACCTACTGATTCCACTTATTGGTATGTGCCTGGCGCCTCATCTTTAAGAAAGCTTGAACTCCTCTTTTCAACAATCATTGGTTGTCAATGATTAAGTTATGAGTAGGATTTCGTGACTATTTCTCTATGCTGGGGTGTTTTCCTAGCTCAATCTTGTTCAGCTTTTGTGCATGCTGTTACATGCTTTTGTGAGTCCATACGTGTAAATTCCCTCTTGTGGCTGAAAAACATTGTTTCACTTTACTCAGCCACTACCTCTGGCTCTTAAAATCTTTCTGACCCTTTTCATGATGATCTCTGATGTGTGATGTCTCCTTTAGGGCTGAGACTCTGTATTCTTTACATTGTAGGTCCCTATGTTAATCACTGTGCACTATAAACAGGAGCTTCTCTGATCAGGATTGAGAGACAAACTAATCTATAAATATAGCAGTAAGTCACTGGAAGTTGCTATAATATTTGAACACTTTTCATAACAACAGTAATAGGTTCTCCTGGGTCTATGATCTACTTAGCCACAGGGATTTTACCACTGTTAAAAAAAAAGTGCCATTTGTGAATTCTGTCTTGTGACATGGGCTTTATATACAAGGAGGAAGTAGTTGGTTACTTTCATATCGTTCATCTCACTATCATACCAGTAAGCTATCTTGCCGGGCCAGTCATTATTCATAGGTGGGGCAGACTTACTATTACTATTCTATTCTGGTAGCATGCATATCATGCTGTGAACACTAAGTGCCCAGAAGGGATGGAACATTTAAGTTAGCACCAGCTTAATTTCTCCATGCCCTATGATTCAAGTACACAACATCTTCATCAATAGGGTTTGAACATCAAGTTCTGGAGGTTAAACAACAGTAATGACAATTGCCTATAATATTTGAAGTTCTGTGGAGTTTGTGGCCAACCACTTCAAAATAATACACTGTACCTGGCATTGGACTGTTATTAATGTCTCTATTGTGTTTAAGAGAGGAGATGTCCCACCATTATAAAGTAACTGCATTTAAACTCATTTTATATATGCATATGTGTATGCGTATATGTATATACAGCATAGATATCTATATGTTTCAATTATTGTTTGTTTTTATTATTGTTTGTATTTAGCTTTATCAGAGATACTTGACTTATACTACAACTGGAAGAAACTTGTACTATTGAGTTTCATTTCATTTCATTTTTACAAGCCCCTTATAGCAAAGTTTCAGAATATATCTTATGTAGTTATTCTTTATCCATTTAATTTTTTTATTTCACAATGTTTTGCAATCCACCTCATTTTTTGGAAGACTTTGGAGTTTTTTCAGATATTCAGTTATTAATTTTTTTCAGTTCCTCATCTTACTACCGTTGGGCCTCCAGACTCTCTCATTAGAATTGGATGCAGTCTTATGCATGGCATTTCAGACTCAGTGAGTTCATATGAGCTTTGCTCAGTTGATTTAGAAGGCCTTTCCCTCCCTTAGCCTCCTCCACCTCTCTGGCTCTTATACTCTTTCTGAATCCTTGGAGTTCTCTTGAGCTCTAAGGGGAGTGATTTGATGGGGACATGCCATTTGTAGCTGAGTGTTTTGAGGTCTCTCCTTCTCTGCATAATTTTTGGCTATAAATCTCTGTTTTGTTTCCTGTTTGCTTCTGGAGTAAGATCCCCTGATGATTGCTGAGCAAGGCACTGGTCGCATTGATCTATAAGTATAGAAGAATGTCACAAGCACTGTCAGGTGGAGATCCCATCTCATAGACTGGGCCTTAAGTTAAATCAATTATTGGTTCTCTGCTCCCACAAGCTTTGTACCACCGTTGTAGTAACATATCTTGTAGAGAGGACATCATTGTAGATCAAAAGGGTTGCCATTGGTTTGATGCTTATGATTCTGTTTTGGTAGCATGCAGAATACATTCCTGTACTAAAGACCATACCTATAGTATAATATAGTGGTGAGTACTCTATGTAGGAACCAGCTCAATTTCTCCATATTCAGTCAGCTGTATAGGTGTTGTGTTTTGAAAGAGAGCCTTGCTGTCAGTTTATGGAGGACAACCCATAGTTTTTGCAACAGCCTGGGTTGTTCAGGGATTTCCATGGGGCCCTTTAGCCAACAACTGAACTACAAGTTAACTCAATTCTTGTACAGTACATTTCCTTTGGTGACAAAAAATATGCCCAGTTGGGACTCTCTCATCCCCACTTTTGGCCAGTTCATTTAGATTATGATCATACATGTATTTTGAGAAGTTTCTGCTGTGCTAGTTATCCATACTACCCCTCAAATGCTTCTAATTTGAGCTGTCTCTCTCTTAGTTTCCTCTATCAACTTCCTCTCCTCTCCCTGATCCAACTTCATCTTCCCATTCCACACCAGCATCCTTACATAATTATCTATCCTATGCCCCTTTTCAAACAAGTGCCCTCTACTCTCTTACTTTATATCTATGCTGTGCTACTATGGATTATACCTTGGCTTTCATTGACTTTATATTTAATACCCACATATAAGTAAATATATACCAACTTTTCTTTCTAAGTCTGGAATACCTCACTTGGCATCATTTATTTCCACCCATTTGCCTACAAAATTCACAGTGTTGCTTTTTAAATTATATTTTTATTAAAAACAACTGTTAAATTTAAATATATTTAGATCATATTCTTCCCCTCTGTCAAGTCCTTACAGACCTTCTCCCCTGCCTGACCCACCCAATTTTAAGTTCTTTCTCAAAAGAAAAAAAAAGGTCCATAAAACAAAACCATCCAAAACATAAGAAAATAATATTAAACCAAAACAAACCCAAAAGGAAACACAAACATACAAAACACACAAAACAAACAAAACCCCTCACCAAACTGTAACCAAAGAAAAACACACACAACAACTATGGAGTCCATTATATATAGTCTACTACTCCTGAACATGAGGTCTGCTCTGGAGTAGTTGATATGCCTAGTGCCATTCTATTGGAGAAAACTGATTTTTCCTCTTCCAGAAGGTATAAATGACAGTTCACTTGTTAACCTTTACCCTAGTGGCTAGGATTTTATTCATTCATTAATTTAAAATTTAACAAACTAAAATTGAATTGAATATAACAAATAACTATTACATCGAAGTTGGACAAGACATACTAGCAGAAGGAAAACAGCCCAAGAGAAGACATAAGACTGGGAGGAGAACAGGGAGGGGGCTATGATCGGGCTGTAAGGAGAATAAAGTAATTTTAATACTTAAAAAAACTCTTCTCCTGTGTATACTTACTCATTGCATCTGGTTTTATGTTGAGATCTTTTATCTATTTGGAATTGAGTTGTGTGTGTGGTGGTAAGTACCCAGCCCCACACTCTCCTCCTCTTCCTCCCTCCCCCTTACTCAAAAAAGAGGAGTCCCATCTACCCATCCACCCCAGCTCATCAAGTTACATCAGGACTGGACATGTACCACTCCCACGTAGCTTGGCAAGGGAGTCCAGCCAACGAGAAGTATGATGCTATCTTAGAGTCATTTTGATTTGCATTTCCCTGATACCTAAAGAACTTGAACATTTCTCTTTTTTTTCAGTTTTTTTTATTAATTTATTCTTGTTACATCTCTATGGTTATCCCATCCCTTGTATCCTCCCATTCTCCCCTCCCTCCCATTTCCCCCTTATTCCCCTCCCCTATGACTGTTCCTCAGAGGGATTACCTCCCCCTGTATATGCTCATAGGGTATCAAGTCTCTTCTCAGTGACCTGCTGTCCTTCCTCTAAGTGCCACCAGGTCTCCCCCTCCAGGGGAAATGGTCAAATGTGAAGCACCAGAATACGTGAGAAAGTCATATCCCACTCTCCACTCAAGTGTGGGGACTGTTCTGACCATTGGCTAGATCTGGGTAGGGGTTTAAAATTTACCGCCTGTCTTGTCCTTGGCTGGTGACTTAGTTTGAGCGGGACCCCTTGGCCAAAATCTGCCTATCATAATGTTCTACTTGTAGGTTTCTAGGACCCACTGGAACATTTCTTTAAGTGCTTCTAGGCTATTCAAGATTACTTTGTTGAGAACGCTCTGCTTAGCTCCATACCCCAGTTTTTAAATTGGATTGTTTTGTTTGCTGGTGTTTGATTTTTTGAGTTCTTTTTTTTTCTTATTTTTTTTGCTTGTTTGTTTGTTTTTTATTAATTTATTCTTGTTACATCTCAATGGTTATCCCATCCCTTGTATCCTCCCATTCTTCCCTCCCTCCTATTTCCCCATTATTCCCCTCCCCTATGACTGTTCCTGAAAAGTTCCAGCCAGAGCAATAAGACAACAAAAGGAGATCAAGGGTATCCAAATGGGAAAGGAGGAAGTCAAATTATCCCTATTTGCAGATGATATGATAGTGTACATAACAGACCCTCAAAATCCCACCAGAGAACTCCTACAGCTGATAAACATCTTCAGCAAATTGGCTGGATATAAAATTAACTCAAAAAAGTCTGTAGCCTTCCTATGCACAAATGACAAGCTTGCAGAGGAAGAAATTGAGTTCTTTATATATTTTGAATATTAGCCTTTTGTCAGATGTAGGTGACAATCTTTTCCCAATCTATAGAATGCTGTTTCATGTTTCATTCTATAAACAGTGCCTGTTGCCTAACAGACACTTTCCTGTTTCAAGAGGTCCCAATTATTAACTGAACAACACCATTTAAACATTTTTCAGTGATTTTTTTCTGGCCTTTTAATAAAACTCAGGTGTCCATTGATGTGTGTATTTATGTCTGGGTATTCAGATTGATTTCATTGGTCCACATTTCTGGTTTTGTGCCAATACTATAAAGTTTCTCTTACTATAGCTTTGTAGTACAACTTGAAATCAGGAATGATTGAATGTCTATCAGTTAATTCATTGTTTAGAATTATTTTGCATCAGATTTTTGTGTTTCCATATGAAACTGAAAAATGTCCTTTAGATCTCTGAAGAAATGTACTGAAATTTTTATAGAGATTGCATTGAGCCTGTAGATTGTTTAGACAGGATGGCAATTTTTACTATATCAATCCTACTGATCCATGGGCATGGGAGATGTTTCCATGTTCTGATATTCTTTCCCAGTCTTATAAGACTTAAAGTTTTACCATACAAGTCTTTCACTTGCGTGGTTAGAGATACTCCAATATAGTTTTATATTATTTGAAGTTATTGTGAAAAATTTTGTTTCTGTGATTTCTTTTTCAATCATTTTTATTTGTGTATAGGAAGGCTACTGGTTTCTGCGAGTTAATTTTGTATCCAGCCATTTTTCAAAAAGTGTTTGTCACGTGTAGGTGTTGCCTGGTGGAATTTTTTTCTGGTCACCTATGTATACTGTCATATCATCTGCTACTACAGATACTTTGAATTCTTCATTTCCAATTTGTATTTCTTTGATCTATTGTCTTATTGTTCTAAGACTTAAGTACTCTATTGAACAGGTATGGAGTGGTCAACTTTGTCTTGTTCCTGATTGTAGTAGAATTGTTTTGAGTTTTTCTCCATTTAAATTGTCATTGGATATTAGCTTTCTGTAAACTGTCTTTATTATACTGAGGTAAGTTCCCTGACTTCCTAATCTCTTCAGGACTCATGAAGGGTTGTTGGATTCTGTCAAAGACATTTTATGCATCTATTGAGATGATCATGTAGTTTTTGTCATTCAGTTTGTTTATATTGTATATCACATTTATTGATTTGTATATATTGAATCATTCCTGTATCTCTGGGATGAAGCCTGCTTGATCATGTTGGGTGATCTTAGGTTTTGCTGCTAAGTATCAGATTTAATATATTTTGCATCAATTTCATAAGGAAAATTAGTCTCTAATTTTCTTTGTTGGGTCTTTATGTGGTTCGAGTATCAGGGTAATTGTAGCCTTGTAAAATGAATTGGGTGATGTGCTTTTCACTTTTGGTAATAATTTGATGAGTACTGGCATTGACTCTTTGAAAGTCTGATAAAAACTCTGTGCTAAATCCAATTTACCCTGAGCTCTTTTTGATTGAGAGACTTTTAATTATTGCTTCTTTTTCCCTAGGGGTTATAGGTCTATTTAAATTGCTTATATGATTTTGTCTTAATGTTGATAAGTGGTATGTCCTCAATAAAATTACCCATTTCTTTTAGGTGTTCCAATTTGGTAGAGTAAAGGTTTTTAAAGTATATCTTTGTGATATCCTAGATGCCTGTTGTTATGTCCTTCTTTACATTTCTAATTTTGTTAATTTGAATATTATCTTTTTATCTTTACTGAATTTGAATATGCTTTGTCAGTATTACTGATTTTTTTTTTAAAAATAACAACTCTTTGTTTGATTCTTTGTATTGTTTGTTGCTATTTTATTAAGTCCTGAATTTGATATTTCTTGTCATCTACCCCTTTTGGCTACAACTACTTATTTTCCTTCTAGAACTTTTAGGTGTGCTGTTAAGTTGACAGTGAGACCTCTCTGATTTTCTTTAATGTGGACATTTAGTACTAGGTGCTTGTCTCTTTATGTTCTTGTCTTGCCTTTGTCCATACGTTTGGGTATTGTTTAAGTCAGTGTGCCGTTGCTGTGAAGAGCTAGTACCATGAAATCTCTTATGAAAGAAAGCATTAATTGGGGCTTGCTTATAGTTTTAGAAGTTTACTCCAATAGCATTATGGAGAAAGCATAGCTGCATGCAGGCAGACGTGGTGCTAGAGGAGTAACTGAGAGTTCTACATCTGGATTCACAGGCTGCAGAAAAAGAGAGATGGCCTGGGTTGGGCTTTTGAAACCTCAGAGCCCACCCCCAGTTCTATACTTCCTCCAACAAGGCTACAACTCCTAAACTATTTCAAGTAGTGCCATTCCCTGATGACTAAACGTTCAAATATATGAGCCTATGGGGCCTGTTTTTATTCTACTGACCAGGGGCATGTTGTATATTCATTTTAATTCAACTTAAAAAGTCTTTATTTCTGTTCATTCAGTAGAAAGTTGTTTAGTTTCCAGGAATTTGTAGGATTTTTGTTGTTTCTGTTGTTGATGATGTCCAGATTTAATCCATGGTGGTCAACAAGATAGATGTAGGGAGTTACTTCAGATTTCTTATATCTGTTGAGACTTGTTTGTTTGCTTGTTTGTTTTTGTTTTTTCGGGACAGTTTCTCTGTGCAATAGCCCTGGCTGTCCTGGAACTCTTTGTAGACCAGGCTGGCCTGGAACTCACAGTGATCCTCCCGTCTCTGGCTCCAGCGTGTTGGGACTAAAAGTGTGTGCCACTATGCCTGGCTTGAGACTTGTTTTCTAAGTATGTCTTCAATTTTGGAGAAAGTTCTATGAGGCACTTAGAAGAAGGTATATTCTTTTGTGTTTGGGTGGGATATTGTCTAAATATATGTTATGACCATTTGGTTTATGAGATCAGTTTGTTGGGTTTTGTTTGATTGTTTTCTGGATTACCTGTCTGTTGGTGAGAGTAGGGTATTGAAGTATCTCACTATCAATGTGACAGACTCAATATGTGAGTTAAGCTTTAGTAGTATTTATTTTACAAACTTGCATGTCCTTGTATTTGGGGATATAGATGTTAAAAATTTAAATGTCTTCCAGGTGGGTTGTTCCTTTGTTGAGTGTATAGTGTCCTTCCCTATCTCTTTTGATTATTTTTGATTTAAGTCTATTTTGTCAGATATTAAAATTACTATACCACCTTGTTTATTAGGTCAATTTTCTTGGAATGTCTTTTCCAACCCCTTATCCTGAGGTGATGCGTCTTCTTAATGTTAAGGTGTGTTGTTCGGATGAAGCAGAAAGATGGATCCTGTTTTCATATTTATTCTCTTAGTCTGTGTCATGTATTGGTAAATGTGGCTATTGATGTTGAGAGATATCAATGATCAGTAATTATGTATTCTTATTGCCTCTGTCTCTATCTCTCTCGTGTGTGTGTGTGTGTGTGTATATGTGTGTGTGTGTGTGTGTGTGTTTCCCCTCTTTTGGCTTTACAAATTTGGGATTACTTATTATTCCTCGTGTTCCTTTGGATGTAGCTACCTTATTTATGTTGTAATTTACCTTCTAGCACCTTTGGTAGGGATGGATTTGTAAATATATAATGCCTACATTTGTTTTTTTTTATCATGGAATATCATATTTTCTCAATAAATGGTAATTGAAAGTTTTGCTGGGTATAATAGTATGGGCTGTAGCTTCATAGAGTCTGGAAAACATTTGCAAGGCCCTTCTGCCTTTTAGAGTCTGCATTTCAAAATCAAGTATACTTCTAATAAGTATGCCTTTACACATTACTTGATCTTTTTCCTTATCAGCTTTAAATAATATTTCTTTGTTCTGTATTTTTTTAATTTTTAATTTTTATAATTTATTCATATTATATCCAGATTGTTATCCACTTGATTGTATCTTCCCATTCCCACCCTCCCTCTCTCTCCTGCTTTATTCACTTCCCCATGTCCTCTGACAGGAGGGGGCCCTCATCCCCCAACATCTGACCACAGCCTATCATGTTTCATCAGGATGGCCTGTATCCCCTACTTCTGTGGGCCCACAAGGCCACCAGGCTAAGGGGAAGTGATCAAATCATAGGCACCAGAATTAATGTTAGAGGCAGTTACCACTCCCTCACCCTGTTCTACGTGGAGAAATAGTTATCCATAAGCTACATCTGATCAGGGGGTCGTTTCTCTGTATGAATTGTCCTTGGTTGATGCATCAGTTTGTGCAGGCTCCCCTGGGTACAGATCTTCTGGCTTTCATGGTCTCCTTGTGGAACTCCTGACCACTCAGGGTCCTTCCATCCACCAACTCTTCCATGGAACTCTCAGCTCAGAGTCCAGCTGTGAGTCCCAGCACCTGTCCCAATTCCCTGCTGGGTAGAGTCTCTTGGAGGACATATATGTTGGGCTAATATACATTTATAAGTGAGTATATACTATGTGTGCCTTTTAGGATCTGGGTTACCTCACTTTAGGATGATCTTTTCTAGTTCCATCCATTTGCCTGCAAATTTCATAATTTCTTTGTTTTTGGTAGCTAAGTAGTATTCCATTGTGTAAATATACCACAATTTCTGTATCCATTCTTTGGTTGAAGGATGTCTAGGTTGTTTTCAGATTCTGGGTATTATGAGTAAAGCTGCTATGAACACTGGCACAGGAGACAACTTACTTAACAGAACACCATCAGCTCAGGCTCTAAGTTCAACAGTTAATGAATGATACTTAATGAAACTTTAAAGCTTCTGTAAGGGAAAGGACACTGTCAACAAAAAAAAAAAAAAAAAAAAAATGACAGCCTGCAGACTGGAAAAAGATTTTCACCAACCCTGTATTCAACAGGGTGCTAACATCCAATATACATATATATAAACTCAAGAAACTAAATA
Organism: Acomys percivali; assembly: GCA_907169655.1. NCBI lineage: Eukaryota > Metazoa > Chordata > Mammalia > Rodentia > Muridae > Acomys > Acomys percivali. The sequence continues at coordinate 48,028,640 of OU015748.1, forward strand.
CCAGCAAGCCAATAATCCAATTAAAACATGGAGTACAGGGCTAAATAGAGAATTCTCAACAGAGAATATTGAGTGGCTGAAAAGCACTTAAAGAAATGTTCAGCATCCTTAGTCACCAGAGAAATGCAAATTAAAATTACTCTGAGATTGCACCTTACACCTGTCAGAATAGCTAAGATAAAAAAAACTCAAGTGACAGAGCACATGCTGGTGAGGATGTGGAGAAAGGGAAAAACTCCTCCATTGCTGGTGGGGATACAAACATGTACAGCCGTTTTTGTTTAGTGCTTTTAGTGTTTTTATTATTATATACTGAGAGGACTTTCCTTTTCTTTTTTTTTTTTTCTTTTTTTTGTCCAGTTGATTTGGTGTTCTGTATGCTTCTTGTAGTTTTGTAGGCATCCCTTTCCTTAGGTTAGTAAAACTTTCTTCTATGGTTTATTGCAAACATGTTCTGTACCTTTGAAGTTGGTTTCTTCTCCCTCCTCTATTCTTATTATTCTTAGGTGTGTTCTTTTCCTCCTATCCCAAGTCTCCTGGATTTTCCAGGAGCTATATAGATTCAACTGTATTAGCCAATGTATGTATCTTTAATGCCTATGATTCCCTTTTCTGTTTCTTGTATTGTGTTGGTGAAACTTTTTTCTATGGTTCCTGTTCAAGTTCCTAAGTTTTTCATTTCCAGATTCCCTCAGTTTAGGCTTCCTTATTGTTTCTATTTCTGTTTCCAAGTGTTGAACTGTTTTTTCTTTTTTCTTCCACTGTTTGTGTTTTAAAGTACTTAAGGCTTCTATGATATTCACAAAGGCTGTTTTAACATCATTTTCCTGTGCTTCAGCTGTGCTGCAATAGCCAGAGCTTGCTGTGGTAGGGTTACTGGGCTGTATTGGGAGACATATTGGTCTTTTATTGTGTTTGTTTCTTTTTTGTTTTTGTTTTTGCTTTTGTTTTGTTTGGTTGGTTGGTTTTGGCTGTCATCTAGGTATATGGGGCTGGGGAGATTGGTATTCTATGTCTTTGTTGAGTGGATGTTTAGTTACTTGATTTCTGTCTCCTCTCTGTTTCTTAGGAGAATATGTTAGTTGTGTGTTACCTGGTAAAAAAATTTTTTCTGTGGTGCTAATAGGTGTGGCCACTGGGGATCCAGGTAAAATGTGTTTCTAGGTATAGGGAGCTGACACTTAGGAATGAGGATTGGGAGGGTGGGCAGAGGTGTTTCCCATGAGGGAGAAATGCCAAGTGCTCAATTCAGGATCTGCTTAATTAGTCTCCTGGGTAGAGTGAGGACAGAACCCAGAAGAAGTTCTGTTATAAAACAGGGCATGAGATGGGGGCATTGGATTTGCACGTATGGAAAGGGAGGAAGAGATCTACAGTTAATCTATTTGCATGTATAGAAAGGGAGGAAGAGATGTACAGTTAGTTTATCTCCTTCCCTGGTCATAGTAGCCTGTGGGCTCCCCAGGGGTGCCTATACAGAAGCAAAGCAAAGTGGGTGTAAGGAGTTTGGCAGAGGAAGATCTGTGTGATCCACTGGGAATGAATCTGGAGGGAGGAGGCCACAGCAGGTGTTCTGCTGCAGTGCTTCCATCAAAGATTGGATCTGGAGGATTATGATGGAGAGGTGAAGATCTACACTCAGCATACCTGCTTCCTTGGCGTGAGTGACATAATTTATGTTGTCTTTAGATTTCCTGATTTTATGTTGAGATCCGTGATCTATTTGGAGTTGGTTTTCTTATCCAGTCTGGAGATGAAGTTCTAGTTTCGTTTTCACGCATGTGGACATTAGAATTCTCAGCACTGTTTTAAGATTTTATCTTTTCTCCAGTGTAATTCTGAGCTAAAAGAACAGTGCTTGAGTCATTATTACACCATACTTCAAGTTATACTATGGAGCATAGTAATATAAGCAGCATGGCACAATCAATGGAACGGAATTGAAGACCGACGATATGTCCATGAAACTACAGCTCTTTGATCTCTCACAAAGATGGCAAATATATATCCTGGAGGGAAAAAAACCAGCATATTCAGCAAATGGTGCTGGAAAAACCAGATAGGTACATGTACAAGAATGAAATTATATTTGTATTACTTACTCTGCCCCCAAATCAACTTCAAACAGATCAAGGAAATCAATACAAGACACGAAACTCTGAAATCTCTGAGTATAAACTTGGCTGTACATTCAAGATATAAGCCCAGGTAAAAACTTTTTAATAGGACTCTAGCTTCTCAGAAAAATAATTCTACCAATGAACAAATCAGATTTAAGAAATTAAGAAGATTTTGGACAGCATATACAATTATTCAAAAATATTCCTCAAGCCTGAAATCTAATATACTCTTAGTCCCAAACATTTCAGAAAAAAAAGATACACAACCTATATTCCATTTCATTTTCCAGCCACAGATATCTTATTCTGGAATTACATACTTTTATTTCTCATGCACAGCTTTATAAGGTTACACATGTATCTCTAGAAAGTATGAAACATTAACTTTTATATTTTAATTTTTTATTTAAATGTTATTATAATGCAAGACTCTTCCTGTGCCTTTTTTACAGTAATTTTTATCCATGTGCTACCTATTGCTCTAGATCATTAGGCCCCACCAAATTTTAATGCTTTGATTAGGTCGAGAGACCTAAAATATAAGATTAATAAGATTAATCTGGAAAAGTGTGTATTTTTATCAGTACATTTTTAAAAGATGGGCAATTATTATTTTACTTTCAATTCACAGAAGTGCTTACAAAGGTAATAGTGTAGATTCTTTGTGGTTGTAGCTTTGAGAATAAAAAGAGCTATCTAACTGTAAAACAATTTTCCTAGATGGACCCACATCTTCAGAGTGCTGTCCTGGGCTCTTCTTTTTCCATCCTATTGTTACTGGGTTGTTTAGTCTCATTTTACAAAGATTGTCCCTACAAAGTTTAAGAGAAGAAAGAAAATCAAAGCCAACCCATAATGTTGTTGCATCAGAATTTTTGGGGGTAGGGATGCATGTACTAGAAAACACATATGTCAAAGGACAACCTGTAGAACTTGATTATCTCCCCATACCACGTACTACAGATCAAAATCAGGTCATCTGGCTCAGCAACATACATTTTAATCACTGAGACACATGGATGAACCTTGTTTCATCATCTTATTAGGAGGCCAGAAAAAAAATCCTATTAATGGCAGAGATTACGAGTGTGTCATAAAACTTCTTTTTATGTTAAGTGGCCAGATAGCAGATGTTTAGGCTTTGGAAACCTACACAGTCACTGTTGCAGCTGATCAGATCTAATGCTATGAAGTGAAAGATAATTACAAACAACATATGCATACAATTTGTTGTATCTAGTTGCCAATAAAGATTTATTTGCTAGCCAAATGATGGCCCATGCCTTTAATCTCAGCACTTGCATGCAGAGGCAGGCAGATCTCTGAGATTGAATCTACCCTAGTCTACAGAGTGAGTTCCAAGACAGCTAGGACTACATAGAGAAAATCTGCTGGACCTGATAGACCATGCTTGTAATCAGAGATCTTGGTAGACAAAGGCATAGGAAGGTAGATTAGTGATTTCAAGGCCAACCTGATCTACATAGTAAATTCTAGAGCAACCGGAGTTACATAATAAAACCCTGTCTCAAAAGTAAAATGAAATAAAAAACTTATTTATAGAACAAGGCATCAGATCATAGGTAAACCTTTGACCTACAATCTGTCCTGCCTCCAAGATGTGCTAGGGTGATGGTGGTGCAAAACTTGTGGGAGTGTCCAATTAATGACTGGTCCAACCTGAGACTCATACCATGAGAAGAATGTGCCTGATACTGTCTGGATAACCAGGAATTAGAGGCTGAACATCCAAGAGACCCAGGATAGAACTAAATACAACTGGGGAAAAATCAATAAAATATGTACTAATGATATTCTGCTGTGCTCATAGATCAGTGCCTAGCCCAAGTGTCATCCAGGAACTGATGGGAGCAGATGCAGAGACCCACAACCAAACACTAAGCCCAGCCAGGAGTATCTTGCAGAAGAGGGGAGAAATTACAGGCACCAGAGGGGTTGTGGACATGAGAATAAAGCAGGTAGAATCAACTAAACAGGGCTCATAGGGGAATCACAGAGACAGCAGTGACAAACAGGGGTCTGGTATGGATCTGAGCTAGGTACTCTGCATATACATAATGGTTGTGTAGCTTGATATTCCTCTGCAACTCTGAGCAATGGGAGTTGGGGAGTTGTCTCTGACTCCTTTGCAAGCTCTTGGGATCCTTTTCCTCATACTGGCTTGCATTTTCCAGCCTTGATATGAGGGGTTGTGGCTAGTCTTGTTGTAACTTGTTGCATTGTGTTCAGCTGATATCACTGGGAGGACTGCCTTATTTTTTTCTTTTTGGAAGGGAAACAGAGTAGGGGGAGATCTGGGAGAGAGGGGAGGTGGCAAGGAGGACAATAAGTGTGGGAAGAGGAAACTGCAATTAGAATGGAATATCTGAGATGATGATGATGATGATAATGATGATGATGTTAATGATAAAAGAAATCCAGGAGAACACTAGGCACAGGACAGACTTGGCATCTGACTATAGTTTACTGGTCTCTGGTCTTGTAAGAAGGAAATCCAGAGTGAGATTGAGAGACTGTGGTAGAAGCTTTGCTGAGGCACTAGACCAATCCAAATCTGTTCTATGCTCAGGCTTGTGAGCTGATGACTGTGCTTTGCAGGGGTCTCATGTAGAGATTTTTTTATCAAGGAAAGTACCTGAATTCCTCCACTGCCACAGCACCAACTGTTAAATTTTCTTTCTTCTTAGAGTAATTTAATTTTGTTCTCCAGATTTTGTCTAGCATGCCAGCTATGTGTAACCCATGTCCTTTTTCAGTATACCTTAAGGAACTATTTTAGCTCTGAACATTACATAAATTAACAATTACTCTCACTAGCATAAATATATACAGTGTTAGCTTCCCATGAGCCACATCAATTGAGAGCACAATCATGAGAAATTGGTCATAATGGCAATATTATCTGGTTTATAGTCTTCTTTAGCAAATGAGCCAGAGAAGCAGCCCTACAACTGTTGCCTTCTATATTAGTGCAACCCTGGGCTTGTCTGGGAGCTGTTTCTGAGTAGCAGCTCTTATGATCATACATGTGGCTACTTGATCTCCATCTGCTTTGTTTTCATGTCTGATGATACAAACTTTTGCTTTGCAGGACCCCCTTGTGTACATATTTTCATGAGAACTCAGCTGAGAGATTCCAAGACAAAGCAAAAGAAGGCAATGTAAATGAATCGAACATTGCCATTTCTCAAAACTTTTCTCATCTAAATTTAGAGAAAGGAAAGTTTCTTCACTGTGGTTCATGAACTCTCATTCTACCCAGTCTAAAATCAAAAGCCAGTTATTATGTTCCAATGAAAGAACATTTAATAAAATAACATGTAGACAAAGTATAGCTGCACAAAATGTGGTACAGTACTATTAGGACTAATACACAGGTAGTACTTTAGAAACAAGGGTACTCCTGTACTTTGAGAAGGTGCCTCCATCAAGAGTAACAGTGGCAAGAATTCTGACCTTCAGCCAACTCACAAACTCCTCAGATGGCTTGGGTCTTTCCTCCAAATTATGCTTGTCATCTTATTATTGGTCATAATTCCCCATATACCTTCCCTTCTTGTTCATAAAATCTAACCAGAAGCTAAGACAAGGAGCAAGATTGGGCTAGTCATAAATTAGATTTACTAAGCATAGAGTTGTGTGAATAAGCCTGGGACTAGATAGTGAGGGGACAATAGAAGTGCCCAGGTACCCTACCTACCCTTTCATCTTTTGTGCTTTCTGGAAGAATAAGTATCCTTTGATTGTTGGTTTCATGATTTATGTGGAGAAATAACTATCAGTCCTTTGCTGTCCAAGTCTGTGCAAAAGCTTCTCAAAAATAAGAATGTAGTTTTGGCGAATTTGGTTCTAAAGCCACCTTGATTGTGCTTCCATCCATGACTCATGCTGTCTAGGTGCTTGCACAAGTCATCTGAAGATTCTCTGCCTCACTTTCCTCATTTAGAAGAGGGGAGTAACATATCTTCCCAATAAGGTTGGGAACAACCCATACATTACTTAGGAGTGTTCAGAAAGTATCTGTGATGACAGCTATGCTAGGCTCCTGTCTTCCACTATAACAGAATATCATCAGTGGTGTCAGGGTTGGGCTCCTTCTCATGGCACAGCCCTTGGCTCTACCCAACAACAGATGGAAACAAATATAGAGATACATAGCCACATATTACGCAGAGATTGGGGAATCTTGTGGAAGAAGGGACGGAAAATTTTTAGGATCCAGAATGATCAAGGACACCACAAGAAAATCCTCAACATTGATGAACCTGGGTTCATGGGATTCCACAGAGACTGAACTTCCAACCAGGGAGCATGCATGGGACTGACTAAATCCCTCTGCATGTATGCAAGCTGCAGTAGCCATTGTAATACCTAATAAAATAGACTTTCAACAAGAATTAATCAAAAGAGATGAAGAAGGACACATCATATTCAGCAAAGGAAAACTCAACCAAGATGACATCACAATTCTGAATATCTATGCCCCAAATACAAGCGTACCCACATTTGTAAAAGAACCATTAAAAAACCTTAAATCACTTGCCAATCCCCAACATTAATAGTGGAAGACTTCAACACCCCCTCTCATGAAAGGATAGGCCAACAAAACAGAAAGTAAACCAAGAAATAAAAACACTAACAGATGTCATGAATCAAATGACCTAAGCAATATCTATAGAATGTTTCACTGAAACATGAAAGATTATACCTTCTTATCAGCACCTCACAGAATCATCCAAAATTGACCATGTAGTAGGTCACAAAGCAGGCTTCAACAGATACAAGAAGATTGAAATAATACTTTGTATCCTATCAGACCACCATGAACTAAATTTAGACCTCAACAACAACAGAAATAACAAAAAGCCTACACACATTTGGAAACTGAACAACTCAAAGATAACTGGGTCAGAGAAGAAATAAAGAAAGAAATTAGAGACTTCCTAAAATTCAAGGTGCAATATATCCAAATTTATGGTACTCAATGAAAGCAGTGATAAGAAGAAAGTTTATAGTACTAAGTGCCTTCATAAAAAGATTGGAAACATCTCAATACAAGCAACTTAACAGGACATATAGAAGCCCTATGGGGAAAAAAGGGAAGCAGACACACCCAAGTGGAATGATGGCTGGAAATAAACAAACTTAGGGCTGAAGTCAATAAATTAGAAACAAAGAGAACAATTCAAAGAATCTACAAAACCAAGAGCTGGTTCTTTGAGAAAATCAGCAAGATAGACAAACCCTTAGCTAAAGTAACTAAAAGGCAGAGAGACACTATCCAAATCAACAAAATCAGAAATGAAAAATAGATATACCAACAGATACCAAGGAAATCCAAAGAATCATTACATCTTATTTTACAAGTTTCTATGCCAAAAATTTGAAAATTTAAATGCAATGGACAATTTTCTGGATAGATTCCACTTACCAAAGTTGACTCAATATCAGGTAAACAAATTGAATAATCCTATATCTCCTGTAGAAATAAAGGCAGTCATCAAAAGTCATCCAACAAAAACAAGGCAGTGCAGAGTTCTATCAGACCTTCAAAGAAAAGTTAATACCAATACTCTTCAAACTATTCTGCAAAATAGAAATGCAAGGAACATTACCAAATTCATTCTATGAGGCCAGTCGCCTTGATACCTAAACCACACAAAGGCCCAACAAAGAAAGAGATTTCAGACCAAATTTTCTTATGAACATTGATGCACAAATACTCAATAAAATACTCATGTTCATGCACCTTTAAGATTTAAGCTATTTTAACAGACTCATTTCTCTGGCATCACTGCAACGACAATCTTTTCATTTAATTGTAAGATCCTTGCTGTAACATACACTGTAATAGTGCATTGCATAAGGTTGGTGACATTCTAGATTTATTTAAAATGCCTTCTGACTTTAGACTCCATAGAATCTAGTTTTCAGTAAGATCTTGATTCCTCTTATGTACTTAATTCTCATTTAGACCTTCCATATATTGTGGCTATTAAATTAGTCCCCCTTTTGTGTTTTAGTGGCTAACAGTCCAAACTTATCAGTGTGCATGATACTAAAATATATTTCATAGTTCTACATGTTTCAATTCCGATCTATTGTGCTGCACAAGCTGAATGTGTAAAGCTATTCCCGTACTCAGCGTAAGCTTTTCCAAGTGTCCTGCTCTAGTCACCAGCTATATAAGAGGGCGTCTACTTAGATGCTGGAGTATTGGAAGTGGAGTTGGGTGTAGCATCAGTAACAAACCTCACATTTGAAATGGGAGCTTAAAGCACTAAATATGTATCATTTCAGAGAGTCTGAAGATCAGGAATGCAAGCAAGACAGAATGGACAACAAACACAGGGAAAACAATAATACATAAAAGAAAAGAGATCTACTCAGCTTGAGCTGTAGTTTATGTACTGATCATGTGACAGGCATATATAAGCCTTAGGTTTAATCTCAGTAGTACTGGAACTATCTATCTATATATCTATACCTATATCTATATATCTATATCTATCCTATTCTTATTTATATACACACATTTCTGTCTCTGCAGTTTGACTTCTGTATACTCTTGATATGTGGATCATAAATACAATTTGTATTTATGTACATTTGAATACAGTGTGTGAGTGTGTGTGTGTCTATGTGTGTGTATATGTAAATAACAATAATGAAAGAAAAGACAACAGAAGCTGAAGAACTAATCTGACCTCCCTACCATTCATTCTTCATACCACTAATTCCATTACCCTCTGTCTCTACATGTTCTAAGAACCTTGCTGGATTGTTGAAGCTCAGGGCCAGGAAGCTGCTTGCTTCCTGGATGAGAACAGATGGGTCTCAAGATCAAAGGTCATGATTCTCGCTCAGGGGCATCTCAGAGCACTCAGGGTGAGGCCCTTATGCTAGGCAGGGTTCCCAGTTTCACCAGGGATGGGTGGAAATGAGTTCTCCACTGGGTGTTACAATTAGTTCTTTTAGAATAAAATTGCTGGTATCAGATGGCTGTGGAAATTCAGGAGTTCTAAAAGTCCTGAAGATGCAAAAAAAAAAAAAAAAAAAATGTTACAACCTTTTGATAAACCGGGCAGAGGATGGCAGCTAATGTGTGAAACTTACCAGAAGGCAGGTCCAGTGAGACATGGGCCCCTCAGACCTCATGCAGGCCTGGTGGGTGCTTTGCTGGAGGTTAGCACTGAGCTTGTGGAGGCCAGGCAGGCTCCAGACAGGCTGGCTGGCAGCCAACCCCTGTGAGTTCAGCAGTGAATCTTCAGGGAGGAGTGGAGCCCTCCATCCCCCAATATAAATGACAAATCTCAGGCAGCCATGGTAGAAAGCTGATGGTATCATGCCCCACCTTTATCTCATGTCAAATCAAGGATTTGTAAATCTTGGACAGTGGGAGGTGTTTTTGAGGGTTAATGTGTTTGATTTGCTGGTGTCAAGGGTGCCAGGGACACTTGACTTATATGTAGTGGCACAGTATCTCATTTGCATGCAGTAACATGGGATCCTATCACAAGCAAGAGAACATAGTATTTAATTATCCTATGGGTGGGGAGAAATCTCCAGGTATAATTGAAGGTCGTTTGCTGAAGGCTTGGATCTCCTTAGCATAAGGTGAGTTATTTCCAGGAATTCCCAAGTGCTTGTTGAACAGATTCTATCAAGAAATAACCAGGCCTATAATCTTCCCTGAGAGCTATGTGATACTCCTTAGGGGATCTAGTGGGTCCCTAGATCAGGGGAAAAGATAACCCACTGGTAAAGAGAGCTCACCATTATAGACCTAACTCTGTGGCTATCTGCAAGTGTCACACTTCAACCTTAACTAGCAGAGTCCCACAGTTAGGGCTATGAGTTCCATCACTCCTAACCTGTCTAGGTATATCTGGCCTTGTTTCACTGGAAGCAACTATGGGAAAAATAGAAATTTGCATATTTTGAGAGAATGCCTGCTGATGGTGATCTGTCATCTATGCCTGGGTCTTGTTATAGCAGCTATGTCTGTAGTATTCCTGGGTACAGACATTTGAAAACTGGAGAAATGCCTCCAGGGAAGCAGATCTCTAAGACAAGAAAGCTGTCTGTGAAGTTGGTCATTTAGAATGGTCTCATCCTCATCTGTTCCTGCTATTTAGTAGAAGCTGGCCTGTCAAGTGACCCAGTAGGGCTGTCACTTTCATGGGCAGCAGCTTATTCCATTAGCTAATGAGAGTGGCACAGGGAGATAAACACCTCTTAGGCAGGGGCCCTCCCCTGGGTGCCTGGCCTTTCCTGCCCAGCTTGCTGCAGACTGGCAGGGCTGAGGTGGAGGGAGGAGGAGATGGAAGTGAAGGCAGAAAACACCTACACAGCATGGCCTGGCTTCTGCAGAGAGGACTTTGTGATACTATGCCTTTGTAATTCGGCGAACAGAATTTGATGCTGTTTGAATTTGCAAACTAATGATAAGAAATAATTGCTAAATAGCTCAATAACTGACAGGAAATTGCTCTTGTTTCTCTATAACAATGTAGCAAGAGGATTCAATTAGGAATATTGTACATTAAAGAAAAAGTTTGTTTACATGAATCATTTACTATAACAATAGATGAAAAAGATAGAAGGGATGGGGAGAGAGGGGCCTGGAAGGGCTTAAAAGAGTCCTTGTTTTTAGAGAGAGGGGTATGGATCCAAGGATGGCAAAGAAGCAGAAGCTGTTGGTTTTCTTTGGCATGTCAAGGAGAAAAAAAATAATCACAATGTTTGCACAGCATGACTTCTCCCTGGACTCCTTGGTGGGAAGCAGAGAAGTTGGATGGAAAGCTAGAAGAGAAGTCCCTGATAGTTCCTTCACGCATGCACACATGCACACATGCACACACCATTGGTGTTTCTGCTCAGATGGAAAGGTATTCTGGAGTTGGAAGCCCAGGAACCACACAGCTCTGATGGAAGAAGGTATCCCTAATGAAAGTGATACAGTTCTGAGAAAATGTATTCTGGGCCTCAGGAGCTCAGGAACCACTCAGCTCTGAGGAGGGACAGTGTCCCAGTGGAAAGGTATCCTGAGATAACGGGAGCCCAAGAATGACACAGCTCTGAGAAGAAGCCTCCTCTGCACATGCCTTGCAGCCCTGAGGGAGAATATCCTTACCTGAGCCACATTATGACTCTGCTGCTCTGTTCCTTTTTATTTTACTTTTTAGCCTATCAGTTCCCAGGGGAGGGTATCCCCAGCTGAGATGAGGAGCTTGGGAGCCTCAGCTCCACACTACTTCTTCCCTTCCTCCCTTCCTGGCTTCTTTTAATGAGAGAGTCACAACCAGACAGCAAATCTCATTAAAAAAAATATCTATTGGAAAGGATGAATCCAGGGTGTGGAGGGGTGAATCCAGGTGTGGCTGCCTCTGGTCCTGGGAGAAGACAGCAGGGAACTGAACAGTAGGTAGTGCTTATATGGGAATCTTAGGAGGTAGAGATTTCCAGGAGGAGAATTGGTGGAATGTGAAGTCCGGAGCTTGGGGGAGCTCAGGGATTGGTGGGTATTCCTGTTCAGGGGTTGGTG
>OU015748.1:48053747-48065504 GCA_907169655.1 Acomys percivali
CTTATGAATCATTGGTTTGGGGGGATAATGTTGGTAGCATACAAAAAAAAAGTCAAAACTGAAAAATGATTCAGTTGGAAGTAACCAATCTAGTCCTATAACTGGAAGCTTCCTTTGGACAAGAGATGGCCAATTGGGACTATGTATCCCCTCCATGGAAACTTCATTAGGATTGTTTTCATATGTTTAAAGAAGTGTACACTAAACTCGGTTTCTTTATCACCCCTCAAATGCTCTTTAATTCTAGCTGTCTTTCCCCACATTCCTTTTGTCAAGCCCGTACACCCTCCCTCTCCATTCCCACCCATAAAATCTATTCTCTATTCTCTTTCCCTATCCCAGGGAGATCTATGTATCCTGTCTGGTCCCTTCCTCTATAGAGTATATAGAGTTATGTGTATGTATACATAATTTCTATGGGTCTAGAGATTGTAGCTTGGTTATCATTTACTTAGCAGCTAAATTCCACATAGAGTGAATGCATAACATATTTAAGTTTCTGGAACTAGGGTACCTCACTCAGGATTATTTTCTTTTTCTGGTTTCATCAATTTGCAAAAAATTATGTCATTCCTTATAACAGCTGAGTAATACTCCATTGTATAAATGTACCATAAATTCTTTATCAAATTGTCTGTTGTGGGACATCTAAGTCATGGTCTCATTTATGGTATTATAAATAAAGCAGCAATGAACATGGTTAAACAAATATCCTTGTGGTAGAATGATTGATAGATGCCCAAGAATGGAAGAGCTGATCTTGAGGTAGATCAATTCCCATCTTCCTAAAGAACTGTGACCCTGATTTCCACAGTGGCTGGATGAGTTTACATTCCATCTAGCAATGGGAGCGTTCCCCTTATTACACATCCTTGCCAGCAAAAGCTTCAATAACGTGTGTAATTAAACATAGGCATCCTAACAGATGTAAGATGGAATCTCAAAGTAGTTTTGATTTGCATTTCCCTGATGGCTAGGAAATGTTGAACATTTAAGTGTTTATCAGCCATTTCAGTTTGCTTTATTGAGAATTTTGTTTAGATCTGCACCACTTTTAATTGGATTATTTGGCTTTCTGATATTTAGCTTTTTGAGTGACTTATATATTTTGGATATCTATCTTCTATTGGATGTAGAGCTGGTAAAAATCTTTTCCCTTTCTGTAGGTTGCTGATTTTTCTGAATGATGGTGCTCTTTGCTTACAGAAAAGATTTTCCGTGTCATTTATTAAATGACTATCTTAGTGCTATAGGCAATTCGTTAGAAGAGTCTTCTCCAAAGTGTTCAAGGCTAATCCCCACTTTCTCCTCTTTTTTAAGTATTTATTTATTTATTTATTTATTTATTTAATCACTTTACAGCCAGATCCAAGCCCTCTCCCTCCTCTCCTCCCAGTCCTACGCTCATACAACCCCATTACCCTTTCTCCTTCTTCTCAGAGAAGGGGAAGCCTCCAAGGGGTACCAACCCAACCTGGCACCTAAGATCACAGCATCCTCTCACAATGAGGCCAAATAGGATAGCCCACCTAGGAGAGAGTAGTCCAAAGGTGGGCAACAGAGTCAGAGGCAGGCCCTACTTCCATGGTTAAGGACTCACATGATGACCAATCTATACATCTCCTACATATGTGTAGGATGTCTAGGTCTAGCCCATGTATGCTCTTTGTTAGTGGTTCAGTCTCTGTCAGCCCTGTGTGCCCAAGTTAGTTTAGTTTGTAGGTCTTCTTGTGGTGTCCTTGACCCACCCCACCCCCTAATTCTTCCTCCCATTCTTCCAGAAAACTCCCCGAGCTTGGCCCATTGTTTGACTGTGAATCTCTGCATCTATTTCCATCAGCTGTCGATGAAGCTTCTCAGAAAACAATTATGCTAGGCTCCTGTCTGTTACTATACCATAGTATCATTGGTAGTATCAGGAGTTGTCTCTCTTCCATCAGGTGAGTTGCAAGTTGGGCCAGTCATCAGTTTGGCATTTCTTCATTCTCTTCTAATCAGGTTCAGTGCTTCTAGTTTTATGTTGAGGCCTTTGATCCATTTGGAATTGACTTTTGTACAGTTAAGGCTAGATATATTTGGATTCTTCTACATGCATCCATCCAGTTTGACCAGCACCATTTTTTGAAGATGTTATCTTTTCCCAGGGTGTATTTCTGGCCTCTTCATCAAAAACCAGGTGCCTATAGGTCTGTGGATTCATTTCCAGGTCTTCAATTCTATTACACTGATGAATGTGTCTGTTTTTATGGTAACACCATGCTGTTTTTATTAGTACAATTTGTAGTGCAACTTGAAATCTGGAATGGTGAGACTTCTTGCAGTTCTTCTATTATTCAGGATTTTTTAGTTTTCCTGAGCTTTTTGTTTTTCCACATGAACCAGAAAATTGTCCTTAAAAGATCTGTGAAGACTTGTATTGGAATTGTGATGGATAATGCATTGAATCTGTAGATTGCTTAAGGAGGATGGCCATTTTTACTGTGTTAATGCTGTGCATGCATGTGATGCATGAACAGGAAGGATCTTTCCATCTTCTGATAACTTCTTTTAGTTTCTTTCTTCAAGGAACTTAGGTTTTTGTTATGCAAATTTTTACTTGCTTGGCTAGAGTTACCCCAATATATTTTATATTATTAGAAGCTGTTGTGAAATGTTATTTCCCAGGTTTCATTTTTTTATTTCATTTGTCATTTGTATATAGGAGGGCTACTGATTTTTGTGAATTAATTTTGTATCCAATTACTTTTCTAAAAGTATTAATCAGCTGTAGGAGTTTCCTGGTAGAATTTTTAATCACCTGTATTATCATATCACTTGCAAATAATCATACTTGTTTTTTCATTTCCATGTGCACCCCCTAGATCTCTTTCTGTTGTCTTATTGTTCCAGCTAGATCTTAAAGTACTATATTGAATAAGTATGAAGAGAGTATGCACCCTTGTCTTGTTCCTGATTTTAGTGGAATTACTTTGATTTTCTCTCCATTTAAGATTGCTATGAGCTTGATGTAAACTGTGCTTATCATGTGGAGGTATATCCTTTGAATCCCGAATCTCTCCACGACTTTTATCATGAAGTGATTTAGGCTTTTGTCAAAGGCCTTTTCTGCATCTAATGAGATGATCATGTGATTTTTGTCTTTCAGTTAGTTTAAAAGGTGAATTGCATATGTTATTTGATATATGTTGAACCATCGCTGAATCTCTAGATAAAACCTATTTGATCACGGTTGATGATTTTTTATTATTCTTGAATTCAGTTTGCAAGTGTTTTATTAAGTATGTTTGGATCTATGCCCATAAGGTAAATTTGTCTGTAATTTCCCTTTTTGTTGGATCTTTGTGTGATTTGTGTACCCATGTAACTGTGGCCTCGTGAAATAAATTGGGCAAAGTTTCCCCTGTTTCTATTTTGTAACAAATTTGAGAAGTAGTCAACTTACCTCTTCTTTGAAAATCTATTCACCAATAGAAGCTTCTGGTACAAGGAACAGATTACCTCTAAATAAATTGTTGACCAAACAGGTATCATGGAAATCTTCAAACAGCCCAGGCTGTGGTCAAGACTATAGGGTCCCATTGGTGAAGACCAGACCCACACAACTCATTGAGCATGGAGAGATAGAGGTTCTGCCTACATGGCATCTGCACCCCTAGGTTCTGGTGTCTTTAGTACAAGAAGGTACTCTGTAGGTAACCAAAAGAAAAAGGTAAGCACTAAGCCTGCCATAAATCTTTTGATCTACAAAGCTGTTCTGGCTGCAAAATATGCCAGGGCCATGGTGGCACAAACTTTGTCGGTGAATCCAACCTGTAGAGAAATTTTAATCCAACAACAAGGCTACTCTGGAGAGAGATCACATTAGAAGACTGCATGCTTTGGCTGGAATATAGACATAGTTCCCATCTTTAATCTTTTGGCTGAGATGTAGACACACTTTAGTAGACACTTTTAATTCCAAACAATGCTGTCTAAATGATTAGCACACAAAGTGACAAATCAGAGGAAGATTTGAAAGAATGAATAAGAGATAGGCTACTTCCAACTCTCATGAGAACAAACAGGAAAGAGAGACAGTAGAGGAGGGGAGAGTGCAGGAATAGAAAGAGTTTGTGGAGACTGTTCAGTAGAGTTCTGAAGTACAGTACAGTTTGGTGCAGTTCACCTGAGTACAGTTGAGTCCATGCAGTTGAGGTCATGCACTTCAGAGGCAGTTTTTTGTTTTTTTTGTTTTTTTTTTTTTTTACAAACAAAGTAATTCAATGAGAAGTGGAGAGAAGCTTACTCCTGTAGCAAATGCAAACAAATACAGACACCCACAGCTAGACAACATCAGAGGAGTGTGTGTGTGTGTGTGTGTGTGTGTGTGTGTGTGTGTGTGTGTGCAACCTTAGTTGACACAGCTTAAATAGGGTGTCTTCAACAAATCTCTCCTCAGAGCTCAGGAAACTCCACAGAAGAGGGAGAGAAAAAGTGTAAGAGCTAGAGGGAATGGAGGATTCTAGAAAAACAAAGCCCTCTAAATCAACTGAGAATGGTCATATGAACCCACAGAGACTGAAATCACAAGCACAGGATCTTCAGCTCTCACCTTAGTAATTTTATGAGAATTCTGAGTGTGTAGACCAGTGGGTCTCTGATTCTTGTGCCATCTTTTGAGATTTTTTTATGTTGATTTTCTTTGTCCAACTTCTATGTGATGGCTTTTGTTTTATATTATATTTTATTTTGTTATGTTTTATTCTTATCGCAAGAAGCCTATACTCTCCTAATAAGTGACAGAAAGGGAACAAATTTGGATGGAAGTAGAAGAGGGGAGGAACTTGGAGGAATAGAGGGAGGAGAAGCTATAATCAGGGTACATTGTATGAGAAAAGAATCTATTTCCCTGTAAAAGGGAAATTTACAGCAAATAATAAAAGAAAAGAAAAAAATACTCAACATGATGGTTATTTCTTATAGAGGAAAGGGCTAAAGTCATCATATGGTTCAACCTAGATGACTGTTTGATTAGTGTGTTTGTAAATTCATGCCATGTTATGAAAAACATATAAAAGCAAGCTTAAACTATGCCCAACTCAAAGCTGAGAGCATGCCATGACACAAATATCATTCACTGGATTCAAGCATCTGTTTTACCTAGTTCGGTACCACTATGAACACCATAACGGACAGTAACAATTTCAGAGCAGATTTACTTCATGGTTTCATAGAACTCCAGTCCATCCTTATAGCAGGGGAACATGGTAGAGGCAGCCCATATCATAAGAAAGAATGACTGAGAACTTTCCAACACTTTCCAACACTCGTACTTAGCGACCTACTTCCGACAGCTCTGCTGTACTTTCAAAAGGTTCTACAACTTCCCAGAATCATACACTAGCTGGGATACCATAAGTACTCAAAAGGCAAGTGTGTGTGTGTGTGTGTGTGTGTGTGTGTGTAGGGAGGGCATTTCAGAGTCATATCAGAATAATACCTGAGGGAAATATTTCTGGGGAGGCACATAAACGGGATCTCAAATCATCTTTAAGAAAATGACAGCGTTTGTTGTGGCTGGCATCTTCATTTCTACCTCAAACTCATAGGAGGATGAGGGTGCAGCCCAAAGACTCCTGTCAAACATGTGCAAAAGCCACAAGTCGTTACCCCTTGTACTAGTTTCCAATTGCTGCTGTGACAAACTGTCACAAATTTAGTGGCTTAAAAATGCTACTAAAAACACAAATGCATCCTATATTTCTATTAGCCAGAGGTCTAATTCCCTTTCCTCAACATGTCTTCAGCTCTGTGTATCTTTCTAGAGTCTCTGGAGGACAATCTGAAGCCTCTAAAAGACAATCTGTCTGTCCAGACTCAAAGTCTTTCTCATTCTTTTATGTCTTTTCCTCATCTTTATAGCACCAATGGCAACTCGAGTTCTTCCTACATCGCATCATGTGGTACTATTTATTGCCTCTCTTCCTGTCCTTCTCTAAAGAAACCCGAGATTACACCAGCAATCTAGAATAATCTCCCCATCTCAAGATCCCTAACCAAAATAAAAAAAAAAAAAAATCACCTGCAAGGTCTTTTTTGCCATGGAAATAAATTATCAACATATTTCCTGGTTCAGGAAGTTACACATGGGCTTTTTTTTGGGAGCCAATATTCTAGCTACCACACCTCAGCGAGGCCCCCACCCAATGAGCTCATTTATACTAACTTCCTCTGTCTCTCTCTTCAACTTTGCTCCAGTTGTTTTGGAAGCTGCTGCTTTGAGGGTAGGGAACTGGAAGAAAGGAAGGAGAATTAATAGCCTGAGAAAGCAAGAGCATGATACATTAAGGGCTTGACTCCATCTCAGAAATCACCAGCCCCCGAGTGAAGTCAGGCTGAATCAGTCTCTAACTCATTTCATTGAGCAGGGTATTGGAAGTCTGGACCACAGTAGCTGAGTGCGCTGAGGCATGCAGGCTTGCTTTGGAGACGGGGAGCCCTGACAATGCGGATTTAAAAGGAAGGTTAAGAAATTCAAACTCTTTTATAGAGATGTAATATTGGAGCTGGTAAGCCATGTGGTGGAGACTGGATCAATGTGTAGAATCAATAGCCTTGAGCCTGGAACTTGTGGAGACCCCTCTTTTCTTATCACATATTGCCTACTAAGATTCCTTATAGAGTCCATTGTAGGGCAAGGCAGTTTTAAGTTCTAAGAAAAGTGTGGAGACTGCACAAAGATAAAAGAGTTCTCAAAATAAATAGAATGTATAAAAAGACTAGAAATATAATTTCTAGAAATATAATTGAAGGAAGGGATCCAAAATAATAGTACAAACTGTTTTCAGGTCCGTTTTGTCACACAAGTCACTGAGGCAAGTCAATAACTAGTTTTTTATCTAAACATTGAGAACTTTATATAGTTCATTTCTAAGCTATGAAGTTTGATGAGTGTAGTGTTTTTGGCATAAAGCATGCTTAACCTAGTCTCTGCTGTCTCCAGCTTGATGCCTGGCATGCCTTTTCCTGCAACATAGCATCTCCTTTGCTGGTACCTCCTGCTCTTACCCACTGGGGATTTTCAGGGAGATACATGGTCCAGCAGTAAGCAGGAGATGATTCCTAGTCACTCATAGTTTAATTCACCTTTTTCATCCCACTGTGTTCATATTGGTAGCTAGACATCACAGCAGTATTTATCCACAGAAAAGGGCAATGACACCAATAGGGATTCCTTCTGCCAGCCACCTTGGATCTCATTTACCAAAACCCATTAACTGATAGCATTACTATTTCTGCTGGTGTGCACATGGGGAATAGCATATTATCAAGATCAGAGCTTTAGAGGATGCCACTCAGCTTTATGGTCTAGATTTGTCTTGTTCTACCTATCCACCGTAGACTTTATATGGCATGCTTTGAATTTAATATCATTCTTATTGAAGTCAAATGAACTGATATATGTGGGACTTTTAGCCTAGAACTTGGTACATCATGTTCCTTTAGTAAGTGTGCTATTGGGTTCTGCTCATAACAGTATCCTGCCATAGCAACTGTATCAACACTATTGTTAGTGCATAATAGAAAATGGGTTTTTCTTTTGCATACTGTATATGAAAATGGAAGCAGTGCAGAATCCTTACGTGCTGGCAATTTACAGAATTTAAGTGAATGTATCATTTCCATATCCTAGGCTTTTCCCTCCCCAGGTGAAAGATATATCACTTCTTGTCTGTAACACCAAAGATTTTATTACTAAAGTGAACAGCTCACACTTTCTCCTAATGAGCCCTTAAGATCAGCTCATTGCTCAAAATATAGGCATGGCAGGTCCTAGATAAGTCCTGGCATTGGTGCTAGGGTACCAAGGCTGTAAACAAACTGAAAGCTCTTGCTATTAGAGGGTCTGTGTGTCTAGCAGGACTCCATCTCACTGAGAACTAAACAAAACCAAAATCAGATTGTGCCTGTGGGAAATAGATAACTTCTAAAATGAAAGACATTAAAAGGGAATTCTTGGCGGTGGTGGGTGGGTGGGTGGAAAGAAGATAGTCTTTTTAAGGATAACTTTAAAGTCAGGAAAAAAGTTCCTGTTTTCCAGAACAGTCATGTTATGAACTGGTAAATACTCAGCATGTGTACTTTGTCTTCCCATGGGTGTCATGGCAGACACACCTAATTGATCATGGCCCTCTCTTCGTCTGAGCTCATAAGAAGCCCAGAATGCTTCTCAAAGCAACACTCTAGGCAGCCATTATCAATCAAGCAGAATGGCAGGTGATATTAAAATATATTTGACATCTCCAGTTTAGATGAATCAGGGGAATGGAGGGGATGCTATTAAAGGGGCCTTTTAAGTCCTAGGATTCCATAATATTGAATAATATTCAATGATGGCATTAATATGCAATTGAGTTCTCAATCTTCTTTAGTGGAGTTTTTATTTGCCTCTGTATGCCACAGGATCTCAATTTGCCACATATTTTCTGCTGATGAAATGTTGTTGATGCCAGTAGTCTGCTAATTATTATTACTATTATATATTATAAGAAGAAGCCACCCTGCGTGTTTTTGGTTGGCCAAAAAAGGCAATTTCTTAGATTCATGAAGCATAATGCTCCTGCCTCCCTCTCTCTGGCTCCCGGCCCATGGTTGTTGTATGCAAGATATCTACCTATGCTAGATGCCTTCTTTACTCTGTTGGGTTCCAGCTCACAGGCTTTCCAAAATTTTTTTCTCTTTACAGTTTACAAAGACACCATCAAAACCAAGAAAGTGACTGCACAGAGAGTTGACATCAGAACACAGGAAGATTCTAGTTCTTTTGGCCCTTTTAATACTTGAACCCCAGATCAACTTCTTTTATGTAACCCACTCTTTGCAGTGTCATGCAATCATGATTGCATGGAAAGCCTAGTTTCTCTAATTAAATAAGATCTGTGCTCAATTACAAACTGAGTGCATCTCTTTTAGAAAAGTCACTGTAGGTTAACACTAAATTTAGAGGTGGGCCAGGGTGGGGTCGGGGGATGGCGGAGGCGGTGGCAGAAGAGAGCACCGTGGAATGCAGCCACAGTTATACACAGCCATATACACATCTGTATTTGCATTCTCCCCCACACATGAGCACTCAGCACAGCACACACTTCTTAATTTAATTTATTTATAAACATAACCTGCCAAATTTTGAGATGATGGATGATCTAGAGCTTTAATAAATCTAACACTGAATGAGCCCAAGAAATTGTCTAGTGTCAGCTTTTCGCTAAATGCAATTAGTCATGTGGAAATATTACAGATATAAAAAATAATCTTCAGCTGAATTTCATAAATTTGGTAGAGTACACAGAATGGTAGGAAAGCTGTTCATTTGGGAGGAGAAGCAACAAAGAAAGGTAGAAAAAGGAGAATGACAGAAGGATGAAGGAAGGAATGAACAGGGAAGGAACGGGTTTAGGGAAGGCGGTTAGGGAGAGGTAAAGAGAAGAGGAAATGAAAGAATAGTCAGGTGGGAAAATGAAGAAGGGAGGGAAACAAGAAAGTAAATATGACACTGGCATGAAAGCAGAAGAAGGAGCCTGCTTAACCTTGAGTTTGCATGAGTTGTTCTCCCTTGTAGCTCCGATGTGAGCTGCACTGTTCCTTCTGTATGTCTTACCCAGCATCATGTGCTTGCTAAGGAGGATTGAGTCTAGCACCTTGTACCTGCATCCTCCCTACCTCCCTACCTCCCTTACAGGAGATGCACACAGTGTGTAGAGTTGGCTGCAATGACAGAACTGTAGTGTCTGGGATTCTACCTGCTTTTCTATTCTCTTCTTCCTACTTTCCCTCAGCTTTTAGTATTGGCCTCCATACTCAGAGACAGCAACGAGAGAAATGACCCATCAAGGAGATGTTTGTGAGGATAGGGACCATGCCTAGTGCATTTCCAGGGCAGTGGTGGCCTTGGTGTAGTGAGGTCAGTTTTGGAGAAAGATGCTGTGAATGAATGAGACAGATAAATTAGCTTCCATCTGATTGTAGAGGCCAACCGGTCAGAACCTTTCCTTTCCTTGGTCTCTTCACTTATCTTCCTTCCTTTCTTCCATCCTCCCTCCCTTCCTTTCTTCTCTCCCTCTTTCCTTCTCTCCCTTTTCAGTCAGTGTTAAATATTCTTTTCAGCTTTTGAGACATCCCACTCTGTAGCTCAAGGCTGACTCAAACTATGTGACCCAGGCTGACCTCAAACTTGAAGCAAACTGATTTTCTAATGGAATTCTACTGTCTGTTTTGGTGGAGGAATTTCTGGAGCCCAGTTCTGAGGCAGCCCCCAGTCCTAGCCCTCGGTTCTCTTTTGCTAAGGGGACAGGAGTTTGCATGATACAGTAAGCTGCTTCTATATGACACCTTATCCACGGTGACTCAGCTGTGCCTGGCAGAGCTGGATACTGGTGATCACAGACTCCAGCTGATGCCAGCTTACTCTCCCTTTTACCTTGGGCATCTTAGGTCACTCAAACTCCCTCTTCCTCTGTTTATTTCTTTTTCTTTTTCATGCGTGGGAAGAATCCCTTTTATTTGATAATGTTATTGAGATGAAAGACTCAGGGAAGTTGTCTAACTCTGCTTTTAAGTAGGGTTCATGACTCATTTGTTTTTTGTTTTTCTGTTTTTTTGTTTTCATCTGAAAACATGGACAATGACTCAGTTAAGGAGCCCTTCTCCAAAATATTTCATGTTAGAAACATTCTAGATTCCAGAGACTTTGGATTTGGGAATTCCTACACATATACAGTGAGATCTCTTGGGGAATGTGATTCAACTATAAATATCAAATTCCCCAAGTTTCTTACACACCCAATAACTTAGATTATGGGTAATTTCATACAGTATTTCAATCTACACTTGGGCTATGAGATATTCCAAGGGGACATTAGAAAAATTTCTACTTTTGGTATCATGTTAGTGCATGGCATCTCAAAGTTTAGAGCATTTTGGATTTCCAGGTTAGGACTGCTCAGCCTGTCCTTACATGCTACATCCTTCCATCATTGATGAGAATTCTCTGGGGTGATGCAAAGTGTTTCAGACAGACCTAGGCTACAGCAATTATTGTGAAATATTATTTCTTCTTCATCTTAGACTTCATTCCAAAAGACTGTGACATGAGACTAATACATAGCCTCACTCTTTCCATTTACTTGAAGGAAGTACTGAGGCAAACGAAGCAAGTACCCTGTCTGCGATGGCATCTATTCAGTGGACTGGGGAGATGATGCTTCATGTATCATTACAATGTAGAACTGGAAATGAGGTGGTAGAGAAGTGGGGGGGGGGGGCAGGGGACGGAAAGAGCGTCATACCCAGGGCAAAGACTGTCCTCAAGAAGGAAACAGAGAGATGCCTGGGTTTGTAAGTCACTGAGTGTTGGGGACAAAAATCCCACCAACACTAAACGGCATTAGCTGTATACTCTGATTTGAAGAGCTGATCCTGCAGTGATGTTGGGGCTGGCTTTTAAACTTAATTATGCACATGCATTTCTGGCGGAGTTTATTGAATCATATGGTGTAAACCATAAACAAACACTAAAAACCTGCCTGGGCTGATGACTACAAGCTACAAAATGATCTTTAGAGATCAAATATTTATTCTAAAATCCCAGGAGCTAACCCCTCTGCATTAACGGAAAAAGCAAGTGATCCATTCTTCCTCAACAGTAGCTTATGAATCTTCTCCCTGATTGGAATATGCACCAGCAAATTATTGTCCCGAGTGCCATTCTGCACAGATGAT
>OU015748.1:48065514-48077279 GCA_907169655.1 Acomys percivali
GAAGGAAGGAGAAAGGAAGACATAGCTCATAATCTCCATCCCCCTCCCCCCCATGCACACACACCTTTTCTCCTTTAATCTCCATGATCCTCCTTAGAGAAATATTCTTACTCAAGCCTGATCATGGATCCAAAATTTGTCCTCAAGGACCCCAGGAGGTCGTCCTATCCAATAAAAAGCCACTGAACATCTCTCTTTATATTAGGAAGTTCAGAGAGCTCTTCTATTTTCCCTGTTTCTGCACTATGCCAGTAGCCTTCTGATTACGTGATTTTTTTCCATTGATCAGTTACATGGGAGGTCACAGGAGGTCACATCTGCTTCTGCATTTGGAGGTATCTCTGCTAGGTCTTTGAGCTCCCCAGTGTGCAGTTGAAGAGCAAGTCACCTTGTCCAGAGCCCTTCTCAGAATCCCCAGTTACCAGAGAGAGAGAAGTGGACAGAACTTAGCACCAAGCATCCAATCTGGGCAAGAAAATACAGGCTGCTCTTTTGTGTGACCATTCTGGCCCTGGAAGGTGAGTAGGTGGGTAAGAAGCTGTGATCAGAGCTCAAGACACTTGAGACCACCATCATTTAGAAGAACTATTGTGTTCCCCAAAGCACAGAATCTATCACTTGCTTTTTCATCCCCAATCTCCCCTTGCCATGAGGACTTCTTAAATGCTGGGTTTCTTTGCACTTGGCTTAAAAGAAACCCTTTCCCACTTTATGGAGCTTTTAACTTTTCAAAGCATTTTTCATACCTTTAATCTCATCTGATCTTAACAATATCCCTGTGAGGTAGGTAGAGCAGACATTATTAAGCTCATTTGAATAATGAGCTAAAAGACCCAGGAAGATAAGTGTCTTGCTCTATGTCCCTTGAGAAAGAATGTTTGTCATCTTGACCCTCTGGTCAGGGATATTTTCATCATTCTGGGGACCTAAGAGATTTAGTCATCCTCGTTTCAAGCTCTCTTATGTCCTGACACCATCCATCAGGAGAAGGGAGGACAGGGCATATGAGGATGGAAGTGGGGAGAAAAAACAATAAAGAAGAAGGTCCAGAAGGGGAAAATATTTATGGGACTAACATATCGATGACTGCTCATTAGCCGAGGAGAGGTCAGGGCACCTGCCGATAATGATGTCTGCATTATGGTACTTAATGGAAATGGTGCGGGGCCTGCCCCATCAAAAGGTAATCTACCAGAAAGACACCCAGGCCCAGCACAGCAAGAATGCGATCCCCTCTGGGGCCAGCCCCTGGAACTGAATCCAAAGCCATTAGTATCTGAAGGCCCTGCTGTATATGCAGTGGGTCCTGCTGATTCAGACTGAGAAGAGACTTTAGCTATTAGCTGGGGCCAGGAGAGAACTGGAGAAGCAGCTATGTGACTGGAGGCTCAGCCAAGGTGCCTGTCTAGAGAGTCTAAGGATGATGACAGAGATATGCACTATGCTTCATCTGCATGGTCCAATCTGGGCTGGTGGCTCTGCTAGGTCTCAAAACCCCTTTGTTTCTCTTCACAGTTCACACTAAGCATAACCAGATATGGGTCTTGCTCAGGATGCTGTACAATTCTGTGTGCAGATTCTCTGTCTAGTTTTCTCCTGAGTTTATGGTGGGTGTGTGAACTGCCAAGCTTTGTAGTTCTGGTAATAACATCTCTGGGTAACTGTGGCTAGAATTAGACACAAGGTCCCCATAGTACCCCTAGAGTGCAGTGTTAGAGGCTACTAGTAGAACAGGAATTGGGGGCACTTAAGGGGATATTTACATTAGCAAGCTTGGAAACCAAGCTGACTTTAGACCACAGATGTTAATAGCTGGTAATTTGATAGGAGTAAGATCTTGTTTTTCCCTGGAGAAATTCAAGTTGCAATCTAAATCCTGTTGTGGGGTATTAAGTAGATGAGGTCTTTGGGAGGTGGTTAGGCTAGATAAGGTCACTGAGGTTGGGTTCTTGTGGTTGAATACTGATGGCTTTTCAAGGAGAGATGCCAACATGTCATACAAGTTTCTCTGCTTATTGTCATAACATAATCTACACTGCTTAGGTACTCTGCCAACAAGGCCTTACATCAGATTTGGTCTTATGATTTTGAAGCACAAATTTGAGTTTCAATAAGCCTCTGTTCATTACAACTCAGTCTGTGGTATCAGGTTACTCAGAACAGAAGATAATCAAGCAAGCAAACAATAAACAACACAACACAGAGACACCTTGCCTAGTGGATTCTGTACCAGCCGTTTCTCTTAGTGCTATAACCAAATACCTGAGAAGAGCAAACTAAGAAGAAAGAGGTTTACTTTTTGCTTGTGATTTGATGGGATACAGTCCATGGACCTACATGCTTTTATTTTTCCAGTGAGCCACATTTGCTTTACCTCTAAAGGTTCCTGAAACTCCACACACTGCATCACCAGCTAGAGACTGAGTGCTAAGAAGTAGAAGCCTGTGGAGTGACCTCTCATTCAAAGCATCACAGGGCCCTTGTGCACATAGGGAGACCTCAGAGGTAGCTCATGCACAACTGCTTCTGCTGGTACACAGCCATAAGCCAACTGCTCAGAATTCTGAGGACTTGTTAAGGGTTAAGAGTTTTGGAGTGTTTCTCTACTCTTCTTCCAACAAAAAGGAACCCTGAAAAACCATAAAAACCCATACAAGAGTAGTGGGGAATATATGTATATATGTTTGCTATAGTAATATATAAGTTATTAATTATACATAATAAAGATGTATAGTATTGTATATATTAGTAGAGCAAAATTATAAATTAGTGAAACAGAGTAAATTAGTAAAATACAGTGTTCAACAATCGTTGAATCTCATCCAGGACTTGAAGACTTTTGATGTGTCCCTTAAATATCAACCACTCTTCAAAGAAACTGATGTCACTTTTATGGGTTAGTTTGCTCTGATTTTGTAAGATGTCTTGTCATGTTAGACCATTGCTGATAACAGTACTGGGAGTCCATTCTTCCTGTTAGTTTTAACAAAGATATTCAAGCATCTTTGAAACTATATGACTCTAAAGTACGCTGACTAGAGAATAAGACTCTTTAAACATGTGACAAATCTATAGTAGACTCTTAATGCCATTGTGCTATTTTTCAAATTTAACACAGCTGGAATTTGTTACCTCTTCACCTCTAAATCGAATGGTTAGGAATTTGAAACAAAACTTTTTATGTAATGGGAGTAATCAGCTTATACGCTGATTATACACTCATAATTGAAGGAGTTATTTTGAAGATTATCTGGGCCCCTAAGTTGCATGATTCATTAAATGTGCATTTGCCAGTTCAACCTACACTACATTTAAGTAATAGTCCCAACGTCCATCCCTTTGGACGTTGGAGTTCATCTGGTCCCATTTATTTTCCTTCTGGACCCATATGAGACATTACTTCCCAACCTTGCTGGGACATTGTGTGGCTTACAGCATATTTCTGTGGGCAAATGAGGTAAACCTAGCAAAAGCCCTCCCAGTACTGTCTTTTCACCCCCTTAGCTGGGTAGATATGAGCATGCAGCAGTGGACTCCAGGTGATGATTCACAGTTCACAATCTACAAGGCTTCTGGTCCCTGTATCAGAGAGATGCTCTAAAACCACATGGTCAGGAGCACTTGGAGTAAAACAGGAATGAGTTCTTCTCATGCTCAGTCACTGAGTTTCATTATTGTTATTGCATTGCCTATTCCCCAGAAATACATTGTTTCACTTAAACTACTGTGCCCATATCTAAAGAGACTTCAGCTTACACCAAATGCCAGCAGAATGCACGTATCTACAGGATGCTGTTCCACCAGAATACATATACAGAGGTGTGGCTAGGGCTAAGGACATTTCTGGTTCTACAGAATCTGGTTAGTTCTAACTGGAGGTTAGACTCTATCTAGAACACATATGTAGGAAGATTTAAGCCAAGCTGTTGAAAGAAGCAATTTTTTCCCAGTTGTTACTTCTTAGGGTTATAGAATTTTCAGCTATAGTTACAGTTGTACATGAAAGGCAAGGCTATAATCAGGAGGAAAACAACACGAGTCAATTCTGAGAACAAATTAAACTAAGCAGTGAGGGGTAAAGAGCCAGCATAGCCAATAACAGCAATCTTAAGAGTGGGGAAAGGACAGGGGCTGTCTGTCTGGATGAAGTTACAGTAAGTGGTTAAAGGATGCTACGCAGGTTGCATGTGAATTGGAGAGACTTGTGGTGACAGTCAATCATGTGACTTCAAGTCAGTACAACTAATGAGTCAACAAAGAAACAACCCTAGTTGCAGGAGGTCATGTTGCTGCATGCACCATGGGGAGGAAAAGGGCCTATAAGTTTGAGACCAGGCTAGGCCACATGGAAACCTCTATGTCAGCCTTGTCTATGTAGCAAGCAGCCTCATCTTATAAGTTCTACAACCTCCAAAGCCACATAAGTATTCAATCTTAGGAACCTATGGCGGTAAACTTCATCGAGTCTCAAAAAAATAAGAAAATAAAACAATAAAAAGGAAATGATCTTAGTGAAATTTCACTCCTGCTGTAAGATTTTTTTATGTCAAAATATATTTACATTTTTAGTTGGTTGATACAGAATTGCTTCTTTAGCTAGAGACGCACATCACCCACAAAATAAATGAAGTCACATATAAGAAATACACTTGAAGGAAGGTAGTGTAAGAGCCTTTAGCATATGCTATGAGCATTGCTAGCCAGTATAGTTTACAAGCTGCGGGCATGACTTCTAATTTGACAAATAACATACGATATAACATTGCCCACCCCCCCCCCCCCTCTCTCTCCCATACTCTCTTTTCTTTTCCTCTTCCTGTCCCTCCTCCTTTCTGGTCATGATACAGAGTCTCAATATATAACCCTGGCTGGCTTGGGGGACCCCACATATAGACAAGGCTGGTCTCAATCTCAAAAGAGATCTACCTGACTCTCCCTCTAGAGTATTCACTCTGGACATGCAAATGCTTGTTTTTGTTTCCATTTCTTTTCACTTGTACCAAAAAGGAGTTGTCCTAGAGGACAAAGTGAAAGCCAAGTCCCATGCTAAAGTTTTATGTGTCTGACTTTTGACACTCATTAAAGTGTACATCTGTAGCGGTAGATGTAATGGGACTTATGTTTTCCTTCTTATGGAAAAGAAGACCCTAACTACAACTATAGGTCACTTCTGGACCTAGATGACCACTCAGCAGCAGCATTCTGACACCTAAGACCTCCTGAGCACAAGGGGTGGGAGTGGAAATGGATTCACATAGGAGCCTTGCCTGCTGGCTGCTCCTGAAGGTACATGGCAGAGAAGATGATCCTAACCATCTACTATCCTGAGACAGCCGGGGATGTCTTTTTTCCCTCAGGTCTCTCCATCTTCAATGAATCATTTACACCTCCCTTCCACAGTCCCCCCCCCCTGCAGCCCTAGAGTTCTCACCTGCAACATGGAGATAGGAGCTAAGAATCCAGCGTTTGACAGAAGCATAGACTGATCTCATTTTCTGAGTCTCCTGGCTTAGTGAAACAAACAAGAAAACATAAGCCAGGGCAAGCTTATCTGAAACCCAATCATAATTTCAGTGTTTACAGCTTAAAGGGTGTGGTGGCTAGTCTTGGCTCTCAACTAAACCCGCCCCCCAAAATGGAGAGTCACAAGTGGTTTTTGTTTAATTTGAGGTAGGAAGATGAACCTTTGACCCAGACCTTTTGGGATAGAAAGACCTACTTCTAATTTGTGCCACACCTTCTATTGGAAATCTATATAAGGACAGGGAAGGAGGAAGCTTTTTCTCTTTTCTCTTTGCCTGCCTGATCTCACCTTGCTAGCAAATCGATTCCTTCACTGTCATTAATATCTACTTTTGGGGGGATTTCAGCTGGGACATGCAGCCTCGTGACTGAACAACTACTGGATTCTTGGGCCTTCCAGGAGGCAGCCATTGTTGGCTTAGCTGGATCACAGCCAGGAAGCCATTCTAAAAAATCCACGTATGTAAATTTGTTATATGTTCTGTTACTCTAGAGACCCCCAGAAAGGGCGAATGTTTTGAGGATATACAAATTCACAGGTGTGGCCACATTTATGAAAGTGAGGGCAGATAGAAAGGTCTTTCTCTTCATTAAAGTCCTATCCCTCCATGCCTTTTCTTGCCAACCAATCTTGCTTGTGGTAAAGGGTTCGATGAGAAAATGTTCATAAAGTGCCTGGCATGACATAGAGAGGTAGACACTCAATAAACAGTGGCTATTGTCTTGATGATGATGTATGGACGTGTCTGAAGTTCAGTGAGACCTTGTGAATACCTCCAAGTCATTCTGGGGAGCGCAGCGTAGACTATTTACAGACTCCCTCCTCCAGGTGCAGACCCCTCCTTTGGAAGCCATCCTTCTCTCATTTGCTCTATTGACACCATTAAGCATCCTTAAGCTTTACCTCCGAGTGGGAGTTTTCAGCTTGCTGGGCTGGCGAGTCATTCCCCACAAAGAGGTCAATTCCACCCTTTCAGAAAATACATGAAGTTCCCTCTGTTCCTTGGCATTTATTTACTGCAGATTATTTATTGTGGAAATGTGAGATGGATGGTTATGGATGGAGAGAACAAACAAACTTACCTTCCTCACTTCCCTTAACGCGTCTGAGTTCCTATGTGCACACGCTGAAATGTCTATAATTTACTCTTCAGTTTTACAATGTTTATAGCTTTTATGTCATTTGAAGGTTATTTATAACAATTATATAAGGAAGCAAAGTGCCATAAACTGAAGTAATTTACTGTAAAATATCTGAAATGCTAAAATATCAAATGGAGCATTACTGTAGTACTAGGGCTGTTCTTGGAAAAATCGAAAGGGGGGCTCTAAAAATATAGCCTATCCCCATCAGCCAGTCTGTTACATCATGTTGCAGAGATTTATAAACTCAAGAGCACCTGGCAAGTATTAATTTAATTGTGCTGAAGGAGGGGCTGGAAATGAAATAACACAGTCCCTTGTTACACACGCATAGACATATATGAATGATGCTGAAGCCAAACACAGAACATGCACCGCAACTTCTTCTGCTCCTGCCCCTGAATCCTGAGGCCAGGGTGGCAGACTGTTCACAGCAGGGAGATCATCAGGGCGAGGCCTGTCAAAATCTATTTTTTCTAGATCCAGAAAGCCAACTGTCAGGTTAATCCTTTTTTTAAATATTTATTTATTTATTTATTTATTTATTTATTTATTTATTTATTTATTTATTTATTTATATGAGTGTTCTATTTGCATGTATGACAGAAGAGGGCACCAAACCCCATTATAGATGATCGTGAGCCAGCATGTGGTTGCTGGGAATTGAAATCAGGACCTCTGGGAGTGCAGCTGGTGCTCTTAACCACTGAGCCATCTCTCCAGCCCCCTCCCCCGCCCCCCAGTTAATTCTTCCTGTTGTCATAAAATGGCGCGATTAAATGCAGCCTAGGGGTGGAAGATTTTACCTTGGCTTACAGTTGCAGAGGGAGGTGGTCCATCTAAGTGGAAGGGCATCGTAGCAATCGGAAAGCAAAGCTGGGTTGCAGGAGTCTGGCTGATCACATTTCATCCACCTACAGGGAGCTGAGAGGGGGAACAGGAAGCGGAATCAGGTTATGAAATCTCCAAGTCTGACCCCCACTGACATACATCTGCCATTAAGGCTCTGCCTCCTAAGGGCTCCACAACATGTGCAAACAGCACCAACAGTTGGGGAGCAAGTGTCTATGTACATGGGCTTATGGGGGAAATTTCCCATTCATATCATAACAGCATTTTGAGGACTTGAAATCACCCAGACAGTGATATGTGATGGGTGGGGGTGGGGAGGGCACTCTAGGCTAGGCAAGAGCCTCTCCAGTCGTCAGGAAGGCCTTTCTCAAGGCTACTGTTTCTTACAACCACCTTCTTTCATCCATCTTCCCATTCATTAATTCAACTGCTGTTAAATATGTAAGCAGGTTTAACTCATGGGAGTGGCCAACCAATGACTGATCTAATTTGAAGCCTACATTAGAGGGGGCCCATGCCTGACACTGCCCGGTTGACCAGGAATCAGAAGCTAGATAGCCCAGAGACCAAGGATAAGACCCAAAACGACCAGCGTACAAACAAACAAACAAACAAACAAACAAATTGATTCCTAATGATACTCTGCTAAACTCATAGATTAGTGCCTAATTCAGTCATCAACAGAAAGGCTGCCTGAGGCAGCTGATAAGAGTGGATGTATAGCCTCACAGCCAGAGAGAGAAAGTCTAAATTTGAGGTCTCCACTGTGTCCACACCCTTGAAACTGCAGGTATCCCCTCAGACAAGGGGGAGTAAGAATTGTGGGAATCAGAGGGGTCTAGGGCACTGGGAGAGCATAGCCTCTGGAATCAACTAAGCAGGGCTCATGGGGGCTCACGGTGAATGAAGCGACAGAAGCAGAGCCTGCATGGGTCTACGCTAGGTCCTCTGCATACATGCAGAGTTGTTAGCTTGGGGTTTCTGTGGGACTTCTGACAGTGGGAGTAAGGGTGTCTTTTGGACCCTTTTCCTCCTACTGGGTTACCTTGTCTAGCTTTGATGTGAGAGTTTGTGCCTGGTGTTACTGTATCATTCTGTGCTGTGTTCAGTTGAGGTCCCTGGGAGGTTTGCTCTTTTCTGGAGGCATATGGAGTGGGAAAGGTAGTGGCTCTCAGGGAGAGGGGAGGTGGGAAGGTGACTGGGAGGACTGGAGGGAGGGAAAGCTGCAGTGGAGACGTAGGGTGTGAGAAGAATAAAATTATTTTTCAAAAAATGAGAGATGCGATATTGAGAAAAATAGCAGTAGCTCTCCTGGTCCTCTAAATTGCAAAGTCTTAACACGAAGATCTATGGATAAGTATTCCCTGTAAGGCTGATAAACCAAAGGATTCCAGGCTGCGGGTGGGAGGGGCTGGTTTGTTAACCCATCCAGATGTGTCACAATTTTGAGGGGAGAATCCAAAGAGAAGAAGGTTTCTTTTACAATGGGATAGGACAGTCTTCTCTCTTAGCATGTGACCCAGGCTTAGAGTGGGTGAAACAGGACCAATTCACAGCTATCTGTCACACCCTAGGCTTCAGCTAGAAGAAGAAAAACAGAGTTACTGCAAGGTCTAGGAATGCAAATCTCCACTGACAGTAAACGTTGCCTTGGTAATTTATCAAGCAAAAAACAGCCACACGAGACTACCAGATTTCAGGTCAATACCTTCGTGTAAGCTAGGGCATGCAGACTCTGGAAATCATGTTATAATTTCAGACACCCCCCCCAAAGTTGTACATAGGTATAGATGCAGGAGCTGTCTGTAGCGCAAAGAGAAAGACAATAAGCAGAAGGACAGGTTTGGGTTGGACTCAAGTTATTTCGATATTTGCCTACTATCCGGGACTCAATGTGTCATGAAGAAGGGAAACAGGAATTCTGTCCTGACAGCTTTTCCTTTATTTAGTGTCATGATATCTTCCAAATCCTCCATCCTCTCTACACTCCTTGAGACTCACCTTGTCTCTTTGTTATAGGCCCTCAACACACGTTTTACATTGTATGTACTGAAAATAAATGTTATTGACATATAACGTATGTTCCCAAGTGAGAGTACATGATGAATTATAAAAAGTTACGTAAAAAATAGAGCATGCTAGCATTACATAAGCCCCTTCTACTCCCTCTGCATGGCCACCCCACCTCCATTCCAGAGACCCCCACTATCATATCCATACATTACATCCCCTTCTGTTTGGTTTCATTTTTCCTATGCTATGTTTAACAGTTCACCACTTTTTGCTGCCTGCATTTGTACTATGGTCTGTTTGTTTTCATCAGCATATATTATTTTATTAAAAAATTACACCAACCATTCTTCTAGTGGCGGACGTCAGATTATTTCTGATTACTATAATGAGTAATGCCACTATGATCATTTTTGTATGTTTTCTGGTACATGTATACATGTCTCTGGTAGGCAACTGTGTACCAAGACTTGGGATAGTTAACCTATAGTGGAGGTATACTGTCCACTTTGTGCCATACTGACAAATGGTTTAAACTCCTAAGTGATCTTTTTCTGACCTTTTATTTCACCAATTCTGGGGAAGACTTAGGTTTCTGAACACCCTTATCAGTCCTTAATATTGTCAATACATTGCATTTTTTTTATGGTGAGGAGCATGTATTGGTATCCTCTTCTGTTTATGAGCTCTTTTTTATAAGTCAAATTTTTAGATATAATTCAATGTATCTTTTAGATACACAGCTTGATTAATTTTTTGGTGAATATATGCTTCCTAGTAAACATAGCCCCAACCAAGATAGATAACATCTCAGCATCCAATTATAAGTGAGTATATACCATGTGTATCTTTCTGGTTCTGGGTTAACTCACTCAGGATGATCATTTCTAGTTCCATCCATTTACCTGCAAATTTCAAGATTTCCTTGTTTTTAATAGCAGAGTAGTATTCCATAGTATAAATGTACCACAGTTTCTTTATCCGTTCTTTGATGGAGGGACATTTAGTTTGTTTCCAGATTCTGGCTATTGCGAATAAGGCTGCTATTAACATGGTTGAGCATATGTCCTTGTTGTGTGGTGGAGAATCTTTTGGGTATATTCCAAGGTGTGGAATAGCTGGGTCTTGAGGTTGCCCTATTCCCAGTTTTCTGAGAAAGTGGCAGATTGATTTACAAAGCAGTTGTGCAAATTTGCACTCCCACCTACCCAACAGAGATGTCCTCTGAAAGTCTTCACTTAGCAGGAGATTGGGATAGATGCTGGGACTTCCTATTAGGACTCCAGGTGAGAGAGGTATGGGAGAATGGGGAAATAGAAGGATCCTGAGGGCCCTAGAAACCTACAAGAAGACCATCAAGGATCTGGACCCAGGGGGTTCTGCTCAAACTACTGTATTAACCAAGGACAATGCATGAAGTAAACCTCTATTCAGATCTAGCCAATGGTCAACACATTCTCTACAGTTGTGTGGAGAGCAGGGACAGACTTTGACAAGAACTCTGGTGCCCCCCCTTTAACTACTTCCCCTTGGTGGGGAGGCGTAGTGGCACTCAGAGGAAGGGGAAGCAAGCTACAAGGATGAGACCTGATAACCTGTGATGGGGAGGAGGTCCCTTTTTGTTACAGACCACGGGGAAGGGAATAGGGTGAATGAGGGAGGGAAGGGGGGATGGGAAAATACATGGGAGAGGATAACATTTGAGATGTCATCTGAATCAATTATTTAAATAAAAAAACATTTTAAAAAGAAAGAAAACATCTCAGCATATCAGAAAAAAAATTTTCCCTTGCAGTTGGGATGGCCATTGGTCTGATTTCCTTCATAATGGATCAGTTTGATCACATTACACACATCTTAGATCTTTCTGGTAGAACTAGGTGTGATGTTCTGGAGAGCATCTCTTACATTGTTCTTGTATGTATGCGTAATTGACTCCTATGCAGTGAACAAAATAAGCCTGTATACAACCCATATATCTCCACATTTGTCTCTTGTTTCTGAAAGATATTTGGGTTGTTTCTCATTAGAAGCTAATATGAATAAAGCTAGTACAAGTTCTGTGTTTAGATTTCTCCCTCTCTCCTTCCTCCTTCTCTGTGTGCATGTGTGTGTGTGTGTGTGTGTGTGTGTGTGTGTGTGTGTGTGTCCATGTGTGCCTCTGTGTTTATGTCCCTGTGTGACTGCCTCTGTGTGTATGTGTCCCTGTGTGACTGCCTCTGTGTGTGTGTCCCTGT
>OU015748.1:48094771-48120704 GCA_907169655.1 Acomys percivali
CACACACACACACACACACACACACACACACACACACACACAATCGAAGGGCATGGTTTCCCTTGTTAATCTAGCTCTGGGGGCAGGAGAAAAATGTCTTCTTCCTTGTTAACTCCCAGCTGATCACACTCCATTTCCTCTCTCCTATTCTCTAAAACCAGCACAATTGTTGTTTTCCTCTCAAGTCAAATGAAATCCATGTAATTGAAAATGACTTTCTAAGTAAGTACCAAGAAGGGAAACCCATGTGCACCCACATACACAGGACCTGGAGTTCAGCCTCCAAATCCACCACATAGTTCTTGTTGCAGGGGATGGGGGATGGGGGGCGGTCTATTTTGTTCCCTGGAGGAAAATGTCCCTGTTTCCTCCTACTGTTTGCTTTGGCATGAGAGAGAGAGAATTATCTGGATGGAGTCTCGGCAGGGAGCTGCCTTCTGTCTGCTTTGCATGCTGTGCGATGTGAATTGATATTGTACTGATAATTTGGGGGAGGGAGGGGCGTGTGTGGGGAGAGAGGAGCCTGCATTGTGAGCATCTGTGAAAACCACTTTGCTAAGAAATGATCTTTTTCCTGCACACAATGACAAGATGTTACCCTCCGAATCTTCTCCTGGCAGTGGCTATGGTGGCAGAGTGAGCATAATTCCCCATGTCTCCATTGAGGTGGTTATTTATATGATTCCACATTGGAGTCAAAGTCTTCTCTCTCTCTCTGTTTCTCTCTGTCTCTCTCTGTCTCTGTCTCTGTCTCTCTCTGTCTCTCTGTCTCTCTCTCTGTTTCTCTCTGTCTCTGTCTCTGTCTCTCTCTGTCTCTGTCTCTGACTCTCTGTCTCTCTCTGTCTCTCTGTCTCTCTCTGTCTCTCTGTCTCTGTCTCTGTCTCTGTCTCTCTGTCTCTCTCTGTCTCTCTCTCTGTCTCTCTGTCTCTGTCTCTCTCTGTCTCTGTTTCTCTCTGCCTCTGTCTCTGTCTCTCTCTGTCTCTCTCTCTCTGTCTCTCTCTGTCTCTCTTTGTCTGTCTGTCTGTCTCTGTCTCTGTCTCTCTCTTTGTCTCTCTCTGTCTCTCTCTGTCTCTCTCTCTCTCTGTTTGCCCGCTGTGGCTTTTGCAACAAAATAATTACTTTTGTGCCAAGTAGTTAGGTAACAAGATAAACAAGAGGCAACATAGATTGAATGTAAATATGGAACAAGTGTCTGCAAAGGAAAGGCAACAGAAGAGTGGGAAGAGCTTGCATGGGTTTGCTACTTCTAGCAAACCATCCCCCACCCCAGATGGGCATCCATTCAAGCTTCTCTCTGTATCTACCAGTGAGTCTTTGCTTCATTAGGGAAGGGGCTGATGTCACATCCCAGGGCAATGGGCACTACTGTCATCCTGTCAGGAATAATGAGTGGCTGAAGTTGGGGGTGTCCAGGAAACGTCAGCTCAGTCCACAACTGCATACACTAAGGCCCTTGCTAGAGAAAAGATGCAGTATTTCAGATAAACGCTGAAAGTCAATTCTATCTCCTGGCTGTGGTATCAATCTCTAAGTGAACTTGAGGAAGTCACATCTCCTCTCTGGATTTCTAATAGTGGAACAGAGTGCGAGGTACCGCTGGACACCTCACCTCTACGTGACTTCTGGTAGTCATAACTGAACAGATAGTAGAATTCACCAGTCTGGAGCTAGAGCATGGGAATGGGGCAGTCATTTCTAAGTCTCCATCTTTTCCCAGCCAGGCAGTGGTCATAAGGTAACACCATCAGTGAACCCCCCCTCCCCCGCCTCAGTCACTCCCAGAAAGAGGGTGTTTTTAGGATTGGACATTGATTTGCAGAGTCTGTCTAGATGTCATACTGGTTTTGAGAAGAAAGTGTCTGTTTTTGTTTGAATGAGATGCTCCCCCCACCCCCACCCCAACCACCACGTTGGCTCTGGATTTGAACTCTTGATTCCCAGTTGGTAGGAAGAAAGAACTTCACTAGTGGTGGGATTTGAAGGTATGAAGCCTTGTGCCATTTCCAGTTCTCTCTCTCTCTCTCTCTCTCTCTCTCTCTCTCTCTCTCTCTCTCTCTCTCTCTCTCTCTCTCTGCTTTGTGCTTGTCATTGAGGACGTGGGCGCTCAGCTTTCTGTTCTGGCCTGCATGCTTCTGTGCTGCCATGCCTTGATATGAGATTGTAAACCATGTAAACGCTCCTTGCTGTAAGATGTCTTGGTTGTGGCATTTTATCACAGCAACAGAAAAGCAACCCAATGCAATAAACCTCTCTGTTTGGGCTTTAGGACTAGTTGACTCAATACAGAAGGGAAACTCCTGCCTCAACAAATAAGGAACAACAACAACAAGAAGACTAGTTTGCCCATTTCTAATAACTGTGGCCTCCATAACGTGAGCACCTTCTGCTATAGCGTTATGCCACACTTGCTCACGAGCTTTCCTCCATATCACTTCTTTTCCTCGAGGCCCCTCCTACCTGCCTGTGTTATCATTCTCTTCCTTGTTACTTCTAAATAAAATCTATGATGTAGAGAATTGTCTCTACATGTTTGTTCAGTTTTGACCCACAAAGCCAGCAATAAAGAGACCTGTCTTAGTCTCACCATTGTAGCTCCCTTGTGGGTTTAACCCAATCTGTAACCCTCAACTTTCCTGAACTTCAAATTCCTCATAGGTAAGTGAAGATCCATACCTCTTGGCCAGAGAGTTCACACCAGAAACTCCACAATGATTTCAAACCTAATATCAATCACCCATACAGCATAACTTATCTCCAGTTATAGTTGAAACCACTGACACAAAGGAGACACAAAGGGAAAACACTTCCTACAGAGGTTTTTAATATACAAGTGACCATATATTTATACTGGACAGCCCACCTCAGGATAGACAAGGCGGACTCTTCAGGGTGTTTATATTAATGACTCAAGTACTGTGACCATCAGTGACTAGTTGTTCTACAATGGTGGGTAACTCTTAACAGTATTCTGGGTAGCATAATGTTTTCTTGATTTATATGGAAGTTGTACTTCTGGAAAATAAAGTCCATATTAGCATCATATCTTAAAGACAATTGTATGGTCTTTGGCCATAAAACGGACTTAAGTTCTGTGTCTGGGTAATCATGAACTAGCTGAGTTATGACTACAGGAAACTGAGAAGCCATGCAGTGGAAGGATCAGACAGATCCACACTATGAAGACACAGGGCAGGGATTCCAGCACTCCCGCCTCCCTCTGCAAACGCCAGCACCCTGCCCTCAGTCATTGTAACAGAGATGACCCTTCTGACTTCTTAAATGACCTCAGGAAAACACTAACCTCTTGGGAATAACAGATTAAGATGTCCCCTGAAGGCTCCGCTAGTCCTTGTATCAAACGCCCCCCATATTCATCCCTTATAGATTATAAATACTGATGTGCCTGTTGTAGCAATCAATGAACATTTCTTTGTGGATATATAATTTATTTTTAATTTATATTCATTGATATTCTGCCTGCCTGCATGTCTGTGTGAGGGTGTCAGATTCCCTGGAACTGGAGTTTCCGACAGTTGTGAGCTGCCATGTAGGTTCTGGGAATTGGACCGGGACCCTCTGGAAGAGCAGATAGGCTCTTATCCAGTGAGCCATCCCTCCAGCCCCCAACAAGCATTTCTGACCTCACACTCCACTGTGCCCTGCCCTGAAGCTGGATAAGAGCAGAGATACTTGTTGCCTAAGCAAGGTGTGGGATGCTCTGAGGATCTGGACCAAGCTCCTTGATTTTCCTCCCCTATTCCCTCCTCTCTTCATTTTCTTCACTCTTTCTTTGTGTTCTTTTTCTCCCTCTTCCCTCTCTCCTTATTCTTCTTCCAAACATTTCCTAAACCCTAGTCTAGTCTAGGGACCAGGTGGTGTTGTGCTTTTTTTTTTTTTTTTTTTTTTAAAGAAACCCTGTTCCCAGGGCAGCCCAGAAGAAACAGTCACTGTTACTGCCTCATTATTTAGATGAAGACTATTTTGGAGTCTTAGATCTTAGAACCATTTCAACGACTATTGAATGCAAGATGGTGCAATGATTAATCCTTTAGAAAAATTTCCAACTTAAGTTGAAAAATTAGTTGAGTGGTAAGAGCATCTGCTGGACATCCACAATGCCCTAGGTTCAAAACCCAGTGCTACCAAAAGTAAAAAAGAAAAGAAAAGAAAAAATCCAATAAAAATCACAGCTTACATGCAAGAGTTATCATGGAAAATGGCACTAACCGAGTCCCCCCCCCACCCCTCACACACAGGAGCAAACTTGGATTTGGGAGTATCAGAGTCTGTGTATATATGTGTCAAGCAGACCATGATAGCATCCTGATTTCTCACACACACAGGGCTGTTCTTTCAGCTACCAGACCCTTCAGCATACTTAATGGCATTTAGTAAGCAACGAAGATCAGCTAGAGTAGTGCTTATGCATTATAGTGTTTGATAGCATTCAAAAGAAGATGCAGTTTGCCTAAGTTTGAATCTCTTGAAAAGAAAATGTCATGGACATACCTAACCAGGAACAAAAAAGGAAGCCAGCCATATTGAGATGGTGCAGCCTGTTTGTGATGTGCAATGCTGCCTGCAGTTTCCAGTCCTGTGGGCTGTCTGGAAACTGTCCAACACAAGGGACTGAAGCACTGGTGTTTAGCCTGGCCCCCCTGGGTTTGAGTCCAGTCTGGCCTTTATTGCAGCCTGGGAATACAGTAAGCAATTTCCTTGATTTAATAAAATAAGGATCATGGCACTGACCTGCTTCAATTGCCAGGCAAAAGGTTGGGCCAGTTCATACAGGAGCCTTGTGAACATTTCTAAATGCCACAGATAGCTTGAAACTTCTAACTCTGCTCTCCCACCAAACTACATGCCAAAAAAAAAGTCATACCTGACAGGATAACCTAGAGCTGGGCCACGGAGCCCAGATTTGCCTGGGAAAGGATGACATACAAGGGAAGCCGGAACTGTCTCCTGACTAGCCTAGGTTCACACCACACAGCCATAGAGTCAAACTGGGTGGAAGCCGGCATTCAGCAGAAAGACCGTCTTTCCCAAGAGCAGGCCCTGTGCTTAGAAGAAGCTGGAGAGAGCTGAGTGATGGCTTGGGAAGTTCTTTACAGCTGAAAACACCAAAGGCCATAGGCTTCTACCACAGCAATCAAACTGGCAGCCTCTATTGATTAAAAAAAGAAAAGCACAGCACTGAGGCACACTATCTTCCTAAGTCTAGAATTTACCATGTGACTTCCTTTCTTATGGACTTCCATCAGCCCGCACACCAAACACACAACAGACAGAATGTAATACAGTGGCCAAAAGCCTTACTTCTACCCACCTTTAAATGCAAGGCCCAGAGGACTGTACTGAACATCACTTGTGCATGCTAGTGTGGCTGCACACAGCGCTCCTTGCCACACCCCAGGGACAAGGGCCTGCTCAGGCCTGTGTCTTTGCATATGCTCTGCTGCATCTCCTGTGCCTTCTCATTTGCTGTCAACAAACAGATGTACATCAGGTGCCAGCATCAGTGTCGTGCTTATCCCAGCAGCCACCTCCAGAACTGAGCTACTCTGTCAACCAGGATCCTTAATTATCTCTAGTTCTTTCTTATCTCATCCATTATGACGCTGACCCCGCCTGCTGAACTTTCTTCTTCTACCCTCCATGTCATTGTATCTCCTTCTCCATCGTGTCTCTAGTCTGTATCCTGGTTGTCTCTAGATCTGTCTACAAGTATATGATCGATTATAATACACTTTGACTGCATGCATGCAGTGCATGTGTGTATGACTGCATGCATGCAGTGCATGTGTGTGCAGGTGTATGTGCACCTATGCGCACCTATGACTGTGTGCACAGAGGTCAGAGGTTATTGTTAGATGTCCTCCTCTATTGCTTTCCATCTTACTTTTCAATGTGCGGTCTCTCAGTAAATCTGAGGCTCACTGATTCTACAAGGCTAGCCAGCCAGTGAAGCTCTGAGGTCGGCCTGTCTGTTAAACCCACCCTAGCTCTGGGATTACAGATACACAATCCAGTGCCCAGCATTTACATGGGTACTGCACATCTGAACCCAGGTCCTCATGCATGTGCCTTCTTCTTATAAAATTAGGTTCAGCCAGATAATGGAACAAGCATTTAAGTATAATGTTTTAAATTTCTAAAACTTTTTGGTCCTTCTGTGAAATTTTGTTAATTTCGATGACCTCATGTTTATGAGTCATGCATGTATGCTCCTCATTACTACTTCAAACATGTTTCATAGGAGACCATCTGTATCTGAGCACCCACTGTATGTGAATTCAGCCACATAGGAATTACAAATATTTTCAGAAATATGTCTATTAAATAATATATATATATGCCTTTTCTTGCTATTACTCCCTAAATAATGTGGTATAGCAATTATTTACATAGCACTTGTATTGGGTATTTTAAGTCATCTAGGTGATTGAAAGAATATAGGAATATGTACCTAGGTGCTAGGCAAATATTACAAAATCTTACATTAGGCACTTAAGCATTGAGATTTGGGTATCACTGGGTCTGGCAAGCAACCCTTCATGGGTACCGAAGGACAAGTATGTTAGTTTACTAGGGCTGCAAGTAAAAAATGCACCATAGCCTCAGTAGTTTAAAGAGTAGGAATTAGTTTTGTCCCAAACCTAGGGGCTGATAATCTAAGATCAATACATCTTCACAGCGGTGAGGCCTCTTCCTTGGCTTACAAAAGGCATCTTTCTGGCTGTGCCTTCATGTTGTCTTCCTACCATA
Source organism: Acomys percivali (assembly GCA_907169655.1). Lineage (NCBI taxonomy): Eukaryota > Metazoa > Chordata > Mammalia > Rodentia > Muridae > Acomys > Acomys percivali. The sequence continues at coordinate 48,101,540 of OU015748.1, forward strand.
ACTGGGCCTCCCAGTGCTGTCCACATGTCTTCCATGTATGAGTACCCAGTGAGGCAGCACTGATAGCCACCTTGACAGTCCCATTCTACCTTCTTCACTCACTGAAAGGCCCTTTCCTAGAAACAGCCACATCTGAATCTTGTACGTGGTAATTTTGAGGGGCACAATTCAGAGTATGACATGTTATATTTTCTATTTCTGTTTCTTACAACCATAACTATTTTTCTTCGCTTGTCTGATTCTATGGTTTATTTCTGCTGGCTCTTGCTTGTTGTCATGTGAGAGGAGTGATTTTCAGTTAGGAGAATATGTTTTCTAGAACTTATATGTAGAGACTCCCGATGGCCCATATTTAATGTGTGCACCTCTGGAGAGAACCTGCCTTTGTTTCTGGCAGGCTCCCTGGGCACTCCTAACTCATGGCCAGTCGAAAACTGAACCTTGAGCCTTGGTTTTATAGTTTTTGGCATGAAGATAGCCAGAAGGGACTGCAGCACACAGAGGTTCTATGAATTTCTGCCTTTAGCTCATAGGAGGGTAGGTTTGTGGCCTCTAAAATTTCTCTCTGAAAAAAAAATTGCCCTAAATATCTACCCAGATACAAAGGCAAGAATGCCCCCTCTCCTACACCCTGTAATCTCTAGGTAGCAGATTTCTTCCCAGCAAGCTCTTCTCTCTTACTCTACGAGTTTTCCAGGGATACAGTCCTGATTTATAGCTAGCAAAAACAGAAATATGTTTTCTCACAGTTCTGGGTCCCAGATACCTGACATCAACTTGCCAAGGCTATGTTTCTTTGGGGGCATCCACCCTGTCCCTTCTAGCTTTTGATGGCCCTACATCCTTGACTTATGGCAGCATCCTTATACTATCTGCTGCCATCTCCATGTGGCCTCCTTCTGCATGCCTCTCCCTGTGTCCTCTTCTCTCGGTAGTGGAACAACAGTCTTTGGGCTTTTTCCCCTCCACCAAATCCAGGATAATTATTGTTGACACAGTTACCTGATTATGTCTGCCAAGAGTATTTCTGAGTACGATTGCTTTCTGAGTTTCTATGTGGGAAATGAAATTTGAGGAGTGCTCATCAATCGACCATATCTTCCCATGTACGTCTGCCATGCCATATGATTTTGAACCGGCTGCCTCCTGTGATCTCCACCCTAGCTATGTGAGTGTCTGCCACCATGCAAGCTATAGCAGAGGTAGAATCTTGAAAGGGCTGAAGAGCATTTGTTCTTATCATTCTTGCCTTGTCCCATTACTGTAGGATGGGTACAGTGCTGATTCTAACAGTGGATAGACAGGTGATCTGAAAATATGTCAGTAGGTCCAGCTAAGATCAGCAGGACTGACAGGCTTTCAGGGGAGGGCAATAACCCAGTTGGGTGCTGTTAGTTGTGGCTGCCTCTCATAAGACAGCACTATGGCCATACAGTACTACAACCCTTCTCTGAGAGAGTTTGCCTTTGGGGTCATAAAATGTCTGCCATGTGATTTCTCACATGTCAACTCCCCAGGTAAGGTCTCCTATCATTCTGGTATTTCAGTGAGCATTAAAACAGATTCCATAGGGGTCAGAATATACTTTCTGAGGAGAGGCAAGCTTCAGTGAAGATCTAATTAAAGGAGGAGGAGGAGGAGAGGAGCAGGAGGAGGAGGAGAAGGAGGAAAGAAGATGGAAAGATCTCCCACGTTCAGGGATCAGTTGGATCAACATAGTAAAAACATCATCTTACCAAAAGCAATCTACAGATTCAATGCAATTCCCACTAAAAAAAATTCCTACACAATTCTTTACAGACCTTGAAAGATCAATTTTCAACTTCATATGGAAAAACAAAAATCTCAGTAAGCTAAACAATCTTGTACAATAAATGATCTTCCAGAGGAATCTCCATCCTGGATCTCAAGCTATACTATAGAGCAACAGTAATAAAAAACAGCATGGCACTGGCATAGAAACAGGGTATTTGATCAATAGAATCATATTGAAGATGCAGAAATAAACCCACACTTATGGACACTTGATTTTTTAGAAAGAAGCCAAATACATACAATGGAAAAAAGATAGCATCTCCAACAAACAGTGCTGGTCTAACTGGATGTTACATGTAGAAAAATGCAAATAGATGTCTATTTATCACCCTGCACAAAACTAAAGTCCACATGGATTAAAGACCTCAACATAGAACCAGACAAACTAAATCTGTTAGAAGAAGAAGTAGGAAAGAGCCTTGAACTCATTGGCATAGGAGACAACTTCCTGAACCAACAGCTCAGGCTCTAAGGTCAACATTTAATAAATGGGACCTCAGGAAACTGAAAAGCTATTGCAAGGCAAAACTGTCTACAAAACTGTCTACAAAACAAAATAAAAGCCTACAGACTGGGAAAAGATCTTCACCAAACCTACATCCAACAAAGGGCTACTTATTCAAAATATTTAAAGAATTATTAAACACCACCAAACCAAATAACCCAATTAAAAAATGGGGCATAGAACTAAACAGAGAATTTTTCAATAGAGGAATGTCAAATGGCTGAAAAGCACTTAAAGAAATGTTCGATGTCCTTAGTCATCAGGGAAATGCAAATTAAAAAAAGACTGAGTTTTCTGAGATTCCATCTTACGCCTATACACAAGGGATGGGATAACCATAGAGATGTAACAAGAATTAATTAATAAAAAAGAAAAAAGAAAAAAAAAAAAACCTCAAGTCACAGCACATGCTGGTGAGGATGTGGAGAAAGGGGAACACTCCTCCACTGCTGGTGGGAGTGCAAACTTGTACAACCACTTTGGAAATCCATCTGGCACTTTCTCAGAAAATTGGGAATAGTGATACTTAAAGACCCAGCTATTCCACTTCTGAGCATATACCCAAAAGATGCTTTAGCATACAAGGACATTTGCACAACTATGCTCACAGTACCTTTATTCATAATAGCCAGAATCTGGAAACAACCTACATGCCCCTCAACCAAAGAATGGATGAAGAAATTCTGGTACATTTACAGAGTGGACTACTATTCAGTCATCAAAAACAAGGAAATCTTGAAATTTGCAAGCAAATGAGTGGAACTAGAAAGGATAATCCTGAGTGAGCTAACCCAGAAAGTGGATATTAGCCCAACATAGATGTCCTCTGAGACTCTGTCCAGTGGGGGATCAGGACCGATACTGGGACATGCAGGCAGACTCTGGGTAAAGAGCTGTGAACTGTATGGAGAAGTTGGGGGTGGCTGGAAGGACAGGGGGAGGGGTACTTGTCAGGAGCTCCTCAAGGAGACTAACAAGGTTCACAGATCTGGACCCAGGGTGGCCTGCACAAACTGATGCACCAGCCAAGGACATTGCAAGCAGAGAACTTGGACCCCCTGTTCATATGTAGCCAATGGAGTGCTCGCTCTCCTCATGGGGAGGCAAGGGGTATGGGGGGGACTGCCTCTAAAAAGAACTCTGGTGCCTGGAATTTGATCACTGCTCCTTAGGGGGAGGCACTGAGGTAGCACAGAGGAAGGGGATGCAGGCTATTCAGATGAGACCTGATAGCTGTGGTCAGACAGTGGAGGAGGAAGGGTCCCACCTGTCAGAGGTCTAGGGGAGAGGAATAGAAAGGTTGTTTAGATAGATGCGTAGTTGACTGCGTTTCCTCATGTCTACCTTAGGATGATAAACTACCATGGAAAATCCTCTGCCTTCAGTGGCACTCCTAATGCCCCTGCATGACTATGGTCATTTGTTCTTCTTGACTAATAACTGTCCAGCTTTTTTCTGCCCTTAGTTGAATGCCTAATACTCTTGCTTGATTTTTGGAATTGGTTCTTCTTGATTTATAACTGACCAGTTTTCTTCAAGCCAGCATGCTCCCTCTTCAGATAGATATGTCTAGGCTTTCAGTAGTTAGAACAATCATTAATCTATCACCACTAGGGAACTCTCTCTCTCTCTCTCTCTCTCTCTCTCTCTCTCTCTCTCTCTCTCCCCCAAGCCCAGCACTATCTCTCTATCAGACCTTCGTACTCCTGGCCAGATTCTGCTAGAAGAAAAACTACAACATCCTTCACAAGGCAGTTCTTCAAGAATTTGGTGCTTGTTTTGTCTGAGGATGTGAATTCAATTGTGTAAGTTGTGTGTTGGATGAGGAAATATGTCAGTATGGAAGACATGGAGTGGGAAGCCTGGTGTAGGCTGCTCTGCTCTGTGGAGACTGTGGCTCTTTACAAAAGACTCCAACAGACAGGACTATATTGGCACTCCAACATCAACATTTCATGGTCAATGTTTCTCAATACTCATGACATTATGAGCTCTTTGTAATGCTATACCCTTCGGGCCCTTTGCATCATTGTTATGCAACATAAACATGATATTTTACATTGACGTGTGTGTGTGTGTGTGTGTGTGTGTGTGTGTGTGTGATATTTTCATTAATTCATTGAAAATTTCATACAATGTATTTTGGGTGTATTGACCCCCCCATTTCTCCCCTTACCACCTTCTCAACCCTCCCATCCATTCCCACTCAACTCTGAAACTTTGGGCTAACTTTTTTTTTGCTTGCTTTCTCCATTGAGTCCAGTTTCCCCAACTAGTTTTGGTAATGGGCTTGTATTTGTGTGTGGTCAGCCTACGAAAGCTCGCATCATTAAAGAAAAGTGACTCTTCTTCTCCCACCAGCTATTACATGTTAATAGCACCCTAGCTTATAGTGAGGTTATACATACGGCTTCCCCACATTGATTTTTACCAATCTCAACATCCCTTTGGTCAAGGTTGAATTTATTTATTTTTTCCTCAAAGGCATTGATCACTTATAGTCTTCGAAATCTTAAACAAGATGCAGGCCATCCATTAATTGATGGTGAATTTGGCATGTAGACATCAGTCACCATTGTCACGGGCTGAGGACTGATGAGTGACATGGTTCTATCTATCACTGGCTGTTCCGTGCCTTGCCTTTAAGTTACTCAGCAAATTGATAACCTGCGTTCAAGGCTTGATGAAAACAAGGTAACAGGGAGGGAGAAGGAAAAGCATCTCAAGTTGTGATGTGTTCACTATATTACAGACCTTGCACCCTTACCTGCAACAACTTGTACAGATATGCAATGTTGTCACTTCTAATGGGATAACTTTTATTTATTCATTGACAATTTCACATATGTAAGTAATCTATCATGATACTATCCACGCTCAACTCCCATTTCTATCACCTTGTAGGCAGTCACAACACTCATACACCCATTTGTGTCTTTCTTTCTTTTTTCTTATTTTGTAACCCACTGAGTCTAATTGGAGCTGCCTATTGGAATGGTGACTGAGATTAGTTTATTGTTGATCTTGCACTGGTAACCATTGTTACAGTGAGTTCAGAGTGTCAGACCACATCATGTCCAGAAAGCAGCATTTCTCAGCACTCCTCTAATCCTCTGGCTCTGACGTTACTTGTGTCTCTTCTTCCTAGAAGTTCTCTGATCCACAGACAGAGAAAATGATACAGAGTCTCCTTTAGGGACAAGCACTCAATAGTCATATATTTCTAGCCCTTTGACCATTAATGAGTCTCTGCACTAACTGCTGACCACTGCAGAGAGAAGCGTATGTGGCTGAGGCTGAGAACAGCACTAATCTATCTGTACACACATAAATATTTAGAAGGAAGTTTGACAACATGTCCATTTAGCAAAACAATGGTAGTAGGTTACCATGGAGCTTATGACTTCCTAAGCCATGGGCCCTTGATCAGCTTTACAGTGGCAGGCATGAATTCCCTCCTATAGAGCATGCAGAAGATCTAGTTCACTACCCTTATAACCTTCATGCCACTGTTACCAATGGTCACACTTTACTCAATTGGTCAGTGTTGTAGCACACAGTATTCACCAATGGGTAACATTATTGGTGACATTCTTCCTCCAGCAGCCTGTGTAGTACTCTCTGGAATGATGAAAGCTAGTCAATAAGTGAGCTTTGTCTTCAGCATTAGCGTTGTATCATCAGTTGTCATGGTCAAAAAGAGGAAAGACAATGTGGCATTTTTGGGGTGCCTCTGCAGTGCCCTTGACAAACTAGCCATAGGGATGAATCACATGCTAGTATTATATTTGAATTCAGAACTCCCCATGGCTTTATAGTGAACAGGTTGTGAAACTGAGACTTAATCTCAGTATTATTTTCTTTAAGACACTGATCTTTTAAAACTAGAAAAACAAACGCAAAGGTTCTAAACTCATTCTGTAAAATGTCAGGACCCAAAGGGAACATCCCAGGATAACCTGGATTCCTTGTTCAATACATAGTTAATATTCTAGCATGGAGTGTAAAGGACTCATGTGACCTGATCATTAACTGAGGAACTCTGGACAGTATATAATGTCTAAGAAGGAACACTCAGTTTTCTTTAAGGATCCATCCCCTGGTAGGTGATGACTCTCCAGTGGGGGTACCCACACACAAAAGGATATGGGCAGCACAAATTATATACAGTGGGTTACTTAAAAATAGAGGTCATGAAGTTGGCAGGAATAGGGAGACGAGATAGATCTACGAGGAGTCACAAGGAGTGGCTATGATTACAACACATTGTGTGAAATTCTCAATAATTAGTAGAATACATTTTTAAAAGAAGTAGTTAATATCCCTAAAAATTGCGAGGTTGTTTAAGTTTTCCCTGTGGGAGACACGAATAACCAGAACAGCTAATAAATTTGAGAAAGGGCAGTCTCCAAACTTCTCAATGCATGTCCTATTACTTGACAATAAGCTCTCTGGTTATTTTGAGTAAAAATTTACTTGTTCATTTTTACATGTGTATGATACATTTTGGTTATATTCACTGGCCAGTGCCCTTTCTTTTCCCACTCTCACTCTCTGTGACCTCACTTTTTATTCTTTTATATACATTTCTATGGGCAGACTCATACCAATATCTATCTTCTCATTCTGGAGGACCTCGCCAGATAAGAGTGTGCACAAATTGGTGCATTGTTTATTACTCTAGTCTTATCCAAGGAATTCAGACCAAAGTACAGTATTTAAGTGGACTCCTGAATACTGCCAAATATAATTTATCATTTTGGAAACAAAGACACTATAATCCAAGCAGTTCAGCATTTCTCTGAAGAATATTGCTTCTCATCCTTCCATAAGAAAAACTTCCCATTATACTACCACATAATGGTCTTTTAATTACAAATTACAAAGTGAAGTTTTCTAATCAGATTATAAATGGAAATACCCTTTATTTTTCTTATTGTCCCCTGAGAATGGACATTTTGGCCATAGAGTGTTCTGAAAGGTCTCATTTTTGTGGATGTTGTAGGTCAGGCTTGGTCTCAGTCCTGTCCTTCTCTGTATACTTTCTCTTATCTAGCCTGTGTGCAGTACTCCATGCACGACAGCAATCAATATCTCCTTTATTAATTAAATGACACTTTATAACAACTCTCCTCCAGGGGCTCTGAGAAAGCCAGCTTTGGCTAGCTGTAAAGTTTTAGGTAATCATTTAAGAAAAAAAATGTTATTCATCATCTTTATGGCACATCACGGCCGCCACATTCTCCCCAGGAGTTCAATCCATCAAGATCTTCAATGCAAGGACGGCTAACAAGGTCCTTGTCACTTTGTGTGAAATATACAGGTACCACCAGAAGCTCCTGAGTCCAACCAGGAGCAAAGCTGTAGCCAGCTCCCAGGCCTGCACTCTCCACGTGTGAAGATGGTGCTAGGATAAGAAGGACTTGTTCCGTCCCCTCCTCTTAGAGGGATGGACAGAGGGCAAAAGTTAGAGACCACATGGAGATATTTACGAGAAACAGTTCACGTGTGGTCATAGGCATTTGCGCAATGTCCAACTTTAACTTCAACATTCTACATTAACACCTCCACTATAAACAAAATACGTGGTGTTCTGAAAATAGTTTAAATTATGCTACCTCATTTGGTTCTTTTCTTTCATATTGCATAAGTTAGACAGCAGGGGGCGTGTTATCATCCTCACTTTGCAGACAAGGGAACTGAGTCACAGGCTGCTTGCCTAGGTTAATGATTTGGGCACATATCTAGCTCATGCAGCATGCTTCCATTTTAAACTATTAGATACCTACCCATGACATCCACCCTCACTCTCCTTCTTTCTTTTCAGTACATGGAGCAAGTGGAGTTTGAACTAAGCTGTTTTGTAGTCTGTTCTGCTTGCCAGTGTTGGGAACTCCTTCCCTTAAGTAAAATGCCCTGGAAGAAGTCAATGTCCCAGTAACTGACTGGTTAGAGGATTCCACATTCTAGTTCAGGTGTATCTGCAGTACTCTTAGAAAGGCAGCAAGTTTGCTTGTTTCCACATTCCTGGGCACAGTGCAAGCCTTTCTCTGACCTCTGGAAGCCAAGGAAGGAAGAAGTCATATCATCACGCCAACCACTAGGAGGGAGCTGGGGACCAGGCAGAGACTTCAGTCCATAAGGCATAAGGATCTCACTTCCAACCTCCAGAACACATAGAAAAAGCCAGATATCGTGGTATACATTGGTAATCCCAGCCCAGGAGCGGGAAGACAGTGAATCCTTGGAGCTCTTAGCCAGCCAGTTAACCAAAGTGGTGGGCTCTAGATGCAGAGAAAGATCATGACTCAAAATAAATGATTGATGATGACGGTGGTTGTGGAGGTGGTGGTGATGTTAAATGTGGAGGATGAGTGAGTGAGAGAGACACTCAGCATTCATCTCTACTCTGCACATATACAATCAAACGTGTGTATGTATACTAACACATAGATGCACACACAGGAACAGTTGCACGCGCACATGCACACACATACACACACACACACACACACACACACACACTAAGCTAAGCTAAGCTAAGCTAAGCTAAGCTAATAAGTAAATAAAAGGAGGATGAGGCAGTGTGAACAGAATCCAGGACATTCCCTGAAGAGTGCTTCTGCTCCCGCCCCTCCTCCGCCCCTTGTTTCTGACTGCTTTTGCCTGCAGTAAGCTGCTGGAACACATGCAGATTCAATTGGCATTCATTATGTTCATTGCATTCAGTGCTTTTGCATGGATTGCTTTGTTTAATTCTAATTCCTTGAAGTGGATATTATTGTCTCCATTTTTCAGACAAAGGACAGAGACTCCGAGAGGCTAAGTGATTTTACACTCAGTGTAACATGTGTTTTTCATCCTCCCCAGCAGAAGTGCCACAGGTCCCCATGTGGTTTTAAGTATGTCCTCTTCTGACATGAAAGGCTTCTCCACTAGACTTATCCCAAGGCCGTGTGGACTCATTCTCTTACTACCAGGAGCTTGAACATTGACTCTCTGAGCACAGGGCCCTGAGGCCGTATGGAATTCACTCACTGCTCACCGATGGGAAGAAATGCTGCTATCCTGCCCAAGAAGGACTCTGACTTCCTGAGGGCTGGGATACAGATCCAGAGACACAAAAATGGAAGACTCAAACTGAGGATTAGAGGTCTGCTAATCCATTGGCCTGTTTTCTGATGCTAGGAGCACATACAGGAGATTTACCTGCTCCCTCAGCGCCAAAAGCTGATGCTAGAATTCTCTACCATGGAGATGGTCCCTGTTGACTAAAGGCAACAATTGTTCAATTGTGAAAATAAGTGCTTGTTCAGAATGATGCTGAGCGGAGCAGGTATGCTCCTCTACAGCTTTTCTTGGGTAGTGAAGAGGGCAGAGAAGAGTGATATGAGGAGAAGAGAGAATAAAGGGCCTCAAGTAGTAAGAGTCCAGGGAAGAAAAAGAAGAGTGAAAGAAGGAAAGACAAAAGAGTTAGAAAGGAATGTAATTTGCCTAGCTGGTTAAGTTCATTCTGTTTGGATTTATAGGTGCCCCCCAAATTCATCTCCCTATCAATGGAGATATCCCATGTGACAGCACAAGAAATTTACAGAGGTATCTTCATGCCTTGCCATTGTAATCTTGGGAGCTACCAAATATCTTCCTTCTCAGTTCAGCTAGGAGGGATGCTAAGAAACCATATGATAGACAAATAAATTATAGATACATAGATAGATAGGTAGATAGATAGACAGACAGACAAATGAGAACAGACCAATGACAGGAATAATTCATATAAATATATAAAAGTGCCTCAGCTCAATTTAAATGAAGATACATCACTGAGGAATGTTGGCTAAAAAAAACTTGTTATTTAGAAACTTTCATGAGCACATGCCCTCTCCTTGGAACCATCTACCTTCCTAAGGGAAAGTGACTAACTCTTCAGAATGCTGTCTATGAGAAAACATCTGTGTAATATTCAGAAATCCTTTGTAGGTGACATGCTTCTTAATTCCAGGTTACTCAGATATGGGGAGGGAATTCATGGGTTCTTTCACCAAAGCTTGGAAATGCAGAAGAATTGTGGCCTCCAAGGTCAGGTATGACTGATGGACAGCAGGGCTACTCTCTGACTCTGACCCTCTCCTGTCACTAGAGTCCCAGGCTTGAACTCATTTGCTCAGACTTCTTTGCATGGAGGACCAGGGTTACCCATAGCTCCAGAAGCCCTGATATATGAAGAAATCAGATCAACTTTGGGAGGAAAAGGCTTGGGAAGGATTCCCAGATCTCTGATCTATGTTACATTAACCTAGACCAATCTTGATGCCAAAAAGAAAAAGAAGGAAGATGGGCCAAGCAGTAGGTTCTCTGACCCAACATGCAGCCAAGGAAACATGGTGATGGGCAGCTTGAGGGTGAAATAAGAGTTCCAGGGGACTCTCAGATAAGGTAAGTGGGACTACTCTTGCTCAGAAGAGAACCCACTAATGTAGAACAACATATAAACACCAAACAATTTCAGAGTCATAATTATGTGTAGTCCTTAGACAAACACTACTATACACCAAGTGTCTTGTCTGAAAGGAACAAGACTGGATCTGTTTCAGATTTCCAGGATATTGACCTATATTTCCTTTATCTTAGTGATGAAACCCAAGCACAAAATTCATGTCTGTTTGATGCCCTGTGCATGCAACTGATAATAGTTTCATGCAATATTTTTAGTATACTTATATTTAGACTGTGACCCATAACATGAAGTAAGGTGAGAAACTTTTAATTGTGACATGATGGTGGCATTCAGAATTTTCAGATATTTGAGAATCCTTAAGTTTGAGTTCCTGATTAAGGATGCTCAGCTTCTGTATACTAAGCTTGATGAATCAGGGCTCTGTGTGTGCTCTTTAACACCATATTCTCAGGGACCAGAATAGGGTCTGGTTCAGCGTAGGTACCCAAACAAGTGTTCGCTAAAAGAGAAGTAAGGTTATTGAGGGCATCTCATAACACTTGGCCTGGTGAAGAAATCAGGAGAAGATTTGGCATGGCAGCTATGTGGCTTCCTTCTAGCCCATTCCACCCAACAAGTTGTCTCTTGTGCTTCAGTGTGATGAGCTGTCTGATAAGTTTTCATTTTATCATCAGAGAAAGACTTCATTCTAGGGACCACAGAGGACTCTCCTTCCTTCTCACTGAGCAAGCAACAGGAAGTAGTCCTGGTAACCTGGACCCGCTCAGCAGGGAAGGTTGGCCTGGCAGGATGAGAATTGGAAAAGAAATGAGATTGTTTTGGTTTCATTTGTTTTTATAGTGCTGGGAACTGAACTTGGAGCCCTACTCATGCTAGGTACTTGTTCTGTCACTGAATTATATTGTGAGACTTAGGTAAAAGAATAAGAAACAATCCTTGGGAGACTTGCTCTGCTCCTAGGCTGGTGTCTTGAGCAGGTACTAGGTAGATCCCTAAGTAGTTCAAAGAAGTAGTTCATGTAGTTGTGAATGTGTAAGGCTTACAGAAACCTTGTCAGTTGGTAACACTGGAAGGCAGCCTGGTAGAGAATCTGTTATGAATTGAACAAAGAAGAGACTTCACAGCCCATTTATGTTAATAAGACCACACAGGGAACAGACAGTCTATGAGATACCAATTGGCCACAGAGTCACAGAGGAAGCAACCAACCCCCTACAGTGCATTATGCCACCAAGCTGTGAATTACTATAGGTTGGGGGTATTGAACCTATTTTCTACTCTTGATATTTTCCACTTGTGATCTATTTAACAGAATGTGAGCTCACTGTAAGCTGAAAGAAGAATGGGGCTGCAACTGCCCTGCAATTGAACTTGTAAATCCCCTTCTAGTCCAAGCACCAGGCAGTACTAATGCGAGCCACTGACTGCACTACAGACCAAGGTTTGGCTCCTCTGTCAGGCAGCGTTAAGCCATTTCTTCAGTGAAGATCATTCACATGACAGCCTTGAATAGCATGTAGCTGTAGAGTCTGCCAGGACACTCTGAAAAGTAAATAAATAAATAAAACAAATACCTGGAATCATTAGTGTTTATTTCCCCTGTTCTCATTAAGTCAGCATGAGGACAGAGTGTCTTGTGTCACCTAACTTTTGACACTGAATGTTGCATCAATGAGAGAATGAAGGTTTGTTAATGGCTGTCTCTAAGGAGGCGCACAAAGGTCATGTTCTCCTAGGCAACAGCCCCACTGTCTTGAGGGCAAGTAGTCCATCCCCAGCAGTGTACCTTCTGGTGCTACATCTCCAAGTGCCTAGCCTCTGGTTGACATGGGTTCCCCTCTGCACAGCACACACAGGGTTCTGCATGCTACACTGAAAGAATTATCAGGGGAAATGGAGTCATTAGCTCCTCTAAAGAGCACTCCCTTGATGAAATATACTAACTGTGCTGTTTACTGTGTAAACTTAGACAGAGCAGCCTCACAAAGGGGATTCATAACAAGGGCTGTTAATATTTATGGCTGACATTGCAGGCTCCTCATTCTACCTTAATGAGCCCATCACAGTCTGAATTGCTATGACATTCCAGAAGGAGCCAAGAGCAAGCTGCACCACTGGGGTGGTTGGGTGGGCAATGCTCACCAGTGTTTAGCCCAAAGCCTTCCTAACCTAGAATCATACTATGGATGTGGGTTGTAGAAATGCCCACTGACGTCTACTATATACCTGTATTTGGACAGAGGGCATATAGATGCTAGAGTCTAGGGGAGGCAGAGGCTACACAGATGACTGCTGGGGGAAGAGACTCTCTTACTTGCTGAGTTGCCTGGAAAAGTCTCCAACCTGGTCAGCTCCCTGAAGAGTGGCACAAAGAGCTCCATGGTTATAGATTTCATGGGTTATTCCTCAGGTTACGATGGGATTTTTGGTGATGTGGCAGCTCCTGAGTTGGCCCTAATTTTGTAGGTAACTCCTCACTCATACTCCTGTAGTCACCTCCAATAAACTCATTGTTTGGCTAAGACAGATGTTAGTAGAATCATGTATTTGGTCTGTTGTTGGTGTCATACTTGAGGTGGGAAATGTGTTCCAGTCATACAATCATATTTTCTGTGAATAAATGGTCACATCTCCAGGACTATTTGCTCTCCCCAAGTGAACCAAATCAACACTGAGCACAGATGCCTAGAACATTTCCAAGGCTGAGAAATCCAAAACACATCATCTACTATTGCTATTGACCTGATTCACAGGCCAGTGACTATGTAATATTAGGCAAGCAACTTCCTTACTCTGAATCCGAGTGCGTATTTATGCCAAAAGACATTCAGGCAACACAGAAACCATTACTTTGCCTTTGTTACTTTTCTTCACTGGCTGGAAGATGACAAACCTAAGGAATCCATATGCATGGGTATAGCAAGGAATCTGGTAGATCTGTGAGCCAACCAAAGCCCAAGCTTGGGCTCCTAAGACTTCAGAAACTTTCAGAGTGCAGTAGTTTGTGGGTACACATGGCATGGACCAGATTCTGTGAGATCTGAAGTACTTCAGAAACTTAATTACCAAAATCTGTTTAAAAATTCTCTGAAGTTCCTTTAAGTCCCCTCACACTTCCCCTGAGGTCAGGGACAATCTGAGCTGCCCTAGTGTCTCTTAGTTCTATGGGCAGCGTTGTATGGTAGACTCCCTCCCAGTGATGTGCTCAGCAGTATAAGCCTGAGGGATCAGCGTTTAGAGTTCAATGGACCTGAGCCCAAACTTCACCCCCGTCTATCTTGAAGTCTGTTTCCACTCTACAAAGCTGATGTGGCAACACATGAAGACTCAACTTCCTCAAACATAGACCCATCCATACTAAGTTTATTCATAATAGTACAGTTTGTTCTATGGTAAGAGTGGCTAAATGTAGTACAGTAGGCTGTATGGTTACTTACTATGTAGGAACATCTACATCAAAGAGTGATTTAGATAATTACACACGATGGTGAATGTAATTTCTCTGGTAGACCCATACAATGTTATAACAATAACAATGTTATCATTGATAATGAACGTAAATATCAACTCTGTGCCTTGGTCTCTAAGCTATGCTTTCTTTCTTACTAAGTGGTGCCTCTGACTGCAGGCCCACCTTCAAATTCCCTGAAAGTGAGGATTTGGGTGAATTTCTTAGTTCCAAAGCTTCTCCAAGATCAAATAGACCAGTTGGCAATGGGACTCCGACAAACAAGCTGGATGATCAGAGGATCCTGTAGGGACAGCAGACAAGTGGCCAGAGAAGCATACATACAGCAGGCCTGAGAGAGAAGTCCAGGGCTGCTGCCTAACTTACTACCAGTAAAGAGGTGCCCTAGAGCAGCAGCGAGTGCATGCTGATCTTACAGCTACAGGTTCCCAGGGCTGTGATTACTTCTCAGTGGGGAGGGAGAACAAATAAAGAAAGCAAGGGAGGTAAGTAAATGGGTAGCTGGGCATGTTCCAAACAGGGCCTGACCCTCCCTTTGCAAAGCAGAACCTGCCAGTGCCTCTCCTTTCTCATCCTTTAATTAAAATAGAGCCCTGGAGCTTTGTGGGGGAGGGGAGTAGTTGCTGCTGGGCAGACATGCTTAGAGAAGCTAGAAGGCCTCTCTTGGGTCCCCTAAATGAGAGCTGGTTCTCAAGGGGATAAGGATGAAGTGGAGTTTGGAAGTGGGGAAGTTGATGGATCGAGAGAATGGGAAAAAAATCTATTAGCAGTGCTTTGAGTCCTTAGAGATTGGCTCCTGAAGAAGCCCAGTAAACAGCTTCCTGATCCTCAAGATTTGTTAATTACGCATTTGGAATAGGCTGTGGGGGTGGAAAGGCAGACAGTAGACTCAAGTTCTGACAGCCTTCCAGCCTTCAAAGAGGGCACAATAGATTAGGGTGAGAGGCCTGAGTGAGGTGGAACCCAGACTCCACAAGAGAGATAGGGGCACTGTCATGACAGGAGGCCTTATTATTGTAAGGCCCCCCGAGAAGGAAATTTTATGAGTGAAAGCAAAGACCTATTAACAAATCCTGTTAGAACAAAACAAACAAAGAAACAAAAACCACCACACAACTATGGGATTCTCTTACTTGCATGAACTGGACATACAGTATAAGCAAATACGTTATTGTTATTGCTTTAGGTTACTGTGATGTTGGGGCTTCTTCTCTTTTAATTCATGTAAACACATAGTCTAGGCTAACTGAGATATAATGTTGGGTCAGTATTAACTGAACCATTCTCTTTTGATAGACACTCTGCCCCTCCTGCCAGGACAGGCTAGTAATACAGGAAAGCATCCTGAGCAAGGCATGAGGAACAAGCCAGGAAGCAGCGTTCCTCTGTGGCCTTTGCTTCCTTTTTTTTCCTCTAGGTTTCTGCCTTGATTTCCTGCCCCAGTTTCCCTCAATGACAGAATGAGACCTGGGAGAAATAAGATGAAAGAAACCCTTTCCTTCTCTAAGTTGTTTTTGGTCAGTGTTTTATCAGAGCAACAGAGAAATAAACTAGGACAAAAGCCTATGTTACTTCTAGTATTTTCCTGCTTAAAAAAAAAAAAGAAAAGAGCTCCAATAAATATTCCTTTGCATACAGCTTTACAACCTGGTCTGGAGTACAGAGAAATAAATTATGGAAGGATACATAACAGGTTCAAAAGGATTGCATGATTTTATGGAAGATTTGCACCTGGGGATTATTAGTATGGAAGAAGTTGGAGAGAGGAGAAAGAAACAAAACAAGACAAACTAATAAACAATTCATATGAAAAGTTATGAATGGTTTAATCATATTTATACAATTCCATAAAGTCTAAATCTACATCTAGTTCTACACAATCACATTTTCATCTATCTATATACAAAATTTTTTAAAACTAAAAACTGTTTAGTAATTAAAAAAATAAAAGAAAAGCACTAGACCATTTAAGACTCTAATGAAAATGCAAATGCTATTTAAGATGATCAAATACTGAGGGATTATCAAGCTGTTATTTATATTTATGCTCAGGATAGTCAGGGATTAGCAACTGCATGCTGAGGGAAGGAATGAAGGCTCAGTTCCCAGGACAGCATGATGCTGCTATAGTATGAGAGGAAGAGGGAGGGGAAATTGGGATGCTTTCTAAGGATAGGCCAGGGGAGATACTTGAAATAGATCAGTGGAGAAGCCATATTGGAAAGGTGTTGAGCTGCAAGCACAGAGCCATTGAAGTGGAACTGCTTAGCAATAAATAAATAAAGACAGAAAGGAAGAAGGAAAGGAAGGAAGCTTGTGTCATTATCTGGCTGTACATTATTTTATAAGAAGAAGGTATTTTTTCCCCAACAACTAGCATAATACCTAGCCTGCCATTACCAGAGCCCAAGAGACATTTCATTTGGTGATCAAAAAGGAGCACAACCTCTCTCTCTCTCTCTCTCTCTCTCTCTCTCTCTCTCTCTCTCTCTCACACACACACACACACACACACACACACACACACACTATACATAACTTTACAAGTTGGTTCCTCAAATAAAAGAAAATGCAGTGTTTATATTTTTGAGATTGGCTTTCATTACATAACAATGATTTCTTCTTCCATTTCTTTTTCTCTGAAAACTCTTTAATGATTTTACTTTTCTTTATGGTTGAATAAAATTTCATTGTGTATCACAAAGAAGAAGAAGAAAAGCAGCAGGAGGAGGAGCACAAGATGAATGGGGTCTATGTCAATGCTTTGGACTGTAGGGTGGCAGGCCCACTCCATGCCCTGGACACGCTGGCTGGGATCCTAAGCAGTTCCAGGAGCTCCCTCTCCTCTTTTCCTATAAGCATTACTGTTTATTGGTCATACTGCTCACCACCAGCAATCTCTATCTCAGCACGTGTTTCCACTAGATCTCTGAGACTGTGTCAGCACTTACTGTGAGTGGCCTGTCTCTTCTGCCTCTCTAGACACAGCTTTTAAATAGGTTTGCCACTAGTTCATTTGTTCCTTTGGATGGTTGTTTAGTTTGGTATTTCGAGACAGGGTTTTTCTGTATAGCCTTGGCCATCCTGGACTCTGTAGACCAGACTGACTCACTTTTGTAGATAAGGCTGTTGCCACCAGTTCTAACAAAACAGATCATACTTGTGCTGGTAGAGTCATAATTTCACTCTCTACAATTGCTGCTACTCTATGTGTTTTCTCCAGAAAAAAAGTCCAATCTTTGGGGTTCCCCACACTATCTTCTTTTGCAGACCTGACTGCCCCCAGAAGATCATATCTACCAGACTGGATATACTAACTTCTTATAAAATATAAAGAACTGGCCAAGAATTCAAAAGATAGCTAAATAGAGGATCTTATAGGTTCACCTGCACCCAGGTGTTAGGGTCTGATAACACCATAATGTATTATCTTTCCAAGCAGATGGGCATTATTAGAGTACAGAGTAAATGCATTGTTAGGTACCATCTGATAAAACCACGGACTCTGGTTTAATTTTCTGAACATGAATATTGATGTAAATGTGGCATAGAAACCAAATAGTTAAATATCAGGTTACTTGAGATGTGGCGAGAGTGGGTAGGATACAGATTATTAAGAACTGGGAATGGTGTTAAGAAGAAACAATGGATTATAAAATATGTAGCTGAGATATCAAGGGACTTTACTGTATTGTGTACCAAGGACTCCACCATTCAGCTAATTGATCGGCTTGAAATATTTCTTTGTTCTTTTAGCGTCCATATGAGTGCAAGGTGGTTGTGGCTGTTCTGTATAATGTGCAAATCTGGCAGTCATTATTAAATAAATTAAAGGAATGATTCACTTCTCCTTCCCCATGGATCTCTTTCCCATCAGGAGAAAACAGTTGCAGACACTCTAAGATGAAATGCAGTGGAGGCTTAGTTCTTGCTCATGTCATGGTGTAATTCAAACTGAAGGGTGTTGGGAATGCCTTCATGAACGCATTCAGGGATCTAGGTTCCTTCCATTTATTGATTCCATCATTCTTCATGATCTCAGAATAATCTCCCTCTGGATGGGAAGCAAAAATATTATGGAGCAGGGGAATTGGCCCAACTTACACCTATTCAAATTCTACTTGAGAAAACCAGTTAGGTGATCTCATCCACATGCAAAGGGTTGGAGATATGTACCATAATCTTATGCCATAGAAAAACAGCAGGGCATGGCTATTAGCAAGAACCATCACTCTTTATGACATATCCCGTCAGATTTCTTCTTATTTCCTATTGGTCAGAGTTGGGTCACAAACTCACTAACGTCACTTTCAAGAGGAATAAAACTTGTCATAATGATGGATGAGTTAGCTGGATCCTAAGATGACTACCAAGAATCCCCAATGACTACTGTTTGACTCTGAATATGCATGAGATGAGTGACTTTTGAGCCAGTAGAATTGATAACAAGTATGGTTTTTTTTTCGATGAAAAGGACAGCAGAATACCATCTTTGTAATTATATTTTATCACATTATATAAGATTAAGTTAGTCTTTTTTCATATCCACAATGCCATACCTAATGTATGCACATTAAAAGAGTGGGTTAATTAAAATTGCATTTGCAAGCTAAGCACCCATACCTTATGGCAAAGTCACTGGCTCAAGCAATTTCTCTACGGATACACACACCACAGTGGATCACATTGTCATGGGATAAGAAGGATAGATCACATGGTGACCTAGGAAATGAAGAACAAGTCAGGGGTCAGACTCACTTTTTTAAATAACATCTCATTCTGGGCAAAAACATTCAAATCTGAATCAATCTTTGCCATGAATACTGTCCTCAAGTGTCCCTTCCCACTAGACTCTGCTTATTTAAATTTTCTTTCTTTCTTTCTTTCTTTCTTTCTTTCTTTCTTTCTTTCTTTCTTT
>OU015748.1:48120714-48151138 GCA_907169655.1 Acomys percivali
TTTCTTTCTTTCTTTCTTTCTTTCTTTCTTTCTTTCTTTCTTTCTTTTGAGACAGGGTTTCTGTGTGTAGCCTTGGCTTTCCTGGACTTGCATTGTAGACCAGGCTTGCCTCAAACTCAGAGTGATCCACCTGCCTCTGCCTCCCCATGTACTGAGAGTAAAGGCATGCACCAACCATGCCTGGCTTGCTACTTCAAATTTTCAAACCATGTTATAACACTGCCATAGTGAGAACCAACTTCCAAATGTGTGACCCTATGGAAGAATACAAAGAAATAATATCCAAACTATGAAAGACTCCGTCTCTCTAGATGTACAGTTTGTGACTTAATGAAGGAAGTTCCCATGTTGAATATTCCATGTAGACAAGACTGTTCCAGAAGTTTACCATAGGAAAGTGAAGACTATGATCTACATTTGTAGCAAAATAGATTATCTATAAAACAACATCCTTAGGACAAGGTTGTGAGACACAGAACAGAAGACACAGCTATGCGGTGCCTGAACTCCTGACCTGCAGAAACACTGACATGCACAAATGTGTTAAGCATGTGGAAAAGTGTTGTGCATCCATTGACTACTACTATAGCTTGGATTAATCATGACTTCACACTAGAAGGGAAAGGAAGTCAATGCATCTGATCCATGGGAGAATAAACACCCACTTAAGATCAAGTTCTTTCAGCAAGGCTTATGGAATGCCAGGCTATTGGTACACGGGGAGTGATTGATATAGACTGCTTCCTGCCCCCCAAAAAATGCATGTCAAATGGTAGAGGCTGCTTGTTGGTAAAAGTCTAGGTTATAGTAGTGTCAGGGGAAAACATGAATAAAGTGTCAGAGGCAAACATATGAATATTATATCATACATATATGTGTGTAACATATAATATGTATATTATACATTACGTGCACGTGTTTTCCATAAAGTAGGATGGTATTTGAAATGACTAGTACAGGACTGGGAATGTAGCACAGTTGGTAACGGGCTTTCCTAGTAGGCGTAAAGCCGTGGGTTCTATCCTTAGCATCACATAACCCAACTCTGTGATCCCAGCACTTCGAAGGTAGAGACAAACGATTAGAAGTTCAAGTATCTTAGGCTAAATAATAAGTTTGGGCTACATGAGACCCTGACTCAGAAGAAACGTGTGTGTGTGTGTGTGTGTGTGTGTGTGTGTGTGTGTGTGTGTGTGTAAACATAAGCAATAATTAAGTTCCAGGCCTCTTTGAGAATCTGATTAAATTCTGGAAAGCCCAAAGGACAAATTTTAAAATACCTATATATAAAATTCTGCATAGAATTTAAGGAAGCCCCTAAGTTAGGGATGTAGTGTTTAGGGCCTGGGGATGTGAGCTGCTAGGTCATGGAGGAATGTGGTGTATGATGATATATAAAAATGTTTAGGGAAAGCCTCAGATAATCTTTATAAGACAGAAAATATATGAAATGCTACCTTGGACTGGAGAGCATGGTGAGGTTGGAGGGAGGACAAAAGATAGAGTTTTCTGGATTATCTCACATTAGTAATTAGTTTGTTACAAAGCAGAGCCAGGGCCCCAGAGCGAGAGAAGCCACAGAATAGCACCGGGAGGAGGAGATGACAAGAAGACAGCTGACTTGTTTAGCAGGAGCAAGAGCTACACCTTTCAGATGAGTGAGGACATCATCTTCTCTGTCACCTATGCTGGGGGCAAAAAGGTAGACACAGGAAAAAAAAAAACAGAACATGTGCCTGTACAGGGTCACTGATGTCTACATTAGAGCTGTTTAATTTTTTCAATTCAATAACCAAACTCAAAATTAATATTTAGCATTTTCCAGACCAGCTAGATAACTACCTCGTAACCAGTTGCTTATCTCTTTGGTTACATTTGCCTTGCTTTTGTGTCTAACAATTAGCACTATGATCATCGACACGGCTTGCTGATGAAACGAACAGAGGGGAAATTACAATGTAAACGGTGCAGTCTTGCCAAGTGAAATCAAATAAGTTGGCATATTTGAAGATGAGGAGAATGTCATGTGGCACAAAGACACAGACCCAAGCCAGGCTTAAAGGACTTGCTGGATATATTCCTTCCTGGGAGAGTGACCAACTTTATTATGAATTAATTTTATTCAGTTGAATTGGTTTGATCCAGAATTTATTTATTTTTAATCTGTGAGTTCATTTTCCGGCAGCCATGAGATCTGCTCACAAGCAGCATGCCTTCCTCTCCTTCTGCGCATGCAGCAGGAATCCACTTCAGAGACCTCGACGCTGAACAGGATATATGATCAGTTCTGGCTAGTGGGTTGCCAGTATAAAGAGAGAGAGCCAGAACACTTACTTGCAGTATGATTGATTCCAGCAATAGCCTGGACTCCACTAGCCTTTGAGATTGGCCTCGGCATGGTCATGTGTCACTTAACAGAAGACATGGTAGGCAAACAACATAGATTACTGCTCCAAACCTAGGGGATTCTAGGTACATTAGCTGATGTAAATTAATGATGCAACCAAGAGGAAAAGTAGAATTTGGAGTGATATCTTAGGTGGTAAAGAACTTGCCTTGCAGGCATTAAGACATGAGTTTGGTGTCTCCAAATCCACATTTTAAGAAGTCCAATGTTGTAGAGTACAAGAAGGGGCAGAGACAGGACACAGGGGTGTGGAGGCACTCTCTGAAGCTTGCTGGCTGGCTAGCCTAGTCTACTCAGTGAGTTCCAAGTAAACAGCATCCAAGGAACAACAGCCAAGGTTTTCTTTTGGAATTCAGCACACACATGCATGCACATGTACACACACACACACACACACATGCACACACACTCACACGCATGTACATACCTATGCATACATGAATTTACGTATAAACAAACAGCTGGCTCAGGATGTACATTTATTATGGAAGGGAGGATACTGCTGTAGGAATATACCATACTGTCTTATGGAAATTTTCTGTATCATGAATAGGTTCTAAAACAATGATAACATGATTTAAAAGAATAGTATAAATAATTACATAAACCAATACCATAGCTTTGGCAATCAGATGTTTTGTACTGTACTATGATTGTGTTCAGTTGACAGTGTGGTAGATGTATTGATATGATTATGGTCACTCACAAATGAGAAATAAATTTTGTTTGCTGTTAGGGTGGCTTTGATGTCACCAAGTGATAGGAAATTTTCAACTCCATTATAATCTCATGAGATCACAGTCCTGTACACAGCCCTTTAGAAAAATATGCTACAGGACACATAGCTGTGTTGTTAGGAGACTGCTCACGGGCTTATGAACTTTCAGGAATTATCTGGAAGATATAAGTAGAAACTGAGTCCAAGTTCTCTCCCTTTATACTTACTCCAGGTTATGTTTGGCCAAGAGGTAATTCTGGTGGGAAATTACAGGGCAAGAGGAAATGAGGTGAAAGTAGTAGGTACTAGCCCACTCCTCTGGCTCCCTGATTTTGGCTGCCACTTCCTCATCTTGTTCTAGAAGATGCACTTGGACCTAAGCTTTGGTACTACACCAGGTTTTCCTTAGTCCCTGCCCCTCCCTCATACATGTATAAATATGGAGAGTATAAAATGTCCCCGAGCCACCACAGTTTGACCTTATGCTTTCTATAGTGCTGGTACCTGACTGGGGTACCAACGGTGGCTTCTGGAAAAGGTCAACTTCCACACATTCTGTGCTGTCAGGTGGTGTGACTTAAAGTGCCATTGTCATCTCTAGGAGTTTGGAATTTGTATTAGCATCTATTGTGAGAAATAAGGATATCCCTCTCATTTAAGACGCTAAGCATGGCAAATTAAAATATAGTTTAGCATTTGTCGGCATCTTCATAGCATGTAAAGTTAGCCTGGGAGGAGATGACAGGAATTGGTTTCCTTGAAAGAGTCTGGCTCTTTCTCCCGCCGAGAAACCGTGATCTAGATAAGGAATGAAGGCAGACAGACCCGAATGTGTGTGCTGGTGCTCTGGGTTGCTTTAGATGGAGCTTTTAAGCTTCTCTTCCTGCATCCATCAAAGGCAGATCATAGAGCTACCTCGGGGAGCTCAAAGGTTGAGATAATGCACATAAAATGCTTAGCAGACAGCTTGACATTTAGTGTATGTTCTACATATGAGAGCTAAGGCTCCCTCATCTGTGACAGCTACAATTAAACTGTTCATAACAATCAGCTAAGGGATCAGGGTCCAGGGAAAAGCAAATTGAAACAATGGGCAGAGGCTGAGAAAGAGCCAGCGCAGAGCAGAGAAGGGTAGGGTAGCTATAATAACATTCACGTACAAAGCCACAAAATAGGAAGTCCCTTGGAGAAGACCCCTGATGAGGAGCAACGATAGTGGCAGGAATGATAGCTGGACCAAAATCTGCCCATAGCTGGTTGCCTGTGGAGTTAATCCATCTGCTAAGAGTGTCTGGGAGACGAAGTGAGTAAAGCTGTTCATTTGCCACAAAGAGAAACACTCCAATTATCCTTAAAGCGATCATCCAGGGCTGCTGCAAGGATTACACCTTTGCTGAAATTTGATAAAAGTGGCCCAGCTCCAAGAAGGTGTCAGGGCATGCCAGGCCATTGGTTTTGTTAAGCTTTGGGATGCTTACTTGCCAGGTGGGATACGACATATGACATGGAGCAGTCACCTAAGCACTAGCTGAGTCAACACATCCTCTTGGGCTTTATTCTCTTGCCAAACTTTCTTCTCTAGGAATGATGTGCTCCAGCCAATCAGGGAGGAGGATGGCCCCAGGTCAGCCCTCCTTCAAATCTCTGCATCTCCCTAGTGTCTATCCCACCAATTAGGCCAAATCTTTTCTATATACTAAGGGGAAATTTGGCACCCCATTGATGTTTTCATTACTAACGGTGCTGGTGGTAATAACAATCATGATTTTTATAGCACTTTTATCCAGTGTAAGCAGCTAACAGGAAATAATGCATTCCACCAGCAAAAATGTCCTGTACTCAGACATTTTTCTGTGTCTCTCCTACACACACACACACACACACACACACACACACACACACACCTGAAATAGATATACCACACAAACACCATATATACATATGCATCACATAGGCATACACTCATGCCTTACACCAAACACACCATCCATACAGTGTACACACACTGCCCATCCCCAGTATACAGCACATGTAATACATAGCACATACATATTACACAGATATGCAAATATACCACATAGCATACTATATGCCATTATATACAGACCACACACACACACACACATACTATAAATACACATACTAAACACTACACATGAAAACCCCACCACATAGACACACAAATGTATGAAACATGTTCCATAACTAAAATATGCCACACAGACTCACCAAAACCACACAAACATATTCACACCAAGCATCTAACACATAGTGCATCTTGTTTCATGGCAACAGCTCGTGATTAATCTCCTTGAGAATCTATAACATGTTTTTTGCTTTCTTCGTTCTTATGGTGCCTTCAAGAGAGAAAAAGCAATTATTTCAACCATTAGAAAATGATAATGTTCTGATGCTAGGGTCCCAGTGATGTCCCATATAATATTGACTGTGAGCAAGTCAAATACAGACAGAATGACAGAGATGAGATGCCAACTCCCAAAAGTCTGAGTAAAAGGAAGAAGAATCAGTAGGGCGCACCTGGGCTGGGTGGGGAGTCCGGGGATCCTGCATTTGAGGCAGGCAAATATAAGGCATAGTATTACAAACAAGAGTCTACGAAGCTTAGGCTCTGCTCACATCCTTCCCCTAACAATGCACTTGGCAACATAGGATCCTCTCCTTCACATACACATACATATATGCATACACATACGCATATGCATACACATACACATACTGTTCTCTTCTAACAAAGCACTCAGAAACTTAGGACCCCCTCTGCATCAAGCTACATGTATTCTCTACTCCAAAGAGTAGAGTAACTGTCTCTTCCAATGATAGCTGACATGTATGGACAATTTCTATTAAAATGTATTTCCCAAAATACCTGCTATAGGAATACAGGGATCAAACTAGTCTTTTTTTTAAAGATTTATTTATTTTATTGTATATGAGTGTTTTATCTGCAGAAGAGGGCATCAGATAACATCATAGATGGTCATGAGCCACCATGTGGTTGCTGGGAATTGAACTCAGGACCTCTGGAAGAACAGGTGGTGCCCTTAACCACTGAGCCATCTCTCCAGCCCCAGTCAAACCAGTCTTAACTGGTTTTAGGAATATGTACAGAAAAGGTAACCTGTGTTCCCTAAATAACCTTTTAGAGGAAAATTCTACTTTGTATCATGCCTATGAATAATTGGGTGTGCATATGATCAAAACCAGACACGCCATGGGCAGGGCCATGCCCTGGGAAGGAAAGCTTATATAATTCACCTGTCAACCAAAATAGAGGCCCCACCAATGAAAACCCTTAGCAACCGTATTCATCACTCTTAGTCTCTATAACAAAATCTTCTGGGAATGACTTTGGGACCTTTGAGTACTTTCTCAATCATGCTGCCCACTATAGAGAGAGAACATGATATTTCTGATTGGTGGTGTTGCTTTGCTTTTGAATAAAGTTTCCTTACTACTTTGTAATCTGCATGCATTTCCTCAGTTCCTTGATAAGGACACCAAGAACCTGAAGATGTCTAGTCCAGTTAGTAATCACAAGCAGGGGCTGAAAGATCAGGTGAACCCGCGGTAGACAGGCACAGGAAAACCAGGACTGGGAGAGGCATGTGGGGAGCTTGAGGTAGAACTCATTCTAATGGCATTGGGAATGTGTTCCTGCTATCCTGGAGTTGGTTGTGGCAGCATCACAGCATCTCTGGACACTGTGAGCCTGAGTCCAGGCTTCCCCTCTATTCCAGATGTACATCCCACAGTTCGCAATGCTTGTGTCTGTGTCTGTAGCTGTGTTCTTTGGAAGTGATGTTCCACAGCCTTTATCAGTAAGAGGTTTTGGCTTCTTTCATCTGAGCAGCTCAAGGGCCTTTGCTGTGTATTTTGGATCCCCAGATTTTCAGATGGAATGTCCCGTAAAAAAGCTTCTAGTTCCGGAAAATTCTCTATGAGTTACTCCCTGAACTCACTTCGGTAAACAGACTAATTGAGTAGAACTTCTTTGGTGTCTAACCAGCAAATGGCACCATAAAACTGTGGAGAATGTTAAGACGCAGCATCACCTTCACCCACCTAAATAACTGGAGTTGGGAGGAGACCTAGCATGAGGAACTGAGAGTGAAACGTTGCACAAAAGACAGTTGCTGAGGCCCTTCACACACCACATCCAGCCTCTCCACTTATCAAGATCTCTCACAGCCTTCTCCAGGGCCCAGGTATTTGAGTTGGCTTGGTCTTCCCCTTCTCACATTCTCTCCAGCACCTCAGAGATATTCTCAAACTTCAGATTTGGATCAGGATGTGCTGCCTGCACCCCAGCCCAGTCTCTCATGTCTACCTGAAACCATTCCACCTAAGCCATATCCAATCTCAATCCAAGTTGACTCTCAATCCTTTCTTCTGACCTAACCTGCTCTGTCCATATCAGATACAGAACAAAAGACATGCCCAGATCTCACTGCAAAAGTACAAATACAAAGTATAAAATATCAAGGCAATACCCACACTCCAACCCATCAGCCCTGTAGAAATTTTTGCTAATGAGAATTACCTAGATGAGCCCCAGGACACAGAACTTAAAGGAACATGACTAAACTTCATCAAAGAATTCAAGGGCTTTAAAGACAACACAGAGAAACAACCCAAGGAACTTAGAGAAAGACTTTAAAGAGAATAAAGCCTAAGTGATACTTTCTTTTAAAAGCTCCCGCAAATATAAAGATGAGGGAAATAATGAAGAAAATTCAGGATTTGAAAACAGAATTCAGTAAAGAGGAAGAAAGACTCAAGCTGAAATAGAGCTGGAGTTGAAAAGCCCAATAATCCAACTAGAAAATCCAAAGGAAATCCTTACAAATAGAATGAATGAAGCCGGTTATAGAATATTAAGACTTGGAAATAAGGTAGTAGAGCTAGTTGGAACTAGCAAAGAGGATTTTTTTAACCCAGGAAAGAAACATATATGTGGGTTGTGATAAAAATTCTAAATCTTTGACTCATGGGAATAGATGAGAGCAAAGAACCCAGGTCAGTGGCATAGACCAGAATTTCAACAGGATCCCAGAGGAAAACCTCCCCCAAATAAGAAAAGATGGCCCATACAAATACAAAAAGTACATAGAACACAAAGAGACAAGACAAGGTAAAAACAAAACATAACAAAACAAAACAACAATAACAACAAAAACCCCATGGCATATTATAGTTAAAACACTACATTTACAAAACAATGAAAGTGTATTAAAAACTGAGAGAGGAGCTGGCATGGTGGCACACTCCTTTAATCCCAGTAATCTGGGAGACAGACAGAAGCAGGTGGGTCTCCATGAGTTCGAGGCCAGCCTGATCTACAAAGGGAGTCCAGGACAGTCAAGGCTACGCATAGAACTCCTGTCTAGAAAAAAAAAAAAAAAACCTGAAAGAGGAAAAATAAAGACCACAGCTCACATACAAAGGAAACTCATAAGAAAGCAATATTTTGGGATAAACAGAAGAATGAAAATAGCCAAGAAATTGTAGAAAAAATATGAAACCATAGCTGCTAAAACACAAAGTACTGAGAATACACACACACACACACACACACACACACACAAACCATCCAAAATTAACAATTTAGTAACCACAATCAACACACATATTTAAACAACATTAAATATTAAAGTCCTCAGATCATCAAAAGATTTAAGCTGGATAAATGCATCAAGAAAAAACTCCATCCATCTATTAGATAGAAAGAAGGATGGAGTAAAGGGATAGAAAATGTACTCTGATCTAATGGGACAGAAAATAAGCAGGCACTGCTATCCTAAAATCTGGGAAAATAAACCTCAAACTAAAACTAATCACAGGAGATAAATAAGAACCCCCTATTCTAATCAAAAGATATTGCTATCTCAAAGAGTCATGCATTAAATTCTATTGCATGAAATTTCATATATATATGAAATTATATACATATATAATATAAAATTATATATTCAGAATAAATCCACCCATTTGTAGCAGTTGATTTCAATACCCTACATCTGGACAGAAATTAGAGAAACCAACATCAGAATTAAATGACATTATACTTAACAGATATTTGCTGAATACTTAACTAAAAAACTAAAAAATATGCATTCTAAACAGTAAGCAACTCTAAAATAAACCAAATCCTGAGAAACAAAACAAATCTTTACAGAAGAGGGAGGGAGGATGGGGACAGGAAGGAACAAATGAGGGGATCACAATCAGGATGTAATCTGAATAAATTATATTAAATTAAAAAAACAAATTTAGAAAAGCTGAAATCATTCTGACCATAATGAAATAAAGCTTAAAGCTGACAGCAAACAAATCCCTTGTAAATACAAACTCATTACTGAATTATTAATGTATCAAAAAAGAAAAAAAAGCAGAGTAAAAAATCTGGAAAAAATGAAAATAAAAACTCAACAAAACCCCTGGGATACACTGAAAGCAGTATTATGATGAAATTTATAGTCCTAAGTGACTACTTTAATTATAAAAATCAAAAAGAGCAAAAATAAATGACCTAGTGATACAACTCAAAATTTTGGAAAACCGGAAACAAATCAAATCCTAAACCAGTCACCAACAAGAAATACTAAAAATTACATCAGAAATGAATTAAATAAAACCAAATAAAGTCATGCAAACAATCTATGAAATTAAGAGCTGTTTGTTTCTTTCAGGAGAAAAACTAGATTAACATATCCCTGGCCTAACGAGAGAGAGAGAGAGAGAGAGAGAGAGAGAGAGAGAGAGAGAGAGAGATTTTACAACATATGGCAAAAATTCAGAATATTGTGAAGGAATACTTTAAAAATCTGTCCTCCATTAAGTTGGAAATACCAAAAGAAATAGACAGATTTCTAGGTTCAGCCCAACCACCTAAATTAAACCAAGAGAAAGTTAGCAACTTAAACCACTTAAACAGACACATAATGTGGAGAATAAAATAGAAATAAAAGGCCTTTCAAAGTAAATGAAAAATAAAAGATCAGGACAAAGTGGAGTCGTAGAAAAATTCTACATACTTTCAAAGAAGATCTATATTCAATCATTCTTAAACTATTTAAAAGAACATAAAAACAAAGTGCACTCCCAAACTACTATGAAGCCAGTATCACTCTAATACCAAAACCAGGTAGACAGCAATAAGACAAAACAAAGCAAAGCTCTAGGCCAATATGCTCAAAGGACATAGATTCAAAACCCTCAATAAAATATTTGTAAACTGAATGAAGACTTAAATCAAAAAGAATATCTACCATGATCAAGTTGGCTTTATTCTTGGTTCAATATGTGCAACTCAATTCATGGGATAAACTACATAAACGGAACTAAATACAGAAATCATATGACCATCTCAATAGTTGCCTGTGCTGACTGGTTTTATGTCAACTTGACACAAGCCAGAGTCATCCGGAAGGAAGGAACCTACATTGAAAAAAAAATCTCTGTAAGCTCAGGCTGTAGGGCACTTTCTTAACTAGTGATTGATGGAGGATGGGCCGGCCCACTGTGGATGGTGCTCTGCCAGGATGGGTGGTCCTGGGTTCTGTAAGAACACAGACTGAGCAAGTGATGATGAGCAAGCACCTTCTGTATCAGCTCCTGCCTCCAGGTTCGCTTGAGGTCCTGTCCTGACTTCTTTCAGTGATGGACTATGCCTGTCGAAGTAAACATCAGCCAAATAATCCCTTTTATTGCCAACCTGCTTTTGGTCATGGTGTTTTATCACAGCAATAGAAAGTCTAACTACGACAGCGCAGAATAAAAGCATTTGAGAAAACCGAACATGGCTTCATGATAAAAGTCCTAAACAAAGTGGGACTAGAGAGGACCTAGCTCAGCATAATAAAAAATAATGTATATATGAGAAATATACAGCCAACATCATCCTAAATGGAGGAAAGCTAAAGCAATCCCACTGAAATCGGGAATGAGAGATGGCTATCCACTCCCCCTCTTCAATATTGTACTCAATGCACTAGCTGCCAAAATAAGGCAGAGAAGAAACTTAGAAAATAAGGCAGAGAGGGGAAAAATAGGAGAAGTCAAACTATCCCGATTTACAATGGCATGACATTATACATAATAGATCCCAAAAATTCTTCCAGAAAACCAACACAAAACACCAGAAGCCGTCTTTTGATTTGTTAGTCAGGGTTGTCCGAGAGACTCTAAGAACATAACAATGCATATGGAGCACAAAAATGACCAGTGTGATACAACAGCCCTAGTATATAGTATAGGTATAGTAACGGCACACATATCTTAGCAGTCACCAGCTCTCTAGTTAGATGGAAGCCCACTCAACAAGAGAGAAATGATGCCTGGTACTGGCATCCTAGCTATCTGTGGTTAGTGAAGTCATGGATCTTGGTGGAGAACCAACCTCTTTCCTAAACCAGCACAATCCCTAATCACAATGTGAGCACTTGTCCTCATACCTACAGACAAGCGCGGTCCTCACCCCTCAGCAAGAAAACTGCTTTTTGCAACAAAGGGAGACCATTACACAAAACCACAACAAATCAAAATATAGAATTATGGAGCCCAGGCCCAAAGCAAGTTTCTACAGCACAACTCAGATACCTAAGCTTCAAGGATTTTTGTGGAAGTGCTGGTGGGGGGGAGACTGTAGCATGCTGAGGGACAAGGAGTTTTCTATGAGATATTCTGCTCTTACAAATGTCAGGAGCCATAGCTGTGCCATCTCACAAACATAACTGTCTAAATAGGACCTGACCAAGGATGACACCGACAGACATGCTAACCTGGAAAGGAAAAACTCTCAAAGCCTATAGCTTAGACAAAAAGCCACAAGCAACTAAAGGATGCTGAGAGCAGGAGAAATAGTCTTCCCGAGGGAAGAAGAGCACACCAATTTGTTATCCAATACGAAGCGATCAGTCTTGAAAACATGCACACAAAGTAGGTTATATTTATGTATTTAGATAAGCACACATATATGTGTGTGTGTGTATATACTCATACATGTGTAAATGTGTATATATATATATATAACAATTAAAGAAAAAGAATAAATTTATCATTTTTAGCAATCAAGAAGGTATACATGAGAATGTTTGGTGGGAAGAAAAGGAAGGGATAATGGTGTAATTATAATCTCAAAAACCTAAAACATTATTTAAAAAAGTTATAGGTTTAAAGAAGAAGATAGTTGCTGATATCCAGAGAAACTGCCTATCAGAGGAGAAGCCACCAATGAGATACAGCTTAACTCATGGTGGCAGACATTGACTGTAGAGAAGTTTAGTCAACTGTTGCCTTAGACAGTCTTGGTTCAGTTCTCACTTCCACCTTTGGCACGCTCTTGAGGACGGTATTAATATCTTTCATTTGTGACAATAAATATCTTAATGCTCCTCTCTCTGGGTGCTTTGTTCTTGGCACAATGGGAATTAGGTAGGTTTGTGTGAATACATCTGCCTAGCCCAACACTGCCCAGGGATTCTTCATAATCACAAGAGGAGATGCTACATATAACACTTACTTTTAGAGTATATATTGTTTGGTTTTGTATATATCAACTGCTGTCTTCTAAATTGAATCATACTTTATGTATATTTCTATCGCTCAAAAGTATATTGCAATGGTCATTTATGTTGACAGATGGAGCACCGGCTAATTCATTTCCATTTATATGTCATTGCCACACTTTATTTATGCCTTCTATTGGTATAATATTACATTCCCTAAATCTTTGCAACGACAAATATTCCTGTTGTAAACACGCCTGCAGATGTGTAAGAGTATTTTCTCCACAGAGTAACTGGTTGGTCGGATATTCAAATCTTGAGCTTTGCCACAAAACAAAATGCCTTTCCAGGTTTCAGCACCCCCCCACCCCCATCCCCCCCACCCCCACCTTACACTCTCAGGAAAGACTAAATCTCTCACTGCCCTGTTGACATCGGGAATTGCGGAACCTCAAAACCTCCTTTTGTCATTGTAACACATAAACGGAAGAATGGGTTCCTTTTGAATTTTTTTAAAATGTTTTTTACTTAGTAGCAGGGCAGCAAGCCTGGCTTCTTGCACTGGAATATTTTCCATAAATATGAGCCTCCCATCATGCACCAGCTTCTGAGAACTCTTGCTCTTTCTACACTTTTTGTCTTTGCAATCCTTCCTCAAATGGAATGCTTTCATCACCACCATTTCCCAGCCTCCCCCTAATTGCTTTGGAAGGTTTATTTAAGTCCAATCAACTTTATGAATCTTAATCTCTATCGAGTAACAGAGAAACTCTGTCCCTTTTCTGTCTTTCAATATAATAGGTTGTTGGCACTAATCAATGTAAGATTCAAGTCCTTATTTCTTTGTGTGGTTTAATATTGTCAACTTCTTCCCTCTCCAATCTGCCAGTAGATTTTAAGCTCCCTGAAGATGAGGACCGAATCTCATATTTGCCTTGTATCCACTATGGCTCATTGCACAAGTGCTGGCAACACGAAACTGCTCAATAAGTACTGAATAATCCAAGGGAAGCTCAATAAACAACGATTGCTTAATTGATTAGCTCCATCAATAAATCTTGCTTTGAACAGAGTAGAGCCAGTGAAGATACTTAAAAGGCAATCTGGGTTGCTGTGCCTCTGGATGGGGGAAACTCTCTCAATATAAAGTCTAGTGGGAGATGGCAGAAAGGTAAGCCTGCTGTCACCGTCACCCCTGCAGGGAGCCTCTGAGACCACAGGGACTGAACTCAATACCTTTAACTATTTGAACTTGGACACACTATTTGACTTCTCTAACCTCCAACTGTTTCATCTGTAAGAATGAAGAGAAAAAAAAAAAAAACCCATAGAACCTACTTCCCAGGTCACTAAGGATGTGAAGAGTAAATGCACATAAAGTGGTTAGCCCAGTGCCTGCCCCATTACAAATCCTCAACAAAAGTTAATTGATATTCAACACCCATTGATCTTACAGAGCCGGTTGAGGGAAACAGTATAAGAAAACTTTAACGTGACACAGATAATACCCTCTGCTTTAACGTTTTCTAGGCAGCGCACATTTTAATCTCCTCACATTCTTTGTGAGGTAGACAATGAATGAAGCTTGAACAGGTGAGTGAGCTAGAGGGTCAGCTGGAGAATACTGTTGCTTCTAATACAAGGTTGCCTCTAAGGTTTGAATATAAAATGTTCCCCCACAGGCTTGGGTTTTTGAACAATTTTGTCCCCATCTAGTGATGGGTCCTTTCGAGTATGGGTCTAGCTGGTGAAACTGGGGCCATAGTGGTGGTGGAGCTTGAGGGCCAGATGCTGATTCTGCCTCTTCTTCACCATGCCTGCCTTTCTCCATCTGCAGAGATAGAAGAGGCTACTGCATGCTCCCCTGCCACTGCACCAGCTGAGGCACTATTCCTTCTCTGCTGTGATGCAATGTTTCTTTCTGGGAGCCCAAATAAAACACTTCCTCTCTAAAAATATTTCTGTCAGGAATTCTGTCTCAGAGTTGAGAAAAGTAACCAGTGCAGCCCCTTTCCTTCTCCTTGGTTGTTAGAAAGGGTCTGGGGAAAACTTTCGGCATTGAGTTATGTATGTCATCATTTCTCAAATATGCCTTGGGGACCTTCTTTTTACCAGGCACCATTCTGGATGCCCAGATTTGCCCTAGGGGCTGTTGAATAAAGCAGACTAACTTCTTCAGCTTAAAGTCTCAAGGTTGATTCAAAGTACATACTTATGAAGCCCAAGTGTCATCAGGCTCCATGACTAAAGCCCCACTACTGAGGATGGCTTTATTCCTCTCAGACGTAACAAATAGGAAGGGACCAAATAGGTGAGATTGCAATCCTTGTATATTCTGCAAGGCTCCTATTTGAGTAGATGATAGAGAAGACCGTCTTTATGTTTGTATCCTGCCCCTGCCCCTTACAATGTTATGCGGTCCACAAATAATTTGCAAGAATGAAGCCCTACTTGGGTGGGGCTGTACCCACTCTTATTGAGGGTCTCACAGGTAAGGTATGCTTTTGCAGAGCCAACTCTAATGCAAATCACCTCAGTCTGAGGTATGATGACAATCTGGGCCAAGGGACCAAGGTAGTGTATTGGAAGAGAGGGCAGGTGAAAAACATTGGACACCTTTGAGCATCTAGTGCATGCTGATGGAGGAAAAGCAGTTCACTTGGAAGGCAGTGCCAATATGTGCAACGTCTACAAGGAGCTGCTGGCTGGGCCTCTGACCCAGGGTAGTAGACGCAGTGTGATAGCTATGATTAAGAAAGCAGCAGGCTCCTCTCCTCACTCATCACTCACCACCTATGGCAGACCAGAAAGCTGACCCCAGGGTCATGAGAGTAGGAGAATTGTCCCTGTCCCTGACTGCCTGCAACACTTTTAGGAGAGCAGGCCCTGCACTTTGCCTGGGCAACAAACAAGCTAGAGCTGACCCTGGTTGGGGAAGTTGAGGGTAAGCAGTCCCTAGGGCTGGAGAGCAGGAGAGCCAGAACAGTCCCTTGCCTGCTGCAGAGCTCAGGAGAGTGGGTCATGCTCCTACCTGGGCAGCACAGAAGAGCTTCTTCTGATGACATGGGCGCTGATGAGTCAGCCCCTAGGGCAGGAAAGCAGAAGAGTTGTCCCTACGCCTTGATGGATACAGCATTGGGTAGGATAGGAGAGCTCACCCCAGTGGTGTGGATGCAGGAGAGCCAGTGGGATGACTAGCTCAGATACCTCCAGGCCTTTAAATTAACACATTCTGACATCTACCCTCATTGATGAACTCTGTGAAGGGGCCAGTCCTACAGATCCAAAACTAAAGGATCTCCATGACACAGGGCAACAACAGGATATCTGAGAGAAGTCCAAGTGATGTTCTGGTATTGATAATGTAGCAGAAACCAGAGGCCTTGTACCAGACCAATGAGTCATTGGAATGAGCATTTGAAAGCAATGAAGTGTGGACAAAAGAGTTGAACACACTGTGACAACTACAAATTTCATGATGAGATTTTTTTCCTCTGTTGGGGAGGGAGGTTGCAAGGGTAGAGCATGTGTACAATGGGAGGAGGAAATGAGTGAAATTGGGGTGAGGATGTGAAATTCACACACACACACACACACACACACACACACACACTAAAAAGGGTTTTTTTGTTTTTGTTTTTAGCAGAAGGCAGAGCTTTGGTGGAATGACAAACAGAGTTTCACTGAAATTTTTTCCCCCACAGGAGTTTGATCCTGAGTTTTAGTCTTAATTTTGGCCAGATGATTCTCGGAGACACACTTTTTTTTTCATCTGCAGCATGAGGGTAAGTAATAACAGCAGTTTTGCCAAGTCCTGCACAGACTCAGTGGAACTGCCTGTGTGTGCAATGAGAGCATTCTGCCCTATGAGTGTAGGGGAAAAAAGGAGCCCTGGGAGTGGGCACACCATGCTGGGTACCAGCCTCCAGCCACTGAGCTAGTTACACAGGAGAGTCACCACTCCTTCATCATGCTCACTTTTAGAGGAGGAAAGTCACAACAGCATGTGACATGTCCTATGTGAATCAGGGGATGATAATAAGTTAAAAAAAAAAAAAGAAAGAAAGAAATAGAGCTGCTAATCTGCAGCGTCTTATTCAGATGCAAAGACACATCACCACCATTCTCCTGAGCTGGCATTGTGCCTTCCTGAATGCCTATAATCAAAATGTTCACAGGCTCTGCCCCTGCCCCACTAGGACGAGTGATGTGGGTCCCCCAAGGAGCAGACATATAAAACCCTTCCAAAGGGAGATAGAATCAAGGGACCAGAAGCAAGATGTGGGGCCACTTCAGGCTATACTAAGTGAGCTATGGTAAGCAGGAGAAGATAGAGACTATTGGAAAGGCCCATGGAACAGAGGCTGTGATGGGTCTACATGGTGAGCAGCCTGGGTGTGCTACATGGAACCGTATCCTGATACTGAAGAGTAGAAATGAATCTGCTGGTGTAATATGCTCAGTAGCACAAAGATAAAGGGGATCGGAGTCAGGTAGAATACAAAGGTCAAAAGAGCTCATTGATGGGACATGACCGCAGTAAGCAACTGAGCTCAAGCTTACACTCTAGACACAGTCGAATATGTCATCCCACTTCACTGCCCTGCAGAATTTGAACTGCTTTCTGCCATTAATTCCATGATTTTCCTAGGACACAGACAGTTCTCAAGCAAAGAGATTCAGAAAGGTATGAACTGTGGGTAAATGGGTTATGGTGGGACACTGTTGGCATTTGCTAGTCCTGACTTAGAGAAGTCAAGAGTGTTCCATGTGAGCCAAGAAGTTTCATGGGAGTGGGCAGGGAGCAGACAAAATGTGCTTATATTAAATATGTAACCTTTCAAAAGTCTTTAAATATAAATGACAGTATACACATAGGGGCCGGAGCATTGGTAGAGAAAGCATGACATCTGCATTCTCAACAGTCAGGAGACTAAGGAAAAAAGACTGTCACAAGTTCGAAGGAAGCCTGGACAACAGAGTGAATCCCTGAAACAAACAAACAAATGAACAGACACAAGTTTGTTTGGGTGTTTGGTTTTGGTTTTTTTGAGATAGCGTTTTTCTGTGTGGCTTTGGCTATCCTGGAACTCACTCTGTAGATCGGGTTGGCCTCAAACTCACAAAGACCTGCCTGCCTTTGCCTCTGGAGTGCTGGGATTAAAGGCATATGCCATCACCACCCAGCCAAAATTAAGTTTTACTAGTTCACTGTGACTAAAGGTGGCTTAAGTTGGGAGACCCAGGAAACACATTGTGCAGAACCAAGGAAAATGTTTTCATTTCTTTGAAAGCCAGAGTAAAAAATAAACATAGTCTAGCCTCAATTTTAGTCATTTTTATACCAACTAAGGCACAAAATAATAGCATTTAATATTATATTATGGGATAAGAAAAGTATAATATCAAAGAAGGCCCCTATGGAATTCCCAACATGATCTTTTACATGGTTTCAACAAACAAACCACCAAATTTCATGCATGAATAAGGCACAAGTTTACTTCTCTCACACAAGCTAAATCCAATTAGCAGCAAGGTCCTTCATTCTACCACATGTGGCTCTGAGGCACTCCTGGGTATCACATTTGAGCAAAAAGGGAGGATGACACCTGGGAGGTTACATGTAGACATTTTCCAGCCATGTCTGGAGTAATTCACGTCTCCACTCAAGCCTATGGCTAGATGATTAGACTTTGGCTTCCATCCCATGGCTACACATCCAGGTACAAGGGTTGCTGGAAAATGCATCCGAGATTTACTCCAGAGAGATGAGGATGCATTCTGTGAGAAGCAAGCCATGTTTTGCACAAAGGGAGAGAGCATTTGAAATCTGACAAAATAGAAAGGGAGCTGCAAAGTTGGGTGGATCTCCTAGACATCAGTAAAGGTAAAGACTAATAATTATTTTCCTGTCACAGTGAACAAATAGTTGACAAAGCAACTTAAGAGAGGAAGGATTTATTTTGGGTCACAGTTTAAGGAATTCCAGTCCTTCAAGGCCCAGATGGCATAAGGACAGGGATAGCTTGGCCTCTGACAGTGGGAAAGTACAGTGGCTACTTTCATACATCTAAGCAACTGAAGAAGCAGAAAGAGTGACAGTGATTGGCTGGCTGGCTCTTTTTTTTTTTCTTCTTTATATTCAGTTTAATACCTCAGCCCATGGGATACAACAGTCCACATTCATAGCAGGTCTCAACCCCTCCGTTGCTCCTCTCTGGAAACAACCTTAGATGCACCCAAAGGTATTTGTCACCAATGCCTCAGTGTGTTCCTTAATCCAATCAAGCTGACAAGCAAAACAAACCATCAGAGCTGGATTGTTCTTTGCTGGTGTTAGGTTGATGCTTTGTTAGTTCTGGGCTAGTGTTCTTGGCTCAGTGCATTGTAAACCCCTGTAGTTCAGTGGTGATAGTCATAGGAGTGGAAAGATACAGTCTTCTTTATCCCTAACTGGATGACTTCTCCCATGGCAAGTCACAAAGCTACTGTTCATAGCTCACAGTGGTACTTGAACCACCACCTCATAGGCATGGCTTCCTCTAATGCTAAATGGTGGATAGATGCAATTCTTATTAGGAATCAGAGATCTGACCTAGCTGCTAAAGCAGGATGTTCCTGGCAAGTCAGTAAAAAGCAATATTCAAGGACGTGGAAACTAGGAAGGTGGCAAGCCTCTTAGGTGGATGTCCTTTTTCTAAGACTCAATCTGGGCTAGACACTTTTGGCTGATTGTGGTCAATGTGGCCAACCCACCACAGACAGTGATCCTGCCCAGCATGCTTCCAACTTCCTGTCCCTTAAAAGCAGCTGCTTCTTTCTAGAAGAGAGCAACCCTGTTCCTGATGTAATTGATAAAGTAAGTCCAATAGTGTTTGTTGATAGCATTATGTGTACTAAGCTTGCTGCAGGCACACCCACTTTTCTGTGTCACCAAAAGATCTTCTGATTTCCTCCTGGTAATTACTGGGAATAGAATCTTACTGTACAGATGAGGTAAAGGAAGCTTGGGGAGGTTTAATAACCAGTTCAAGTTCATCTGGCTGCTAGCAGGTAGCCCCACAGAGTCCATCTATCTCTAAGTCCAGTGCTGCCTCTATAAATTCACAATAGGCCATGGGACATGAAAAGCAAGCAGTAGCTGGGCTCAAGATTTAAGTAAGGGATCTGGAGTAATCAGTCAGTAAAGTTCTTGCCTTGAAAGCCTAAAGAAAGCCTTAAGAAGTGAGTTCAATTTCCTACATCATATAAAAGGCTGGACATGGTAGCACATGTTTACAGTTTTAGTATGGGGAGGCAAAGACACTTAGATCACTGAGGCTCCCTACCCAATCAATCTAGACTAATTGGTGAGCCCTGTTTTCTGATGAGATACTTGGTCTCTCAAAAAACAAAATGTACCGATTCTGAGGAATGACGCTCAATGTTGAAATCTGGCACACACACGGGGATGTTTCAGAAAGTGTCAGAGGCCTCAGTCTGAATCTTTGTAGTCAGGAAAATACCTATCTTCAAGCACAAAGTCCTACAGCAGAGATTAGGAGACTGACTGCCAAGTTCATGGGAGAAAGAAGTATGTGTCACCAATTTTGGTCACCAATTTGTCACAAAGTGAGACAACAGAAATGACTTTTACAACCTTGTATGGTGTCTCTTGCTGCTTACCTCAGTGCCAAAAACAAACAAACAAACAAAACAAAAAACAAAAAAACCAATATTCACTCATTCATTCTTTTTATTCTTTCTTTGCACACAGACTTACTGAGCAGCTACTCAAAGCCATACCTTGCAGTGGACTGTAGAGATAGCAATGAATGCACTAAAGGCCCTGGGCCCACCCCTCTCACAGACTCCAATGAGGTGGGCATATTGCAACATAGTAATTAGAAGTAATTAGCAGATTGTTTCCAATTGGGCAGCACAGCAGCCAGGATTTGATTCCAAAAGTAACTCTGGCTTCAGGGAATCTCTCTGAAGAAGGAACCTCTGAACTGGAACTTTCCCTGACTCCTGCACAGCTCCCTGGCCTTATGTGAAGCCTAGGACTTGTGTTCCAGAAGCCTGCCTTCTTGTGGATGATTTGTGATCCTGGACAGATAAAAGCCTCTTAGTTGCCACATTGGTCCATGGGTTTTTGTTGTTGTTTTTGGTTTGTTTGGGTTTTTTTTTTTTTAATCCTGGAATAAGAAACTCTACACATGGAAACCCTTCTCTGCTTTTACAGCTTTTTAAAGTAATTAATTAATTTATGTATTCACTTTACATCCCAATCATAGCCCCTTCCCTCCTCTCTTCCCAGTCTCACCCTCCCTCCCTGTCTGACCCTCTTTCCTTCTTTCCCTATCTCCCTTCCTCTATCCCTCAGAAAAGGGGAGCACCCAATCCATTCTAGCAAATGGAGACAACCTCTATTCCCCTTATTAGGGGACCCACATGAAGATCAAGCTGCCTATCGGCGTCTGGGTGCATGGTCCTTGGCTAGTGCTTCAGCATTTGCAAGTCCCCTGAGCCCAAGTTAGTCAGCCCTGTTGGTTTTCTTGTAGAGGTCTTGACCCCTGTAGGTCTTTCTATCTGTTCCCCAACTCTTCCATAAGGCTTTGTGCACTCTGCCCAATGTTTGGCTGTGAGTGTTAGCATCTGTTTCGAGCCAGCTATGCTAGATTCCTGTCTGCAAGCATAACAGAGGGGGTTCTCTCCCCCAGTATAGGGCTCCGATTGGGCCAGGCATTGGTTGGATGTTCCCTCTGTCTCTGTTCTGTCTCTATTCCTGCACATCTTGTAGACAGGGTAAATTTGGAGTCAAAGTTTTTGTAGGCAGGTTGGTGTTCTCCACTAGGAATCGTGACTGGTTAGAAGGTGTCCTCTTCAGTCTCCATGATCCACACTACTAGGAGTCTTAGTTAGAGTCACCCCCATATCCTCCCAGGAGCCTACCCTGTCCTAGATCTCCAGCTTGTCTTAGAGATGCCCCCACCTGTGGTTTGTCCTCTCTCTGCAAGCCCTCTGTCTTCCTGTGCCCCTGCTCTCCCCACATCTGATCCTTACCCTCATTTCCCTCAGCACCCCCTCTCCTATTATGACCCCTCTCTTAAACCACTTTAAAAGAATAGTACCTGAGACTAACACTGTGTTTCAGAAGATTTGTCTTCCCATCATTTCTTCTTGTGGTGGAGGCAGCCTGACTAGAGTGGGGCTATCTCTCTGTGCAATGGCTTGTCCTAACACCAATTGTGCTTAGATGGATCCTGGACTTACAGAGCTCGTGACAGCTCTGGCTGTGAGAGTCCCAACTGGGCAAGCTGTCGAGTGCTACCAAGTTAGACTAGAGAAGATTGAGAGCTTCCTCAAATGTGGGAGTCAAGAGCATACCCATGGGGTGGGGATAACTGATGCTGCCTGAGATTAAGTGTAGAGCTCATTTTGTGGAGAGGGTAAACGCAGGAAATATATAAGGCTCCACTATGTCACAGGTGAAGGGGCAGTGAGCTGGTAAAGGATGTCTAAGTCCAGGGCAGCAGAGGCATTGTCATTGGAGCCTGGCTTGAATTTTGTCCAAAGGGTCCAAGTAGAAGTATTTAGGTCAAGAAGTCAAGCCCTTTGAGTCTCAGTTTCCTTATAAATATGTAGTAGACAGATCTGATCTTTCAGGTTTCCTGAGTACATTAAATGATGTAGGCCATGTAGAAAGGCCTGGGCTGTGGCAAAAGAGAATGAGCATTAGAGTTACTGTTTGCTTGCCTGTGGTTGTAGTTATCATGGGCTGGACTTTCATGACTGGACTTTAATCTTGTGAGTTGAACTCAGCATTCTATAAGGACATGACTAATCAGGCAATAAGATGGGAAGCTATAACTTGGCATAGGGAGTTAAGGTTTGTCTCATCACTTCTAAAACAACTGTAAAATTTCAGGCATCTAATGCTTCAGAGAAAGTGGACTTTTGCACAGGCAATTCATCTTATCACTGAATTCCCAGTACACGTTAGTTTCCTGAACAGTTTGATTTTATTATCCCCTAAACAGATGCTCCCAAGCTTGTTCACATCCTAGAATCACTTAGAAATATCTTCAAATATCCAAACTCCAGGCTTCACACCAGAACAATCAAATAATAGTCACTAATAGACACATATACATGTCAGGAATTTGAAGCTGCCCAGGACAATCTGTTGTTTCAACTATTGCTTCAAGATATTCTTATCAGCTCACATTGGTACCCACCATTGTAACTATGGGGAAGCTTGCCCATTCTACCTTGCCCTACTCAGTGATGCAATATTTTAAGGTCCATGCATTACCTTAATTTGTCAATACTTCTCTTTGCAATGTTTCAATCTTTCATTCAAAATTTTCATGCACCCATATATCCACTTACAAAAATAGAGTATGAATGCTGGAAATTGAGAATGAGTTGGCCCCAAGCTAGGATGAGAATATTTTAGAGTTTCCTCACAGGGTTCCTTACTACCAACAAGCATCTTTCCTCCATCGTCATAGTCAAGAATCACGTAATCCTTCTAATAGGACAAGGGGATTCTACTGATTCCTTATGTAGTGACAAGTTCCTGCTCACCAGGAACTTGTCTACTTACAGAGATACTTATTAATTCCCAGACTTCAGACGTCCTTTGTTTTGAGTATCTTTGTATATTTAGACAAACAATGATACCAACATAGGATCTGAGGAACCACGGTTGCTCACAGGAAGGTTCATTGTCTCCAGTGGCCATGAATGAGTCCTGTCTAACCAATATCAGTTCCCCAAGAGCAGGGATGTCTATTCCTCAAATGACATGATCAATGATATCCCCTGATGATCTGTTGGATGTGTGAAGGTTGTGAAAAGAGGATAGAAGAAAAAAAAAGGAATGGAGTAGGAAAATAAAAGGAAAGATACAGATATTAAGCAAGGTAGAGAGGGAAACACACACACACACACACACACACACACACACACACACACACACACAAATGCACTGAGACTGGAGATCTTTTTCTCCCTCTTCAGGTATGGAAGATAGTTAATGGTATTTAGGATCACTTACATTGTCATATAGAACAGTGTGGCCCAGGTTCCCTCTTTACCAGCTTGAGAAGACTGAAGAATTACCCCAGTGAAGGCTTTATTTAAGCAACCTAATAATAGGTTTCTCCATCCCATGTAATAAAGCTCTGTGGTCCTCAGCCCTTATAAGTACATGGGACAGTTTTGCTATTCCTACCTCAGAAGGGCTTCAACAATTACCAAGTGAACCATCCCTGAGATCATAACCATCATTAACAACATTGGCATTTTCTTTATAATGTACTTCTCTAGCCCAACTATCCTAACACGGGGTCCCTGAAGCTTTAATTGGCCATCTGGAACACATAGCTTACAGAAGTGCTTGTCAAGTTCACTTGTCC
Organism: Acomys percivali; assembly: GCA_907169655.1. Taxonomy (NCBI): domain Eukaryota; kingdom Metazoa; phylum Chordata; class Mammalia; order Rodentia; family Muridae; genus Acomys; species Acomys percivali. The sequence continues at coordinate 48,144,772 of OU015748.1, forward strand.
AGCACAAGCTTAGGTCAAGTGCAAAGGCCCTAACTCCAAGGTCACCCAATGATAGGGCTCTACCCAAAGAAGAAATCTCACTACACTTTTATCACCTCCTTCTTCTCTATCTGAGAGACAGCCTCCTATACAAGTATTGCCTACAAATCTACTCACTTGTCTCCCTGGGAGGATTCTTCCTTCACTGAATTATGAGCCTGGGTGTCTATGTGTCAAAGTAGAGTAAGTGTGGTGGCAACAGCAGTGAGTCTCTTGAGGGGTTTAGAAGGTAGTGTTGGGAACGGTGAAGAGAGCAGAGCTGAGCTGAGCTGAGCTGCCAATTTCTGCTTCAACAATGGCACGTCCGTGGGGAATTTCTGTAGAATTAGATATATTGCTGGATGTGAATAATTAAGGATTTTGATGTGGTCAGGTAGATTAATGTCCCCCTGAAAGCTCTGGATCAATGTTGGGGGAAAAAATAAAAGGCATGCATAATTTAAAAAAAACCATCAGAAACTTTGCTTGACATGATGACATTACTGATTTTTTTATGATCTTCTCAAATATACTCTATAACTGTTATTAATTTAGCATCGTTAATAGCTCATCTTTCAAATGTCAGGCAAAAACCAAAGCTGAAAAAAATAGAACTGCTTATGGCTAGAAAAGTCCAGGAGGTGGGGAAGGAAGCTCCCATGACATGAGACCTTGAATGCTTTCTGGGAACTCCCAGCCAAGGTTTCTATTGGTGCATCAGCTCTGTCTCTTAGATGTCTTCACATAAACTAAAATGGCCAAATCTGGCTTCTTTCCTTGACATACATTGCCTTGGAATAGGCCTGACTTCCTGTATGGTCAAGTGACTGAGGTACAGGGATGAAGCACTTTTAGATGCATCAGTGAGCAATAGCCACAAGTTCATGAAAGGGTTAACTATTCTGTTGGGTTACTCTCCCCCTCAGATGCAAGTCACTTCAAAATTATGGATGGCTCTGAAAAGAAAATCATGCATCCAGCATCAGCAATCAATGCTGATGGTGTGCTTTCTATTCTAAGAGGCTTACAAACATTTCTCGTTCAATTCTCACTGCATCCATAAGTCTTACTTCCAGGTTTGTGTCTAAAACCTAGACTTCAGAGATCAGAAGCAATCTATGTAAGGATATACAGAACTTAATAAAAGCAGAGGTAATAACTCAAGCCAGGTCGGACCTCAGCTTCTGCAGCTTATTGGCTATATTATGAGTGTGCCCTTCGGGTAGGGTCCTTATCTGATGTGTTAACCAAGTTGAGCCATTTTTCTGCAGGGCTTTTCTAGAATAAACAAGTGATGTGTGGGGTGAAGCATTTAGAGGTTCTAGAATCAAGCCAGACCCTTTCTCTACTAACAGTCCCTTCGTCCTATAAAATTCTGAGGAGTTTACCATGTTACCTCCTTAGATGTCATGGTAGAATAGATCCCACACTCACACTGACCAAATGGTTCTGCATACCCTCACTGGCTGTTCAGAGGGCCAGTCTCATGGATAACTATTCAAAAAAATTATGAAAGCTTTTTCTAATGACAATGAGTGATCTAGTTAGTATTTTAAGTCCAGATATTTCAGTAGAGACTGGGTTTCCCTCATAAAGCTCATGTTAGTGACCTTGAAATCAGCAGCCATGAAGTTGACCAAGGAAGACTGCTCATTCTCCTCCTCTCTCTGTCCCTTCTTCCCTCCCTCCCCCTACTTATTTGTGCACCATAAAATGCTGTTGCATGTCTTTTCCTGGTACCATGGGAAAACATAAATATTTACTTACCACAAATAAGCTACCCTCCCTGGGGCACCCTGTACAACTTACAAGCAGCTTCACTGAGAGGAGGGCCTCCTCTCCCCAGCAGTTGTTATTTCTCACATAACCTTAAAGGGAAGGCCTTATGAGTCTTGTAAGTTTCTGGAGTTTCCTGAAACTTACAAATTTGTTGCTTCCTGAGACTTGTGTAGCATAGCTTCCCAAAGGACTCTCCAGTGCTGAATCCTCCTGGGAACAAATCCAAAGGTAGTCCTTAAAAGACGGAAAAGATTATACTACACAGAACCAAAATAGAGGTTATATTTATTCACGCACTTCAAATGTTCAGAAAAAGTTGTTTGAAGGATCAAATGATTTCTCAATACAAACAAGTGAATTGAGCTGCCTAAGTGAATACAGGCTGAACAGGCTAAGCCAGCTGAGGCTAGTTTGCCCAGCTGCCTGGGAAGGTAGTTGGCTGTCTCCACACATCACAGCCTGCACACACACACACACACACACACACACACACACACACACAGAGAGAGAGAGAGAGAGAGAGAGAGAGAGAGAGAGAGAGAGAGAGAGAGACTCTTACTATTAAATTAACCAGCTATTAAATCTTCACTTCAATACTAAATCAGTAATTAATAGCCAAGGCACTTGGTTCCATTTTCATGTATTGCATTTGCCAGAGATACAGAATGGACAGCAGAGTTATTTTTTTTTTTTTTTTTTTTTTTTTTTTTGCCCCCGCAAATTCTCCTCCCCCCCTCAACCCACCTCTTGAGTATGAATATGTTCCTACCACATTTGCATCTGATTATTAGTGCATCGAAGCTACAGTCACATATATCCTCTTTATAGTCACTGGAAAATTAAATTACAAAAGGTTTTCTACATTGCAATTTATGTTCAAAAGATTGTAGTGGGTTTTTATTTTTTTTGTGTTCTTGCAAATATTATGGTCTGCAAGACTTAATGAATTCATGAGCATTGATTCCCAGGGGAATGGCATGCATACTATATTAGAAAACAGAGACGCTCCGCCTGATGTCAAAATGTTTTACTTTTCTCCCACCCAAGCCTTCCATACACTTGGAAATCCTATGGACGCCAAGCACCTAATGTCGGCAGGCAGCTGTTGATACTGCCTACAGAAGTGGGATGTGTTGGGGTGCCTGCAGAAAGCTATGTCTTTCAAGTGTACCAAGTGATAGATGTTGCAGGATCTAGGTATTTTTATGCAATCTATTACTTTAAAGGCAAGTCATTGCTCAGTGTCAGCCCTCACTCTTGGCCATTCCCCAGTACCCAACAGGTAGAGCTTCTGCCTCTTCAGTAAACAGAAGTCAGAAACCTGCAGCCTACTACTATCTTCTGTATTTCAAGTTCATATTTTTATTTTTAAGGCAAAATTTAAATATCTGAACATTTCATAAAGCCAAATCTACATTTCCAGTTCCTTTAAAAATACGGAAATATTTTTGTCACTGAGAAGCTGTTCAGCGCGATAGAAATTTAGGGCTGTTAAATAATAGCAATCAGGCCCCTTTAAACATTATGTCTACCAGTCTGATGATAGATTTCTGTTACCTCTTCCTGATACCGAGGACCTAAGACCATTGTAATTTCCCCAGTAATGAAAGTGTTTAGCAGATTTCCAAGATACCTTGGAATTTTTCTGATGCCATTTTTTTCTAATGAAGGCATTTTTGGTGAGTTCCTTGGTATTCACAGTATGGGAAATGATTGGCAAGAATAGAGACCGCATAATTGAAAGGTCAGAGCTTTTGAGTCCCACTCCCTGACCTCTCCAGTAGTTGGTAATTTTAGTCAACTGCTTACATAACAAAGCTTTAATAAAAGCCTCAAAGAACAGAGTTTAAGGACTAGTGGATCGTAGAAAACATGGCGGTTCCTAAGGGGTGGAATACCTCAAGGTATAGACAGTTGTGTCTCCTTTCTTATTTGAGTCTCTTTCATCTGCTGCTCATCTGGATACAAGGTAATATAATTTACACATGTGAATTAACACAGTTCCCTCAATCTTTTCAGGCCTTCTAGAAAGTAAATTGTAAGTTTTGTGAGCCCCAGATTTATAATTCATCTGGGTGAAGTACAAGCCATAATCTTGGATTTCCAACCAATAGCTGAATTAGAGATGGCCTCAAGGGACTGAGTCCTTCACTTCTGGGTCCTGGCTTTGTCAGAATTGAGTTAAATTATAGGGCCCAAGGAAAAGTTCCTAGATAACAAGGATCACTTTCACATTACCAGTTCCCAAAGTGAAGTGCTATGTTGAACACTGGACGTTGAAACGGATAACACAGGTTGTTCTCGAAGTTGGTGATGCCCATTGGTTAATTTCACCATAGCCCTTGAAACTAAAAGCTTACATTATTTCCATCAGGATCATTCCTAAGTTTACATCATATATCCAATCTCTTTGTCTTACCTCACTGAGCATCTAACCTTTTATCCTTCCTCTTCCCCCTGGGTATTGCCAAGAAATCCAGCATTTAAACCAGGAGAAGGTCAATATTCTGGGGTTTGAAGAAAACACAGGGCTCAGTACAGAAAAGTGGTATGCCTGGTATGGGCTGCAGAGATCTCACTGTGGGTCTCACTCTGAGTCCAGGCATCTCTTTGAGTTCACACAATAGTAGCCATACATAAGCATAATCTATCAAGACTTCACATCTCAGAGAACACTTGTGGGCAAAAAAATATTTTCCTAGGGGTAATAGACATCAGAGAAGGTTCTTGTTTACCAGAGTTTGGAGCCATCCTCATGACCTCACCTTTATCATGGAATTGATGTATTGTTGAATGGGTATGTGCTTAGACTGAAATTACAAGGTCATAATTCCCTCTGTGCTCTAGGTTGGAAGAGAGCAGATGTCCTGGCAGTATAGGTAATCTGAAGAAAAAAAAAAAAGAGCTTCTGGGATGAGTCATCTTTGTGCCGTGATCTCCTTCTACCTCTACTCAAACTTCACAGCACCCCGCACTTGCTTGCAGAGAAGGCTGCATGCAGCACAGACAAAGTCCTCAGAGGATATTTTGAGAAAGAAATCTGCCAGGGCATAATTTTTCACTTGTCTCTGCCTGGTGCATTGTGGGAAAGTGTCCGTGTTGCAAGTGGGTGTCTCTGCCTCCTCCAGTCTAGCACTCCAGTCTAGCATTGACAGAAGTGGTGATTCCAGGGACAACCCCCCCAAAGATTCAGTATTGTTGGGTGTGACTTCTATGCAGTGGGAGTAAGTGTCTAACCTGAGGTTACAGGAAGAGAAACTGTGCTTGTGTTTGCAACCCCATCCTATCAGATGGTGACTAATTGCTTTCAACTGTAAAAAAAATATTCCTGCCACATAACTCAAGTGAATCCTGGTCAGGAATAGATCATGAAGGGGTGACTGTCTCTTAATGTCATATTCTATTTTTGGTCTTGGTATTTTGCAAAGAGCTCCAAATTGCTTACCTATATCTCTAGTCTAGGAGTGAACTCTCTTTCTCTTCAGTCTCTTCATTGCCATTTGTTTCCAACCATTGTCATAGAATACCCACCGCCACCACCACCCATCACTGTAGGGAATGACGGCCTTGTAATTTCAAATCTAACTTCATGCTTTCTCACACCTCGTGTCACCAATAGCATCACTCAAAAAGTTTTCATTTCTCCCCACCCCACCATTTCTCTCTCCTCTGACATTTTCTTTCTACCTCAGGCAGAGGAATTAATTATAGACAATAAAATGGAAAGAAATGCTTCCCAAATGTACTTACACCATTGTTCATTATCCATATCTATAGTCCATCTTCTGGATCTATAATTTGGCTTCAGAAACCTTTATAGAAACCAAAATTCATGAACGTTCAATATTTTAATATCAAATGACATATAAGTTGCATATAGCTTATATACATACTTACATATACTTTAGGTCTTTATAGATGATTTATAGTATACAACACAAGTTAAATACTATGAAAATAATTGTTATACAATATTGCTTAAGGAATACTGACATAAAATAAAAATATTACAAGTATTCAGTCTTCAGTATGTGAATCTGTGGTATGCAACCCTTGTGTAACAGAGGGCTGGCTGTGTATGTACATATAAGGATTTGTGTGCACATGTGTTTATTCAATAGATTATTCAGTGAACACAGTTTCTTTGGTTTACTTATTATTTATGCTCCATAATGAAAATGGTTATGAGATGCCTTGTGTTGTAACTTTCATGACTGGCCTTCAATAGAAGCCACATGGAATGGATGATGGGGCAGAATGGTTGAAGGAACAACACTGTGTGTCGATGGCTGTACTAGTAATGGAAGATTCTGGGGTTACCTCAGCCTAAACTTCCATCCTAGATTTCCTGCTATATAAAATAATAGTCTGGGGATCAGGGAAATAGTTCAGCAGTTAAAGGCACTTGTCATTCTTGCAGAGGACCTGAGTTTGGTTTCTAGAACACATGCTAGCCAGCTCACAATCACTAACTCCAGTTCTAGGGGATTCAATTACCTCTTCTAGCCCCTACAGACAGCTTTACACACACACACACACACACACACACACACACACACACACACACACA
>OU015748.1:48156155-48201736 GCA_907169655.1 Acomys percivali
GTGTGTGTGTGTGTGTGTGTGTGTGTGTGTGTGTGTGTGTGTGTGTGCAGGTAAGTAGAATATAAAAGAATGGAAAAATACATTAGTCAAACTTCAATCAAAAGAAAGAAGGGGTAGTTATAGAGTTCAAAGAAAAGAAAGTATCAGAGAAAGGGAGAGACATTGTAAAAAAGGGGGTCAGCCCTACATATGAGTATCCTGACAATGCTTTGGAATATGTAAAACAAAATCTTCTAGAAGAAAAAATAGAAATAAGCATAATTATAGTTTCCAGTTTAAATATCCTTCTCTTCATAATTAATATAAAAATATTAGCAAGGAAAAAAAGAGTTCAACAGTACCGTTAGCCAACAGAAGTAAATCAGCATCTGTGTAACATTCTGTTCAGTAACATTAGGACACACATGCTTTTCAAGGTCTCATGAAGCATACACCAACATAGAGCCTTGGCCACAATACCAGAAGAAAACCTCACAGAAGGAGGCTTACTGTGTCTCATGGCTTCGAAGATTTCAGTCCGCTGCCCTTGGCGGTGTCGATGTGCTGACCCTGAGCCCATGGTGATATAGAACTCCAGGGTAGTGGAAGTGTGATCTGGAGGGTACTGTTCACCTCATGATAGACAGATAACAGAGCAAAGAAGAGCCTAGGAGCAAGGTCTGTCCTTCAAAAGAAAACCACAGGTATCTCTCTATGAGACCTTACCTTCTTAAGTCTCCAGAGTCTTTCAAAATAATACCAACTGCTTCAACATTCAAAACTTTGTCGGCAATTTCCCATTTAAACCATGACAAAAAACTAAAAGAATTGGGATCATAAATATTGTGCGCTCTTGGCAAAACGTAATCAAACAGGAAATTGATAGCAAGAAGATAAACATTCCCTAGAACTTGGAAATGAAACAACCTTCTCCTAAATATGCATGTTCCAAAGAGGAAGTTTCAAGAGAAATTAAAAGTAACTAAACAAGATGAAAATAAAATATATCAGGATTTGTAGCACATGGCTAAACCAATGCTGAAAAGAACACTTACACCATCAAAAGCACATATTAAGAAAAAGGGAAATAATCTAACTGCCTACTTCAACAACTTAGGGAGTAAAAAGCCAAATAAATACAAAACAAATTGAAAGAGAAATCACAAAGACTAGAAATAAATTTTATTTTAAAAGTAAGGATATCAATGCAATAAGCAATGAACCTTGGGGAAAATTAAGTTGATAAATATCACCTAGATGGACAAAAGAATAACTCAAAGTCCCAATATTAGGAATTAAACACTAGCTATTACCACAGAGCCCAAAGACATAAAAAAAAAATGAGGAAAAAGCTTGCAAAAACTTGGGGACACATCTGCTTGAGCATTTAGATGAAACAGTTAACTAAGTTCTCAAAAAATACAAGTGATTTTGTCCAATATGAAACTGGAGCCTTGAATATCCCATAAATATTGAAGAAATATAGTTAAAAGTTTAAAATTTCCTGAATGTATGCCAATGGTGTTATTGGAAAATATTTATGGAAGAACAAATCAATTTCATAAATATCTTTCCCAAAATAGATGTGTATATATCCAATAAAAAGAGGATTCATTGTTTTTTTGCATTCTTATTTTTTTATTAATTTATTCGTATTACATCTTGATTGTTAGCCCTTCCCCTGTTTCCTCCCATTCTTCTCTCCCTCCCACTTCCCCCCTTCTCCCCTCCCCTATGTCTGTGATTGAGGGAGACCTCCTCCCCCTATATATGCTCTTAGATATCAAGTCTCTTCTTGGTAACTTACTATCCCTCCTCTGAGTGCCATCAGGCCTCCCATCCAGGGGGCGTGCTCAGAAAAGGGGCACCAGAGTTTGTATGAGAGTCAGATCTCACTCTCCACTCAACGGTGGAGAATATCATGTTCGTCAGCTAGGTCTTGGTAGGGGTTCGAAGTTTACTGCCTATATTCTCCTTGGCTTGTGCCTTAGTTTGAGGAGGACCCCAGGACCCAGATCTGCCTGTCATAAAGATCTTCTTGTAGGTTTCCAGGACCCTGTGGGTCCTACTATTTCCCCATTCTTCCATGCTACTCTCCTAAAGTCTCAATAGGATGACCTCTCCTTTGACCCACTTTCCTGGTAAGTAAAATTTTTCATGGTACATATCTCTTGGACTAGTGTTTTGATATAAGTGAGTATATACCGTTTGATTCTTTTTGCTTCTGGGTGAACTCACTCATTATGATAATTTCTAGATCAATCCATTTGTCCACAAATTTCGAAAATTGTTTTTAATGGCTGAGTAGTATTCCATAGTGTATATGTACCAATTTCTTTATCCATTCTTCTACTGAGGGACATTTAGGCTGTTTCCATGATCTGGCTATTATGAATAAGGCTGCTATGAACATGGTTGAGCAAATTTTCTTGTTGTGTGCTGGAACATCTTCTGGGTATATTCCAAGGAGTGGAATAGCTGGGTCTTGAGGAAGCCCTATTCCCAGTTTTCTGAGATAGCACCAGATAGATTTCCAAAGTGGCTGTACTAGTTTGCATTCCCACCAGCAATGAAGGAGTGGTCCGCTCTTTCTACATCCTCGCCAACATGTGGTGTCATTTGAGTTTTTGATCTTAGCCATTCTGATGGGTGTAAGATGGAATCTCAGTGTCGTTTTGATTTGCATTTCTCTGACTAACGAGGACAAGCATTTCTTTAAGTGTTTCTCAGCCATTTGATATTCTTCTGTTGAGAATTCTCTGCTAAGTTCCAAGCCCCATTTCTCAATTGGGTTGTTTGGTTTTGTGGTGTTTAATTTCTTGAGTTCTTTATATATTTTGGATATTAAACCTTTGTCAGATGAAGAGTTGGTGAAAATCTTTTCCCAGTCTGTAGGCTGTTGCTTTGTTCTACTGACAGTGTCTCCTGCCTTACAGAAGCTTCGCAGCCTCATGAGGTCCCATTTATTAATTGTTGACATTAAGGCCTGGGCTGTTGGCGTACTGCTCAGGAAGTTGTTTCCTGTGCCTATGTGTCCCAGGCTCTTCCCCACTTTTTCCTCTAACTGAATTAATGTCTCTGGTTTTAAGTTGAAGTCTTTAATCCGCTCGGACTTGAGTTTTGTGCATGGTGACAAATAAGGGTCTAATTGCACTTTTCTACATGTAGACATCCAGTTAGACCAGCACCATTTGTTGAAGATGCTATCATTTTTCCATTGAATAGATTTGGCTTCTTTGTCAAAAATCAAGTGAGCAAATGTGTGTGGATTCATCTCTGGGTCTTCGATTCGATTCCATTGATCCACCAGCCTATTGCTTTGCCAGTACCATGCTGTTTTAATTACTGTTGCTCTGTAGTACAGCTTGAGATCAGGTATGGAGATTCCTCCAGAAGATCTTTTATTGTATAGGATTGTTTTTGCTATTCTGGGTTTTTTGTTTCTCCGTATGAATTTGAGAATTGATCTTTCAATATCTTCAAAATACTTTGTAGTTATTTTGATAGGGATTGCGTTGAATCTGTAAATTGCTTTTGGTAAGATGGCCATTTTTACTATGTTGATTCTCCCGATTCACGAACAAGATAAATCCCTCCTTCTTCTGATGTCATCTTCAATCTCTTTCTTCAGAGGTTTGAAGTTTTTTTTTTTAAATAAGTCCTTCACTTGCTTGGTTAGAGTTACTCCTAGATATTTTATATTGTTTGTGGCTATCATGAAGGGAGTAGTTTTCCTAATTTCTTCCTCTGCCTGTTTGTCATTTGTATACAGGAAAGCTACTGATTTTTTTGAGTTTATTTTGTATCCTGCCAATTTGCTGAAGGTGTTTATCAGCTGTAGGAGGTCTTTGGTGGAATTTTGGGGGTCACCTATATACACTATCATATCATCTGCAAATAGGGGTAATTTTACTTCTTCCTTTCCCATTTGGATTCCCTTGATCTCCTTTTGATGTCTTATTGCTCTGGCTAGAACTTCAAGAACTATATTGAAGAGATATGGGGACAGAGGGCAGCCTTGTCTGGTTCCCGATTTTAGAGGGATTTTCTTGAGCATCTCTCCATTTAATTTAATGTTGGCTGTTGGTTTGCTGTATATAGCCTTTATTATGTTTAGATAAGTGCCTTGTATTCTCAATCTCTCCAGAACTTTAAACATAAATGGGTGTTGGATTTTGTCAAATGCTTTTTCTGCATCTAAAGAGATGATCATGTGGTTTTTCTCTTTCACTTTGTTTATATGATAAATTACATTGATGGATTTCCGTATGTTAAACCATCCCTGCATGCCTGGAATGAATCCTACCTGGTCATGGTAAATGATGTCTTTGGTATGCTGTTGTATTTGCTTTGCGAGTATTTTGTTGAGTATTTTTGCATCAATGTTCACAAGAGAAATTGGTCTGAAATTCTCTTTTTTTGTTGTTGAGTCTTTGTGAGGTTTAGGTATCAATGTGACTGTGACCTCATAGAAGGAATTTGGTAATATTCCACCCATTTCTATCTTTCGGAATAGCTTGAATAGTATCGGTATTAGTTCCTCTTTGAAGGACTGGTAGAATTCTGCACTGAAACCATCTGGCCCTGGGCTTTTTTTGGTTGGGAGACTATCAATGGTTGCTTCTATTTCTATAGGTGAAATAGGGCTATTTAATTTGTTTATCTGGTCTTGGTTCAATTTTGGTAAATGGAATCGGTCGAGAAATTTGTCCATTTCCCTTAAATTTTCTAATTTTGTGGCATAAGTAGGATCTTATGATTCTTTGTAGTTCTTCGGTGTCTGTTGTTATGTCTCCCTTTTCATTTCTGATTTTGTTAATTTGGATAGTGTTTCTCTGTCTTTTAGTTAGATTGGCTAATGGTTTGCCTATCTTGTTAATTTTCTCAAAGAACCAGCTCTTGGTTTGTTGATTCTTTGGATTGTTCTCTTTGTTTCTAATTTATTGATTTCAGCCCTGAGTTTGATTATTTCTAGGCGTCTACTCCTCTTGGGTGTTTCTGCTTCTTTTTTTTCTAGAGCTTCCAGATGTGTTGTTAAATTGTTTATGTGGGATGATTCCATTTTCTTTTTAAAGGCACTTAGTGCTATGAATTTTCCTTTTAGCACTGCTTTCAATGTGTCCCACAAATTTGGGTATGTTGTTCCATCATTATCATTGAATTTCAGGAAGTCTTTTATTTCTTCCCTTATTTCTTCCATGACCCATGTGTCATTAAGTAGAAAGTTGTTTAATTTCCACGTGTTAGTATGCTTTTTGTTATTTCTGTTGTTGTTGAAGTCCAGCCTTAGACCATGGTGATCTGATAAGATACAAGGTATTATTTCAATCTTCTTGTATCTGTTGAGGTTTGCTTCGTGACCAACTATGTGATCAATTTTAGAGAATGTTCCATGGGGTGCTGAGAAAAAGGTATATTCCCTTGCGTTTGGGTGTAAAGTTCTGTAGATGTCTGTTAGATCCATTTGATTCATGACATTGGTTAATGAGGTTATTTCCCGGCTTAGTTTTTGAATCAAAGACCTATTCTTGAGTGAAAGTGGGATATTGAAGTCTCCCACTATTAATGTGTAGGTATCGATGAGTGGGGCAAGCTTTGTTAATAACTCTTTTACAAATGTGGGAGCCCTTGTATTTGGAGCATAGATGTTCACAATCGTGATGTCTTCTTGGTTGACTTTACCTTTGACAAGTATGAAGTGTCCATCCTCATTTCTTTTGATTAATTTTGGTTGAAAGTCTATTTTATTAGATATTAGAATGGCTACCCCAGCTTGTTTCTTATGACCATTTGCTTGGAATATTTTTCCCCAACCTTTTACTCTGATGCAATGTCTGTCCTTGTGGTTGAGATGTGTTTCTTGAATGCAGAAGAATGTTGGGTCGTGTTTATGCATCCACTCCATTAGTCTGTGTCTTTTTATTGGAGAATTGAGACCATTGACGTTGAGAGATATTAATGACCAGTGATTGGTAAGTCCCTTCATTTTTGGTATTTGTAACAGTCAAGATTTTGTGAGGTTGTGATTTTGCAATGGTATAATTACCTATTTCCTATGTAGTTTTGGTTGTAGTTTGACCAGTTGGGGTGGAGTTTTCCTTTTAGTAACTTCTGTAAAGCTGGATTTGTGGCTAGGTACTGTTTGAATTTGTTTTTGTCATGGAATAACTTGTCTTCTCCATCAATGGTTATTGATAATTTTGCTGGATATAGTAGTCTTGCCTGGTATCTGTGTTCTCTCAGGGTTTGCAGAACCCCTGTCCAGGCCCTTCTGGCTTTCATGGTCTCTGCTGAGAAGTCAGGAGTAATTCTGATAGGCTTGCCTTCATATGTTACTCAGCCTTTTTCTCTTGCCGCTTTTAATATTTTTCCTTGTTCTGTATATTTTGTGTTGTTATTATTATGTGGCAGGAAGATTTTCTTTTCAAGTATATTCTATTTGGTGTTCTGTAGGCCTCTTGTATGCTCGTATGCATCTCCTTCTTCAAATTGGGGAAATTGTCTTCTATTATTCGATTAAAGATATTTTCTGGACTGTGGGGTCGGTTGCCTTCTCTTTCCTCTATCCCTATTATTCTCAAGTTTCGTCGTTTCAAGTTGTCTTTTATTTTGTGAATGCTCTGTGTCAGGAACTTTTCAGATTTAGCATTTTCCTGGATGGTTGTTTCCAGTTCTGCGATTTGTATCTTCAAGTCCCGATATTCATTCTTCCATTTCTTGCAATCTGTTAGATAAGGCCACCTCTGAGATGCTTGCTTTCTTCTCTGATGCCTCTTGATCACGTTTTTCTTCTGTGTGTTCCTGTATCATAGCTTCCATTTTTATCTTCATGTCTTGGACTGTTTTAATGATTTCCTTCATCTGGTTATTTATATTTTTCTGAAATTCTTCAAGTGCCTCTTTATATGACTCTTTTAACTCTTCAGCCCTCTTGTTTGCCTCCTTCTGCATTTGTTTACAGATTTTTTTTTACAGGTTCAGCTTTTTGTTTACAGATTTTATTTGTTTCTTCCATTATCATCTTCTTTACTAAGGACTTGAGGTCATTTTCTTGACTATCCATTGCTGTTAGGTTCTCCAGGTTGTTTTCATTGGGATTGCTAGGATCTGGAGATACCAAACTGTTTTGGTTTTTGTTAGCGTTCTTCTGCTGTCCTCTTGTCATTTTGATGGCTCTAATGTTGGAAGATATTTTGTAGTGACCTTCGCTGGTTAATTGATGACTGATTATAGGTCAGGAGCTCTTGCCTGTGGGGATCAGGGAGTATTTCCGTGGAATAGGTAGGTGATCCGTTTTCCCTCCTGGTGATTTTCCTCTGCACCATGGGCTCCAGGCTGAGTCAGCCAAAGTAGATTTCTGTTTGGACTTTACTGCTGTAATTCAGATCAGCAGTTTTGAGACCTAGACTAAGGTCCGCACACAAACGTTCTGGTTGCGTAGGTTGGTCCCAGCTGCCTGTCCTTCCTATGGCTTTGTAGTCAAGACCTCAGGTAAATCAGATCTTCTGAAGGTGTAGCTGTCTTTTAGGTCTGTCTCTATACCCTGTAGAGATGTTAAACCTCTCCCAGAACTATATGCCTGGAGGGACCAAGGTCGCTCTTGGTCAGCAATTAGACACTGCAAGCAAGACCCACGTTTTGTCTCCTGATAATGTGAGAGTGCCTGCCTCTCTCAGGCCAGGAGCCCCAGGTATGCTCTTTCGTTCAGGGAGTGAAGGGCCAGTGCCTTGCGGCTCGACTGGGTAGGAACAATAGGGTTGCAGAGCTCTGGGGGTCACCCATGGAATCAGATCTTCCCGCAGGGCTATGAAGCTCCACTAACACTCTAGGTCAGCAATTAGACACTGCAAACACGACCCACCCATGTCTCGTCTCCCAATAATGTGAGAGTGCCTGCCTTTTTCGGGCCAGGAGCCCCAGGTAGGCTCTCTCGTTCAGGGAGTGCAGGGCCAGTGCCTTGTGGCTCAGCTGGGTAGGAGCAACAGGGTTGCAGAGCTCTGGGGGTCGCCCCGCGGAACCAGATCTTCCCGCCAGGCTCTGATGCTCAGCAATCGTTCTAGGCAAGACCCACGTCTCCCGATAGGTCTGTGGGTGCAATCCAAGCTGATTTCTCACTGCCACTGTTTGCAGGCTCAGTCCGCTGTGATCAGTGTTAGGTTGGGCCTGGGATGGCCAGCGAGCTGCAGTCCCACTTTAGCTGTCTCTGTTGGGTCCCGCCGCCTGTGTTTCCACTCGGCCTAGGTGGGTGACTTCCACAGTTTGGGGTGGTGTGGAAGGAGGAATCCTAGGTCAGATTCACCCTCTTCACTGAGATTCCTCTCGCTGGGGATTCTGGAAAATCCCCTCCCCAAACAGCGAGTCTGTGCTTTATATGCAGGCTGCAGTTTGCATGTGGATTCTGTTCCAGAGTTTGGGGAGTGCGTTTAGCACCTCCGGGATGTTGCTTGTCCCAGGAGGGTAGGCCCCCTGTTTTGTCTGCGGCCTTTGGGGCCCCACTCACCTACAGTTCTCAACGTCCAGCAATCTGTTGCTCCTTTTATGTCCCTGGTCTCCTCGGAGTAGATCAGATACGTGGCTTATTGGTCGGCACCATCTTGGAATTCCAAGGATTCATTGTTAATCCTGAGATCTAAACCAAACAAAGGGAGTAAAAGGAAGAAGAGTAAGCACAGAGGGAGGGGGAGGGGAGGGGGAGGGGAGGGGGAGGGGAAATATACAGAGTATCACCTGTAAATACTAACCCTAAGTCTCTAGGAAGATATTAAAATATAGTAATTAGCAGTTCAAACCAATGAACTACATAACCAAGTGAGATTTATTTCACTAATGCAAGACTAATTCAGTTATGATAATACTAATAAAGTTACTTAACTATACAGCTAAAGAAAATGCCCGATTGCAGAAAATAAGGGAAAAGGCATCTGAACAAAATAACAGCCATCCGTGACCAAGATCAAATTCTCAGAAAATAACTATGGCTGTGAAGTCTCTTATATTCCTGAAGAATATCTAATATTATATTGATAGTAACAGACTAAATGTTTTCCTTTCACCACTGGAAACAACAAAAAAAGACCTCCATTCTTGTCATTCATTGTTTCTGGATGTTCTCACTGGTGTAATAAGACAAGAAAAGGCAAAAAAAAAAAAAAAAAAAAAAAATCAGAGAGAAAGAAATAAAGCCAGCTGTACATGCAGAGGGTGTGGTTATCCATCATGAAATATCCAAAATAAAGCAGAAAACAATTATTAGAACTGATAAATAAACTTGGAAAGATCCCATTATATAAAACGAACCCCAGTGTTTATTATATTTACATAAACCAGCAAAAATACTACATGATACTAAAACTAATACTACAACACTATAAATACTTCAAAAAATGAAATAATCCAGTATACACTTAGAAATTATCTACTGATAACTACAAAATGCCAATAGAAGACATTTAAAAACTCAAGATAAATGGTGATTTCTCCATACATTCATTTATCAGAAGACTCCGCAAAGTAAAGGGAGTAATTCTCTACAAAGTGGTTCACATGTACAGTGTACGTTTCTGTCAGAACCTTAGTGACAGTATTTGTAACAGTAGATATGGTTATCCTAAAATTTATATTTATGTTAAATTCATATTCAGTTTTAAAATAGGGGAACAGGAACATGAAAAGGAATTAATCTGTTTGAAGATATTCAATTTCCTAGTAACTAAATCTTTGAGATAATGCTGAGATAGAGAAATGTCAGTAATAATGAAACAAAAGACATAATGCAGAAATAGGCCTATGTAGATAGGACAACTGTACTTTGACAAAGATACAAAGAAATTTGATGGAAAAATGATTGACTTTTAAATACATGTTGCTGTAACAATAGGACTTCACTATGCAAAAAATAACAAGCTTAACTTAAGCCTTATATATTGAATAAAAATTGATTCAAAATCCACAACTGACTTCAGCACATACCGACAGGAAAGTAGGAATCTGTGCCATGGGCAAATGAAGTTTTTTGTTTTCTTTAACACAAAGGCATGGCATGTAAAAGGAAAAGTGAGTACATGGGAATGTATCAAAGCAGAAAACCTTGCACTGCATTAGACCTGATAAACATGGGAAACATGCTCTACAGACTAGGAAAAATATTTGCTGCATCCACAGCAACAGTCTAATACACAGATTATATACAGAACACTCAAAAAAGAATCAGGCCGGGGATATAGCTTGAGTATAGTGCTTGCTTAACAAGCCCAAGGCTCTGGGTTAAGTCCCCAGAATTGCAAAACAAACAAACAAACGAACGAAGTGGCAATTATAGTGATCATCATAATAATCCAATTAGACAGCAGGCAAGGAATATTTGAAATAGGAAGGTGTCCACATGGCAAATGGTCACATAGAAAGTTATTCAACATCAATAGTGAGGAGAAATGCACATTAAAACCACAACAATGAGTCACTATAGAGTAGAATTGCTGAAGTGAAAGATAGATCATCAAATGATGGCAGTGGGGTTGAGAACACACACACACACACACACACACACACACACACACACACACACACACTGCTGATGAGAGTGGAAACTGAACATATTACTAACATGCTCTTGGACGTTCATGGCAGAAATATGAAAACTTTCACTGTGGCAACAGCCCCAAACTTGAAACAACCCATAAGCATTCAGCAGGTGATGGGCTAAGCACACTATGATATTTCTTTTTTATTATTATTATTAATTTATTCTTGTTACATCTCAATGGTTATCCCATCCCTTGTATCCTCCCATTCGTCCCTCCCTCCCATTTTCACCTTGTTCCCCTACCCTATGACTGTTCCTGAGGGGGATTACCTCCCCCTGTATATGCTCATAGGGTATCAAGTCTCTTCTTGGTAACCTGCTGTCCTTCCTCTGAGTGCCACCAGGTCTCCCCCTCCAGGGGTCATGGTCAAATGTGAGGCACCAGAGTACGTGAGAAAGTCATATCCTACTCTCCACTCAAGTGTGGAGACTGTTCTGACCATTGGCCAGATCTGGGTAGGGGTTTAAAGTTTACCACCTGTCTTGTCCTTGGCTGGTGCATTAGTTTGAGCGGGACCCCTGGGCCCAAATCTGCCTATCATAATGTTCTACTTGTAGGTTTCTAGGACCCTCTAGATCCTTCTACTTTGCTATTCTCCCATGCTTCTCTCATCTAGACTCCCAATAGGATATCCTCCCCTCTGTCCCAATTTCCTGGTAAGTGAAGGCTTTCATGGGACATGCCCCTTGGACTAGTATGCAGATATAAGTGAGTATATACCATTTGAGTCTTTCTGCTTCTGGGTTAACTCACTCATTATGATCATTTCTAGCTCAATCTATTTATCCACAAATTTCGGGAATTCCTTGTTTTTAATAGCTGAGTAGAATTCCATAGTGTATATGGACCACAGTTTCTTTATCTATTCTTCTACTGAGGGACACTTAGGCTGTTTCCATGATCTGGCTATTTTGAATAAGGCTACTATGAACATGGTTGAGCAAATTTTCTTGTTGTGTGCTGGAGCATCTTCTGGGTATATTCCAAGGAGTGGAATAGCTGGGTCTTGAGGAAGCCCTATTCCCAGTTTTCTGAGTTAGCACCAGATGGATTTCCAAAGTGGCTGTACTAGTTTGCATTCCCACCAGCAATGAAGGAGTGTTTCTCTTTTCCCACATCCTCGCCAGCATGTGATGTCGCTTGAATTTTTGATCTTAGCCATTCTGATGGGTGTAAGATAGAATCTCAGAGTTGTTTTGATTTGCATTTCCCTGATGACTAAGGAGGTTGACCATTTCTTTAAGTGTTTCTCAGCCATTTGATATTCCTCTGTTGAGAATTCTCTGTTTAGTTCCAAGCCCCAATTCTCAATTGGGTTATTTGGTTTGGTGGTGTTTAATTTCTTGAGTTCTTTATACATTTTGGATATTAGACCTTTGTTAGATGTAGGGTTGGTGAAGATCTTTTCCCAGTCTGTAGGCTGCACTATGACATTTCTATCACACATAAACAAACAAACTGAATGAGTCACCAAAGGCACATGCAGAGTGGAAATAAACGAACTCAAAAGGTTACACACTGTTAGGCACTTATGGAATTTTCTTTTTTAAATTTTAATTTATTGTAATTTATTCAGATTACATCCTGAATATTATCCCCTTGCTCATATCTTTCCATTCCCATCCCCCTCCCTCTTCTGCCCAATTCGTCTTCTCAAGACCTCTGACAGAAGGGGACCTCCTCTTCCACCATATTTCTTTTTTAAAAAATATTTTATTGAGTTTTTTGGTGAATTTTGGATCATTGTACCCTAAAACCACTCGTTTCCTTATCCCTCCATATCTGTACCCCACCCTTACAACCCCCCAAAGAAATGAAAAAAGAAAGTCTCACTGTGGAAACTGCAGTGTGTCACACAGTATACCCTCTAGCCCAGAAGGCTTTTGTTGCAAAATTTCGTTGCAATGAGTCATTGGTCGGGTTAGAGGCCTCTGGCGTCTGCTACACCATTAATACTGAATCCTCTAGTAGCCTCTTCTCGGGTATCTTATTATTGTCCTGTGTCATGGAGGTCCTGCAACTTTGGTTCTACAAGACCAGACCCTTCACATACTCCAGCAGTTAATGGATGGGTAGACTTTGAGGTGAGCCAACACACAGCCCTGGATCTTGGCCTGGGTGGTAGCTGAATTGGTCAGCCTGCCAGCTTTCCCACACACACACCACCAGGGCCAGCACTCCAGCATTGCCTTAGAAAGGGGTAGGGCCTGATCTCCTGAGTACTGCAGCCAGTGAGGGGTGGGGCTAGCTCTCCTGTGCCCACACCACCAATGCTAACTCTACTGTGCTGCCCAAGTGAGGTGTGGCTCACTCTCCTTAGTGCTGCAACCAGTAAGGGGAAAGGTTATCTCTGTGCTGCACTGGCACATCAGCATGTCCTCAGGTGTCAGCCCAGACCAGGGACATCAACATAGACCTTAGACATGGCCGGCCATGACAGTATAGGCCAGGACATGACCACGGCCTCAGGTGGCAATGCAGGCTACTCACATCAAGTTGTTCCTCACAACCCTTGTAGCTCCAGTTCTGCCTCTCTTTATAGTGCACAAACTTTCAATTTTCTTTGTCTCCCATATATCCACCAAGTATTTCCTCATTGTAAGTGTTATCTGCCTACCCTGTGTGGTAGCGGGTGGGTCTCTGAGTGTCTTCCCCTATGGAATATTCTTTATAGCAACTGGATAAATGGAGCACAGGTCAGAAGGACATGATATGGTGACTCCTGGTGGCAAGCTATGCTGACTCTCCCAAGGTCAGTGTCCTGAATGGTGTTAGACTCTGCAGTCAAGCACAATGTTACCATTTCAGGAACTTAGACAGAAGGTACAGGGAAACCTCTCTCTTATTTCTCACAGTACCATGTGCTTCAATATAAACTAAAAAATAATTAGTTTTTTTAATGAAAAAAGTTCTGCTTTGTTTGTGTCCAATGTGGTAGTCACCTGAAGAACAGGCCTGAAGAGCATGAGGCATGAGTACAAATCCTCTTTCTGCTTATAACAGAGAGAACCTCTTACTTGGACTACTGACTTCATAGGTCTCAATGCCAAAGCTATCAAGGTAGGTTCTGGCCCTTGGCTTCGCTCTTCTATGAGGAGAGCTATAGACTACAGAAATGACTATTGATATATGGCAACCCCGAAGTGACCCAATGTACAAAGTGCTTTCTGACCTCTCCAGACTTACTCAGTGAAGTTGTGAGTCGCAAAGGGTGCACTAAAATCCTGATGCATCACCTAATGGAATAAGGGCAAGTTGTTATCAAGCCTCTATAAGGCTGTATTTGCCAAGTAGGGAGAAAACATTGCTGTTTTCCTGTGCACAGAATTTGGGATTCCATATGCAAAACCCTAACCTGACGCCTAGACTGATAATATTAAAAACTGTATGAAATCATCATCATGATTGTCATCATTATCACTGTCCTGGATTACAAATGACAGATCTTCAGACTGTGATTTTCATTTCAGTGTCTATGTTCAGAATATTTAACATCCTTTCAAAGGATGCCCATCGTGGTAAGACAGAAGGAAGAAAGAACGCCCAACTTCAGACATCTCAGTATGCAGAAATTTCCCTGCTCACAGTAAACATGGTGAAGTCCCATAAGTCAGCATTCTGCATAGCCTCTTCCATTCTTTTCCCATAGACTCTAATTCCATATAGACACACACGTGTGATCATAAATGTGAAAACATGCCAGGAGGAAAGAGGTGCCTAGCAAAGATTGCAAAGCTGATCGTAAGTGACAACTTAATCTTCCACTTCTCGTCCCTGTTCCCTGAAAACACAAAGACACTGACTCCTGATCTGTCTTTGCCTGATACATGTAACCCCACTGTCCCTCAAGTGCAGAGGGGTCCAGGAAACAGGGAAACAAAAGGAGACAATAGCATTGTGTCCAGGGAAGAGTGTGAAGAAATGCAGCTTGAGTTAGATCCTGCAGGAACAGAGGCTGTCTGTGGGTGGACGGAGCAGGGAAAATAGTACAAGTAAACAGAGATGATCCTCTGCCAGAAGAATCTGAACACACCGTTGGAGTCTGCCCCCTCCCTTTCCTGTTGACTTGCTGACCTCAGCAATCTTCCCACTGTCTACTTTCTCATCTTTAGAGAGATGAACTAGCATTCCCAGTGTGGCTATCTCACATGGTTAAGAAAAGATTTGAACAGAACTGTAGCTGTTCTTACAAACTGTAGCTGGGTTGTAGTTTTGAGGGAAGCCTCTGGCAGCAGGGAGAGCTCAGGACATGGGGTTTGCATGGGACTCTTCAGGCACTGGAAGAAGAAAGGACTCCCTCTATACAGGGTCTTCTCCACTTGTGCGGGACATGGTCAGCAGGCCAAACGCGGAGGCCATAGAGGAATCCTGTGGCCTTTGATTTCTCAGCAGTCTGTATGCCCATAGCTGAATGTCAGAGCTGAAGGGGAGCCCTGGCCCACACTTGCCACTGCAAATCCCAAACATCTATTCACCAAAGCTCCTTTCTGGGTCTTCCACAGAGGAACACAAGCACTCAGTTCAGTAGCTTGTTCAGATACCACGTGGGGAACAGTACAGTGCTGTCCTAGAGAGAAGGCTCCCTCTGGGAGAGGAGACAGCTGGGCTTTTGATGGTAGGTGTGTGCTGCCGCTGGCCTTCCTAATGTTCCTCTTGGGGCCCTGCACTCACCCAAGTCTCAGAGCGGATTACCCTGCAGAGAAAGGCGGGTGCTGCTACTGCTTAACTGAGCTCACAGGCTCATATTCTCTCCCCATCTCTTCTAATTAATAGTCAGGATTAACAGCTGCTGCTGCTGCTGCTGCTGGGCCTTAGCCATCTAATCACAGCTGCTCAGGCTCCCAGGGTGCTCAGCATTCCCTGGGCTCCACAGCCTCCCCTCAACTCTCTGAGAAATGCATTCAGAACATTAAAACAGCAAAAAGAAGAAGAAATTCATCCTGCTCCCCAGACCTAGAGACTCTTGGGATTCGAACTGTGCCTGCATTCCTTTCTGAGATGAAAGCAGACAGCCCTCTCCTGAGGACTCCCCAGGGCTCCCAGAGTGCCGAAGGTTTCTTGAAAGTGTACTGGTAAGGACCAGAATTCTTGTCATGCTAACCCTCCAGACATCACATATTTTTTAAATAGCAGATTTGTATGATAACAACAACAACAACAACAACAACAACAACAACACTACTAATAGAAAGCATTGTCACAGTAATGGCTAACACTTCTTGTGTATTTATTAGGTTCAAAATAACTGCCTTACCTGAAACATATGCCTTGATCTTCTTATCCTATAGACCATGCACTAAGGAGGAGGTATAGATAAGTTAAATCTCTTGACCAGTCACACAGCTGGTTGGCAATAGTGCTGGAATCTAAGCCCAGACGTCCACTTGCACTTTGCACTTACACTATCCCTCCAAAGGAACAGAAGTTGGGAGCCGAGACACAGCTGTCTTTCAATTTAAGTTCCCCCTCCATTTCCAAGACAATCCATGAGGTACATCTACAAATTTCATGGTGGAGAGATGTGCACTTCCAAACCCTTATGGATAGTCTCTTCTGGGTGCATTAGCACTGAGCTGGGTCACAGGTCCCTGGTTCATTTGTTGTGCTCCCGAGAGCCAGGATGGAGAAGGCATATAGAAAATTGGCTCCCCATCAGAGACCCTGAGTGAGTGGTCAGGGTTTCCATGTAGCTGTTTGGCTTACAGAAGCACCACAAGATGCCCCCTGCATGACTATGTCCTTGGTTCTGAACTATTTCTCTGGCTCTGTCTACCAAGTTTTATACTTGCCTGTTCTCAGAAGGAGTCTGGCTCTGGATTGTTCTAATGGATTCTAGCTCTTTGTTTGATCTGCTTGCCTGATCTCATTTCAAGTATTTGTCTCCTCTCCAATATCTAAGGACCATTTATTTACCTTATACTATACACATTGCTCAGAGATGATGCTAAAAGGAAGTCAGGCTCCAACCTCAATTAATGCCCTTACTGAAATCTCCAAGCATTCTTACCTAGCTTTTCTGAAGGTTCCTTGTCTCTCCTCCCTCAGAGCCACTTCATAGTTAAAGGTTTCTCATTTCTTATTTTTGTACTTTTATTTCTATGGGAATGATAATCCTACGGGCTCCTTTTCCACACCAAAAGCTAACAACACAAAGCTTATAGACCTGGCTTCTTTTGGGTCAACCTGATATACTAATTGGAGCTAAGGCATTGTCAATAGTGAATCTATAAGATTTCTGAGAACAGTAGAAAATCATAGGATGGATTTGGCATCAAATAGGAAAAGAATTAGAGCCAGCAAAGCCTCTTGCTACCTCTGTTAGGCAGCCTGTAATGAAGCTGAATTGATGCCTGACAAGTCACAGCCACATCCTTGTGTGGTCCCTTTCTCTGGAATATAAGCTAGACTTAACAACTTGATTTCATAGAGCAAGTATAGTCAACATGATAGTTTGATGCTTCCAGGACCAGGCTATAAAAAGTCTGTGTCCTATCCCATACATTCTCTTTCCTTTTCTCTCATACCTCTCACCTTAAAGGGCCTTAAGGGGCAAAAAACTGATACCCCTTAACAGCAGGCAGCAAAGACTGTCTGCATAAGTCTACATGAGCAGTCCTGCCAACCATGAGATGACTGAAGCCTCAGGAAGACCCTGACCACTGTCTGTGGGAGACTCTAACAACCTAACTCAGTGAGCGTAGGTTGCTTTCCCCACAGACACTGTAAAATGACAACTGAATACAACTTTAAGATTCTAAGATTTGAGGTAATTTGTTATTGAGAACACAATAGCCTTCCAGCTTGAACGAGGAATGTCCTTCAAAGGCTCTTATGTTGGAGTTTGGTCCCTGATGAAGAAGAATGCACAAGTGGCTGGACCATGAAAGGTTTATCCTCATCAATAAAGCGATGCACTGATGTGTTCCTAGCTGAATAGACTGCTGAGAAGTGGAGTAAGGCACATAGGGTAGGTGCAAGGAGCAGGTCACTGAAGACATGTCTTTGAAGGTATAGCTTGCTCTGGGGTGCTCCTCTTTTCTCTTTCTCTGCTTCTTAACCTTAGTTGAGGGGATTTGCTTCATTCCCTGATGGTGTTCGACCTCCTCATGGCCCACAAACAACAGAGTCAAAAGAGAGCAAACTGGAGATTCTAAATCTATGAGTCAAAACAAACATTTCTACTTGAAGTCCTTTAATCTCAGGTGCTTTGTCACATCAACACAAACCTGACCAACACAAGTAGATGACTAATAAATGAATAGATTGGTAGAAAAACTTTCTAGGTTTATTGTAGAAAAACCTTAAACATAAAAAGATGAGGATACCAATGACCTTCCTTTTTTTCCGTTTATATTGAAAATGCTTTTTTTTTTTTTCAGTCGGGTGCAGTGGTACACTCTTATAATCCCAGCACTCAGGAAGGCAGAGACAGGCAGATTGCTGTGAGTTCAAGGCCAGCATGGTCTACAAAGTAAGTTCAGGATAGCCAAGGCTACACCAAGAAACCCTGTCTTGAATTTTTTTTAAAATACATTTTTTTCTCACATAAGATGTCATAATCACAGTTTCACCTCCACCTACTCCTCTAAGTTTCTCCCCACCTCAACTCCAATTCTCGATACACCCATTATCTGTCCCACATTAAAAAACAAACAGGCTTCTAATGGAAAAAATAAAAAACAATACAAAACAAAGTACCATATTTGAATTCGACAAGATGAACAAATAGAAGGGGGAAAAGGGAACAGATAAGAATCAAAGACCTGGCCAGGTGGTGGTGGTGCACTCCTTTAATCCTAGTACTCTTAGGGTACAGGTAGGCAGATCTCTATGAGTTTGAGGCCAGCCTGGTCTGCAAAGCATGTCCAGAACAGCCATGGCTAAACAGAGAAACCCTACCTCAAAACAAAACAAAACAATCCAAGACCTACACAGTCACACACTCAGGAATCTCATAAAAAATACTAAACCAAAAGCCAGAATATATTACACAGAGGACCTGGGGCAGACCCATGCAGGCTGTGTGCATGCTGCCTACCAGTCTCTGTGAGTTCATATAAGCTTTGGTCATGTTGATTTCAAGGGTCTGGTTCTCTTGGCGTCCTTCATCCCCACTGTCTCTTACATCCTTTCTGTTTTTTGTTCTGCAGGGTTTCCTGAGCCCTGGGAGAAGGCCTCTGACCTTATTTACCCATGTTTTATATATCCGTAGGTGCAACAGAATGCTCATGAAAAAAAAAAAAAAAAGAAAGAAAAACAGAAAGGAATAAAATAACAATACATTGGAAAATAAAGCGTGAGAGCAATTTATATATTGTTCACACTATTTAAGGTATAGAAGTGATCCAGAGATGATTTAAAACATACCAGAGTACAGTACAGGTTCTGTGAAAATATTGCAATATGTCATTTTATCTTACAGACTTTGGTATCCATAGCTAAAATTGTCTCTGAGTGGTCCCGCAAACTCCTTTATGGTTACTGAGAGATGATGATAGTGAAAACCTACATGTTGCTATTGCCCAGTGTTAACAATTATCAAAATGCACCTCATCTTATTGTACCTCTGGTCTCAATGGCCCAATGGTTTGACCTTCATTGGCCTCGATTTTCTTTCCTCTAAGGCAGTGTGCTTTAAAACACAAGTGATTACCTAGCATGTGAAATAACTAATGCTCTGGCACATACATGAGACAAGATTGGTGAATGCCGGTTCCTGCTTTCTGCTCCCTTCACATTTCAGGGAACTGAATTCTCACTGTGATTTATTCTAAATTGGGGCATTTTAGATGACAGCTTAGTGGGAATGCCCTTAATGACAAGAGAGCAAGGTCCTGGCCCAAAGGGTTTTTTCACATTTTTTATGTATGCATCATCATGGATATTACCATGGAAATGTCATTCTATCTTTCTTCCATTCATTAGATAAAGGACATTTGCTAAATGTCTATTTTTGCTAAACTGAATATCAGATGATGAAGAAAGAATCCCTCACATTCAATAAATATAAACTCTTAGAAGACAGCCATAGCCTTTAGTTATTCTTGTACTTCCCCGATTGGCTATAGAGACACTTGCACAGCCCTATGGTGTCATCAGTTAAGCACACTGGAAAAAATACATTTTTGGTGCACATAGATAGTGTAGAGAAGAAGTGAAATCCACATTTGAACTTCTAGAGCAAGAATTTGCAGGTAAACCAGTAGACCTGTTTCAACAGCCCTGTGCAGGCTGAAGTGGGCAAAGTATGTGGTCCTTCACTAAGAAGGAAGTCCTGAGAAGACAGGAAAAGCAGGGGCAACAATCAAAGTGCATTCTGTGGAAAAACTTGAGATAGCAACCAGACAGAGGATGAGGCATGGCACAACAGGAAGTAGGGTTCCTAAAATGTACATAGACAGAGACAGACATGAAAGAACAAAAATTAAAGATGCAGGAGAGAAACGATTGGTAGAGATAACGCCAGATAAGTGAATGGGAGGAAGGGAGGGAGAGTGAAGGGAAAAAAGAGGGGGGAGTAGATTGGAGTGGAAATAAGGTATACCCAAATACCGGTTCTTTTGGGTCTGTTTTGAAGAAAATGATGGGGCATGCTGACATGTCCAGAACTTAATATCTAACGGAGTGCGTTGTGGGAGATTAATCATTCTCTGAAAGTAAGACATGAGGTGTGGATGGGCAGAGACATCAAGAAGTATTCACAATGGACAGAGAACATACATCAATTCATTAAGTCTCATTCTTCTGGGTCAGATAGTTATGAAAAGGGCAACGAGCAGGGTCTGATTCAGTGGACAGGGAAGAGGGAAGACTTCTGAACTGAGTGCCCGTGTCCCTTCGAAATCCACACGTTGTAATGTTAGTCTCCAATGAGATAGTATTTAGAGGTGAGACGTTGGGGCTATCTCAAGGGTTGAATTGGATAGTGAGGGTAACACCTTCTCAAAAGAGAGAGCTTGCCTCCACTCTCCACTCTCTACTGTGTACAGCTACAAATGAGAAATAAACAGTTTTGCACCCGAAAGGGGGCCCAACAGAACTCAATTCTGGCATAACCCTGGTCTTCAACTTCCAGCTTCTTGAATGGTGAGGTATATTTCTGTGGTTTGAAAGCAATTAGGTCTATAGTACCTCATTATAACAGCGAGAGCCATGACAGAAGAACTATGTATATATTGTATCTGAGGCTATCCAAGAAGTGGGAATTATGGGAGAGTGACAGGTGGGCTGTCAGGATGAGCCAGAGAACTGTAGAAATGGGAATGAGAAATTCATGCACTGAATTTTTCCAAACTCTCACTTAGACGATTTTATACACATATATAATGTATTGTGGACATGTTATTACTGCCTCTTTCCTCCCTCACTTGCTTCTGATCCCTTCTTCCCAACTAGCCCCTTCCTATTTTCATGTCACTGTGTTTGCTTTGTTGCCCTTTGTGTGACCCACTGAATTAGGGTTTGGTAGGACCTTATTTGCTGCACCATGGGCAATTTAATAGTGGTGTAGCCATGAAAGAAAGATTCCCCACCCCCCCTGTAATCATTAATTGTTGATGGCTCCTCAGATAAGGGTGGATCCACATGAGCTTCCTCTCTATTCATAATGGAAGTCTCTACTAAGCTCCTACGAGTGCACGGCTACAACAAAATCCATGTTATGTCCGGAAGACAGCATGCCACAGCGATTCTCCCCATCTGCCAGCTCTTGCGTTCTTTTCATCCCCTCTCCCATGATGTTACCTGAGCCTTGGAAGGGTGAAACAGTTGGTTCATGCAGGGCCATCACGTGGTGCTCCCTTATTCTCAGTTCTTTGACTAGATATGAATTTGTACATTAACCTTCACCCAAGGTAAAGAGAGGCTACCCTGAGAAAAGAACAGCACTAATCTGTAGATATAAACATAAATACTTAAAAGGAAGTTTGACACTATATCCATTTAAAAAAAAAAACAATAGTGGTGGGTTTCCCATTAGGATCTATGACATCCCCTTCCATGGGATTTTGACAAGTTTACAGTAGCAGGTATGAATTTCCTCCTGTGAAATAGGACTTAAATTCAGCCAGAAAGCAGTTGTTTCTCCCCATAACACCCATGCCAATGTTGCACAAGTGAACACATCTTGCCCATAAGGTTGATATTGGAGCTCACAGTGTTCATAGATGGGTAAGACTGTCAGTGGTTTGTCTTCTCCAGCAGCTTGCATACCACCCTCTGACACTATGAAAGCTAGCCATCAGACAGAAGAGCCCCCTCAGCTTCACATTAAATTTTCTATGGGACTGAGTATTTCCTTCCCATCTTCAGATTCTTGTTTGGAGCCTCTAATCCTTGTTTGTTTGTTTGGTTTGGTTGGGAGGGTTGCTTTTCTTCTTCTTCTTCTTCTTTTTTTTTTTTTTTTTTGTTGTTGGGTTTTTGTTTGTTTCGATTTTTAGTGTGTGTGTAGGAGGAAGAAAGGAGGGAAGGAGGGA
This sequence comes from Acomys percivali, assembly GCA_907169655.1. NCBI lineage: Eukaryota > Metazoa > Chordata > Mammalia > Rodentia > Muridae > Acomys > Acomys percivali. Next base: position 48,178,192 of record OU015748.1, read on the forward strand.
GGGGGAGGGGAGGGGAGCGAAAACAAATCTGAGTATGGTATACTGGGATCTGGAAGAAGCTATAGGGAGACACATGATCAAAATACAGTTTGGATTTTTTAAATGGAAAGACATAAAAAGGAGCCCAGTATAGTAATTCTGTGACAAATATTCCCTAAGATTTTATTTATGATGATTCTAAATCCCATCAGATTGTCCATCCATTGCTAATCCTTCCAACACTGTGTGTGTTTGTGGGAGCTTGCAAGCCTGGAGAGAAACCTCTGAAACTGTGAGTTCAGCAGTCCCTGCTTTTACTTGCTCCTGCCAGAAATCTAGTTCCAGTGACGCGGACATCAGTAATATAAATGGCATGAGCAGAGTGAGGAGAATCTAAGGACAAGCTCTCATTTAACCAGGGAAGGTTGAGGTGGACCATTCTTTAAAAGTCAGCAACAACAAAGACCGTTTCTTAGGATAACCTATCCCAGATTAGATTTTATGTGCCTTGAGATGTGGGGTGAAAGTCTGAGTTGTGTAGTTCTGGAAGCATATTCGTAGGGTGGAGAGGGGGAGCAGGCTTCCTCTGACAACATCTTCCCCTCCCGACTCAGGAACAGATGAGCCCAAGATGCTTGATAACTTTCAATCCTCTTTTTATGATGCTCGGAACTTGTCACCATCTGCTAGGCAGGGCTTTAATGCAAATCTGAGTTTGCTTTTATGGTTTCAATTAACCTAATAATAAAGCAGGGCAGGCAGGCTCCTGGAGAATCTTTTACATTCCCACCCACTTTCCAGCAAGATGCCCATCCACCTCCCCTGAAATAAAGATAGTGATGGTCCCACCCAGCAGCTGGAGCCCTTTGCCACATTTAACCATGTCCTGCCTCTACAAATTAGCATGTGAGTGAGCTGCCTGAGGAACCCTTGGAGAAGACCTACTGCAGCGTAGGAACCCATGCCAAATTCTGCCATGTCAGAAATCCTGTGCTCAGGCTGTATGCTGTGACCTTCGAGTTGCTGACCTTTACCTCACCACAAGGTCTTGTGTTCCAGGCTGTCCTTGGACTATTTACCTTTGAAAAAAGTAGAGAAGTCTCAACTTGGAACCACCCAGAGGATCTAGGAAGTTCTTACAAGGAACTACTCAGAGAACTAGGAAGTTCTACAGAGAGCGATTTAGGCTATTACATTCTTGTCTGGGGGCTAGGGTGAATGAGATTAAAATAAATCCTATTGACCTTGCTCTATATATGGTCCTGCTAGTCAACAATAAAGTGAATCTTGATCAGAAACTTCCTGACTTGATTCGTTATTTCTCGAGTCTCTGTATCCTACTTTCAATCCCCACTCCCTCTTTCAGGTGAACCCTGATTCAATTTTTCCTGCGGGCTGGGACCCAACATGTAGAGTCAGCACAGGGGTCACTCAGGCAGATAGCGTTTTTTTCCTAAATGTAGTATCACAGGAAAGCTATGGCTCAGATACTAAGACGTGGATTCGTGTTTCCTATCTCATCTTTTCACCTGCAGAAAAAGGGTCATTGCAGAAACCTTACATGATATTGTCAGGATTGAGCCTCTGGCTTTTACAAAGCTCAGTTCTGCCTCTGTAGGAACAAGGAGCAAACTAGGAGGTACAGTGATGACCAATAGTCTGTGTTGCCTGGGACAGAGGTGTTTGCTTCCATTTATTTTATTTTTTTGTATTATATATGAGTGTGTCACAGTGCCCACATCTGTCAGTGTAAATAGATGTGTATGTACCAAAGTATGTGTGGAGATCAGAAGACAGTTTTGAGAGACAGTTCTCTTCTTCCACTGTGTGGGTTTAGGCATCAAACTCAGGTCATCAGGCTTACCTTCAAGCACCTTGACCCTTAAGGCATTGTGGTCTCCCCACCATGGTCTTCCACCGGTGGCATAGAATCTCAGTCCCAAGCAGCATTCTCTTCCTTGCCCATGACCTGCTTGAAAATCCCATACAGCTTTGAGTAGAGAAATTTCAGTGATAGAACTATTATAAATTTCTCCCTAAACTAGAAGTTGAAATATCATTAGGATCCTTTGCATTTACATAGTGTTTGCATAGCAAGAACTGCAGTTAGCACATAGTAAACGTCTGCAAGGCCAAGCAAGTTATCCAAGGCCACATAACAGAGTAATGGAGCCCCCAGTTTTGACCAGGTCATTAAATCACACATACTCTCTCTAGTTCCTCAATTCGAAAATGGAAGTAACATTCTTACCTTGGTGAAAGCAAGAGATAATGCATTTAAAGTGCCTTATTTTTATAGATAATTTATTAAATGGTGGCACTATCTCATTATTGTTTTTAACCTAACAAAATTGCTCTGTGAATGTACAAAAATTATCTGGCATTTGGCCTTTGGTGCTTGTGCACTCTGTCTTTGCTTGTGTAGGTCCCAGTGTTTTCAGCACTGGTTCATTAGGTAGGTGTCAATTAGCATTTTAAAAGTAAACAACAATTTTCCATTATAATTTCCAAATTATCTTTTCTTGAGGGACATATGAGATGTACCCTCTAGTTACAGCATTTGCTTATTCATTCACTGTGTGACTGTTTCATTGTCATCTTATTCCCAATGTGATTTTTCCTTAGCTAGGTATTTCTCCAGTCACCCAGAATATATTAGTCTTTGGTTTTGAAGCTAGCATCACCTTCTAGTTCAGAGAGTTTACTAGCCACACAAACATAGCACTACCTGGACACTGGGGGCAGTGAGTAGCTTTTGGGTGAGTATATTCAGCTTTACTATAAGCAGAGTACTTAGGGCACATAGTACAGACAGCACACGTTTTCTTCAAAACCCAAAGAAAGGAGCTGCAGAGATGTCTCAGCAAGTATAATGCTCCCTTTGCATGGACAGGAGCCTGAGTCTGATTCTCAGAACATACGTTTTTAAAATGTTTAAAAGACTGGTGCAGTTGTATACACCCATAGTCTTAGATCTAGGAAGGCAGAGACTGGTGGGTCCCAATTAGCCTAGTATATAGTGCCAGAGGAGCGACGTACACATACCCTCTCACATACTCATGCACTCTGAAACATGCACATTTATACACACGTACACCAAAAGTTTATATATATATATATATATATATATATATATATATATATAGAGAGAGAGAGAGAGAGAGAGATTGAAAAAATTTTATTGCCCTCCCAGATGACCTAAGTTCAGTTCTAACACCTCCATTGGGAAGCTCACTACCACCTGTAACTCCAGCTGCTCTTGATAACTTCTTTCATACTCTGTAGCACTCCTACATACATACACATAACCCCACCAGACATACTCATATGCAGAGAATTAAAAATGAAAATTTTAAGTTCAAAAGAAAAAATCAATACAATCCAGAACATGTATATTAATGCAGCAAAATGGTTCATGAAGGCCAAATGTCCAAATCCCTAAAAAGTCAATACAGCCCCAATACACAGATAGAATGTGTTATATTGTATTTATCAGGGTGGCTAGCTCTAAGGATTTCTTAAAACTCCTAATACCATGCTTCTTGGAAATATAGTGGGAATACAGAGCCAGGGGATGACTAGGGAGATGGATGAATGAGTGGATGGATGAATGAGCAAAAATAAATGAAGGTGCAAAGAGAAGTAAGTTATTAGTGCCAGAAGCAGAGGAGATTTAGTACCCTACTAACTCTGAGCAGGGAGAGGTGACCTTGTGTTCTGACTGGCTTTAGTTAAAAATGACCCCACAGTTTTAACCCGTCTCTGGTCTGCTCACTAAAAAAATCTCAATCTGAAGTTGATGTGTAATGCAAGCGGGCTTGTTTCCCTTGTCCATTTAACCTAGTTGTGTAGATAGCAGTCACTGTAACAGCAAATAAGCCTCAGATCACGCCCATGGCATCTGGCTCAAATGCCATCTTTCCAGAAGCATAGGCTGCCTTCAGGAACGGCCTCCTGCCGACTCTCTTAATACTATGCACCATTTCACTTGGATTAAAGAAAAGAACTAGCTTCAGTTTGAAAAGAAAGAGTGTAGAGAATGCGAAGCAATGATACCGCATACTCAAAATGACATGACTATGTCTGTTGTGTGTGTTCTGCTCTATGTTTGAAGATCTAAAGCACCTGAGAAGCAAAGAGGCCCCTGATTTCTAGGCAATAAAAGCACTAAACAGCAAGGAGACTCATCAGCTTCAAGTTTTAGAGATTTATTTGTATTTTGTGGATGGAGGAGGAGGCAGTTGTGTACTGTAGGTGCCCACAGAGGCCAGAAGAGGGAGTCAGATACCCTGCAGCACAAGCTATAGGTAGTTTTGAGCCACCCAATATAGATGATGCAAACTGAACTCAGGTCTTATGGAAGAACAGCAAGTTTTCTTACCTGCTGAGCTTTCTATCCAGCCCAATCAACGGGGCTTGTTATTGCTGTTTGACCTAAACACGTGACGTTTCTCTGCTGCATCTCAGAACCCTTGAGAAATAGCGTTCTGACTGTCATGTTCTTTACCCATACATATTGGCAACCACCTGGATCCCTAAGTCTTCTGGGATGGCTTAGCTTTCTTTATGCCTATGCTTTCTCTCCCTAATTACACTCCTACTCGCATTCCTACTCTTGTTATAAACTATATTTAATAACATGTAGATGGCCAGAATGCTATGGTGAATTATGACATCATCTTTGGTGATAACCAGACATTGAAAGGGACACATTACAACTAATGAACAAATGGGCCAATTTGCACTAAAACGCAATTGTAAATAAGCGACCTCGGAAGCAGAAAGGGCAGGGGCTGTTTGTTCTCATTCCTTGTAAAAGGCGGAGACAAATTGGGTGCGAATCAAGATCCAATAGGTGCTGACAGTAACAGATTAAGATCTATGAAATTTGGGGATACTTTAATGAGTTGTGTTGAACAGGATGCAAGAGCTCAGTAGCCCTTCCTGTGCTTGAGTTTGTACCATGTCTCTCAGAAACAAGGCTCTGGTAAATGGATGCTCAGCTATTCTTGCAGGAGCATCTCCTGGATTAGAAGAGGTCAAATGTGTTGCTTCCCTGTTTCAATCTCTATCATTTTCTCTCCGTGAGCCTGGACTGTGTTACTTATGGAGGGTGTAGTTACAACTGTGTTTCTTGTCTTTAGGGCTTGTGAGAAGGACAGATGTGCTAACAACTTGAATTTGTCAGTGGATCTTCAACTTGGCTGCACTTTAGAATCACCTGGGGAGCCTTTAAAAAAACAGAGATACCTCCTCCAACCAATTAAAATGGGACCCCGAGGAGTGACCCAGGCATCAGTCTATTTGAAAGCTTCTCAGGTGAGTCTGCTCTGCAGCCAGGGCTAGGGACTGCTGAGCCAAATGATCTCTAAGGCTTCTTCCCTTTCACAGTCTGTGATTCTAGAATTTGGTTTATAATTACTTGAGATATATTGGTTCTGAGTCAGGGCCATCTTGACTTGAAATGGAAATGGCCCCTAACTAGCAGCAGAAGGATGCAGAAGGTCAAGCCAGGTGGGTTCCATGAGTCTCAGAACCAAGGTCTCTCAAGGAAGGCTGATAACTAACATCAACATTCCAATGTTTAGCAGGGAGAAGTGGTGCATGCCTGTAATCCCAGTACCCAGGGAGGCAGAAGCAAGTGGATCTCTGTGAGTCTGAGGCCAGCCTGGTCTGTAAAGTGAGTTCAGGACAGCCAAAGCTACACAGAGAAACCTTGTCTCAAGAAAAGTTTTTAAAAGAGATTGCAATATTTTCTCTTTAAAATATCTGGCATTTTACATCAATGAAGTCACATATTCTCTATTCTTTTGAGCTTGGTTTGTATAGTCAACATAATATCCTCAGGGCCCAAGTTGTTGCTGTATCTACACATAGTTTTTCATATTATTGACTAGTATTTCATGATAGATACACAAGCAATTTGCTTAATCATTCACCCATTGGAAAAAACAGAGTTGTTTCCAGTTTTCAACTATTAGGAGAAAAGCTACTGTGCTCATTTCTGCTTGGATGTCTGCATGAACACATGTTTTGAAGTGGTAGAGTAAAGGTCCAGTATTATAGTTTGTGTGTGTTATGTTTGGTGCACATGTAGCTTTGCTAGATGCCACTAAACTGTCTAAACAGAATGACCTCTTTACATACCTGTATTCTTTTTCCCATTGGCGGTATTTAGTGTAGAATTCTATAATACAGTGGCCATTTAAAACTGTTAATACCAGATATTCTGGCAGGTGTGTAGTGACAACTCACTGGACCTTTTTAATATTTTAATTTATTTATTCACTTTAAATCCTAATTATAGCATCTTCCCTTCTCTCTTCCAGATCCTACACTCCCTCCCTCTTCTCCCACCTAGCGTCCCTTACTCCTCAGAATAGGGGAGCCTCCCCACCACTAACCCACCCCAGCACATCAAGTCACATCCAACTGAGGGCATCTTCTTCCTTGGTGGCCTGGCAAGGCAGGTCTGCCAGAGGGAGGTGATAGAAAAGCATGGAATTGACTACACAATGGAAAAAAGAAAGCATCTTCAATGAATCATGCTGGTCTAACTGGATGTTTACATATATAAAAATGCATATAGATCCGTATTTATTACCCTTCATAAAACTCAAGTTCAAGTGGATCAAAGACAGCAGCATAAAACCAGAAACACAAAAATCTATTAGAAGAGAAAGTGGGGACCACCTTTAAACTTATTGGCACAAGATACAACTTACTAAACAGAATGCTAACAACACAGGCTCTAAGATCAGCAATTAATTTATGGGACCTCATGAAGCTGAAACACTTCTATAAGACAAAGGACACTGTCAATAGAACAGAAAAGCAACCTACAAATTGGGAAAAGATCTTTACCAACCCTATATCTTACAAAGGGATAATATCCAAAATATTTAGAAAAAACTGCAGAGATTAGACACCAACAAACCAAATAACCCAATTAAAAAATGGTGTATAGAGTGAAACAGAGAATTCTCAACAGAGAAATCTTGAATGCACTTAAAGCACTTAAAGAAATGTTCAACATCCTTAGTCATCAGGGAAATAAAAATCAAAACAACTCTGAGGTTCCATCTTACACCCATCAGAATGGCTGAGATAAAAAACTCAAGTGACAACACAGGAACGTGAGGATGTGGAGAAAGAGAGAACACTCCTTCATTGTTAGTGGGAGTGCAAACGTGTAAAACCACTTTGGAAATGAATCTGGCACTTTCTCAGAAAATTACAAATAGCTCTACCTCAAGACCCAGCTATACCACTCCTAGGTATATACTCAAAAGATGCTCCACCATACAACAAGGATATTTGTGCAACTATGTTCATAGCAGCTTTATTTGTAATAGACAGAAATTGGAAAAAACTTAGGAGCCAATCAACCAAAAAAAAAAAAAATGGATAAAGATCTGTGGTACATTTACACAATTGAATACTACTCAGCTGTTAAAAACAATGATATCATGAAACTTGCAGTAAATGGATGGGTTAGAAAAGATTATCCTGAGTGAGTGAGGTAGCCCAGATGCCCCTCCCCACACACACATGGTATGTACTCACTTATAAGCAGATATTAGCCATATTGTACAAGATAACTGTATTACAATTCACAGTCCCAAGGAAGCTAAGTAAACAAGGAGGGCTCAAGGGAGGATGTTTGAATCTCACTCAGAAGGAGAAATAGAATAGACAGTGGAAGTGGTTAAAGAGACTGAGCAGGATAGGAGAAGGATGGCTGAGGGAAATGAGAGTAGGGATCAGATGTTGGGAGAGTAGGGAGTGGGGAGGACAGAGGGCTTGCAGAGATAAAAGAAACCATGGGTGGGAAGAAATCTCTGAGATAAGCTGAAGACATAGATAGGGTAGGCTCCTGGCAGGAAATAGGAGTGAATCTAGCTGATACCCTTAGTAGCGGGGGTCATGTAGACTGGAGAGGCCACTCTCTCGCCTGACAGGACTACTAATGGAGAGAGGGGAACTCCAAACCACCCACAAAAACTTTGGCCTGAAATTTACTCTCCCTACAAATATGTGCAAGGATAAATATAGAGCAGCGATTGAGGGAATATCCAACCATTGTCTGGCCAACCTGAAACTCACATCAAGGAAGATAGGCAACCCCTGACACTATTAATGATGCGCTGTCATGTTTAAAGACTGGTTCCTAGCATAACTGTCCTCTGAGAAGCTCCACCCAGCAATGGATTGAAATAGATGCTAAGGTTCATAGCCAGACATTGGATGGAGAGCAGGGAGCCTTCTGGAAGAGTTGGAGGAAGAATAGAAGGACCTGGAGGGAACAGGAACTCCACAAGAAGACCAATAGAGACAACTAACCTGGGCCTGGGGCAGGGTTGGGGGCTTGCTGAGACTGAAGCACGAACCAAGGACCATGCATGGACTGGACCTAGGCCCCTCACACATATGCATGCATTTGATGGGCCACTTGGTTTTCTTCATGTGGGTTCCCCAGTAAGGGAGCAGGGGCTGTTTCTGACAAGCTCACTGGACTTTTAGTTAATACTTTCCTCCTGGCATTTTAAACTCCTTCGTAGTTTCAATTATTTTTATCTTCTTTTTAAAAAAACTTTTGTTGCAGGGCATAATCTATTTTGCTGAATGTTTCATGTGCTTGAAAACAACTTGCATCTTCTGTTGCTGGGCCGCTCTTTATTCCAGTTACATTCTGTTGGGTGGCTATATCGTTTGTTTCTTGGTGGCATCTAGTAGTTGCAGCAAATTCTAAAAGGGGAGAGGTAAAGTCCTCCAAACGTAATCACAGACTTCCTATTTCTCTTTTCTTCTCTATCAGGCTTTTGTTTTACGTAGTATAAGGCTTTGCATTTTTGATGTGCATACATGTAAGATATTTGTTTCTTTGTGGAATGACACTTCGTCATTATATAATGTCCTTCTGTCTAGTAATTTCCTTCATTTTATCTGTCTCCTTAACCTATCAATACCATCATACAGTAATATATTTATGTAACATATATTTCCATGGAATATTAACATTACTTTACATGACACCTATTAAATGAGAAGTTATAGACATAAATGGAAGAGTGGGGAAGAGAAGGGTGGATAATAAAGGAATCCTTGAGAAAGTGTGACTCTGTCTTGGCTTGGTTCTTGTCTCATAGATCCAAATAGATACAAAGCAACAAAATTCACACTCTTAACTGTCTAAAACTAAACATACATATATACATACATAGATACACACAAGTGTACATGAAACAATGAATTATGAATACATTTACTGCATGTATCAATGGGAACTTACTAGTTTTGATATTCTATAGCTTTGAAAAACGTTACCATCAGGAGACGATGGATGAAGGATAGCTAGGATCTCTCTGTATTCTTTCTTACAGATGTATAATAGTCTTGAACTGTTTGAGTAAAAAGCTAAGGAAATTGATAGGATTCTTCCTGCCTTTGTGTATCTTCAAAATATTCCACAGCAGAAGATTTTAAAAAGTTATGTGAAATGTTTCAGATGTCCTTGTTGGTGTTTTTTTCAGTTGTTTGGTACTGTGTCCAGTTCATGAAGACCGTTAAGCTAGGACTACACCATGGGTGGTAGTGAATCAGGACACCTCAGGTGACCTCTCTGGGATGGCTTCTGGCAGACTGGTCCCAACATCAGGCAGGTAGGTTAAGTATGAACATTACCTAACATGATACAGGTAACATGTCTACCTCAGAGGTTTTGACCCAGTGAGTATTCAGTAAAAATTGGCTGTACACTGTTCATTAATATGACTGACAGCATGTTCAATCCTGCCACGCTGGCAATTGAACATGGCAAATGTGATGACCCAGTTGCTCAAGTAGCCAACCAGGTCAGCCTCTACAGTGACCTGTGTCTGGGTTTCCAGTCAACATTTCACATATCTCCAGCTAACCCAAACCATAAGGCTAAAGGGTCAGACATTTGACCCAGATCACACAAAACTAGAAATATCAAGCATGCAGCCCACTTCTCCAGCTCGTAACACTGACATCCAGCCTTGTGGAGATCTGGACTTCCAGTTAGGGGGTACATAGGTCCCATGCGCAAGGGGTGAAATGACTCAGTGGTTTATCAGCCAGCTGAATCTTAGGATGACAAATTGGAAGTGTAGGATTTAGACAGAGACGATGTCAGCCAGGGGTGAGTGCTGATGGGGTAAGGACTGGGTCTGGGGAGCAGAGAAGGCAGAGACATTGAGCTCACCTGCTTCAGAGTCAGCTCTCACCAGAGACCAAATGACCTGAAAGGACAGGCACTCAAGCTAGAACAATGTCTCTTTTAGGAGGTTTAGGTGGGAATTAGGCAGAGGGCTCCCTGATAGATAGTGAACATCTGGTCCCAATGTCAAGCAAGATGCAGCTGACCACCTAGTTGTCCCCAGTGCTGTATTGAAGTAGACAGAGAGTCTCATTTTTTCCTATACCCACTCCCTTCTCTGGACAAGGAAAATGCACAGGCTCCCTGCCGAGCAACAAGGGACTGTGTCCCAGGACAATCCAAGATGCTGTTTCCACCAGAGAAAGAATTGCATTCTGACCATAGCTTTGGGCAGTGCATGAAAGGCAGAATCAGTACCGCATTAAAAGGAAATGAATATTTGTTCTAAAATGTATTTAAAAGCTCTGGCTGGTTAATTATTTATGGACCAGCGGGTATCTTAGCTACCATGGAAACCTCTGGCTCTGCGATTCCTTCCTGGACCCCTAGTAACTCCTCTGCAACAACATACATGCATGTGGGTGCACACACACACACACACACACACACACACATACACACACACAGAGAATTATTCACACTCATATGCAGACACACACATGTACACACATGCCAGCCACACATAGACACACACAGATACATATATAGACACACACATACATACGTACATTACATGCACATACACACTCATACATATATACATTTACACACATTCTCACAAACTCTGATGTATGCTTATAAACAAATGTATATATATATATACTCACACATAACGATATAGTCAAATCACCTAAACACACCTACATGGCACTCAAAAGCATTCCCAGTGACACACATATATGAACACATACACACACACACACACACACACACACACACACACACACACACCATATACCTTTATAGACACATGCTGCCTCTTCACACACACAGCTGAACCCCTCTGGAATGCCCAGTCCGAGTGCCTGTCCTGTCTTCCTTTCTTGCCTTTTAAAGTATTTGGAAGGAGCCACAAAGAGAAAAAGACCCTTGAAACTTTTTCAAGGTGTCTTAGAATGTTCTTCCCAAGCCTCTCTGCTTCTGAGTGGGTTGTCTTTACAGCTATATTCCAAATCATGGCCAAGTGCTGTGCCACCGTGAACAGGAGTGCCGCTGCTTCCACTGTTCCTCCTATGGACTTTAGGAAAAAAGAATAGACTACACACAGTAGGGCCCAGAATGAGCATGACCACTTACTATGTATATGGCCCAGGTCTAATTCCTTAGTCTGTCTGAGCCATAATTTCTGCATCTGTTACATGGGGAACCCAATAGCAATAGTAACCCCTGGAGTAGGTGTGGAGCTGTATTCATCTGTGAATGATGAAGCCTTGCTTAGGTAAGGATGAACACTTCCCCCAAAGCTACCCAAGGCAGTTACCAGAGGTTCTACTTCCTGTACTACCTCCATCTTGCAGGACACTTCAGAACAAGAACACTAGGAGACACACACGGCATATTGGGGTTAGGTTTCTGGCCACATCTTGTACCCACAGTGTCATAAAAGATCTTCATGGGAGGGGACCCACGCTGGCAACAGAGCTGAGCCGCCCCTAGCTTGGAAGCTGACTGGAGTTTCCTTTCCACAGAGGTTTCTGGGAGCTGGAGCAGCGCCTCTCTTCCCCTTCTGCACTGCTTGCTGTTGCACCACTGAACTATATAATTGCACATTTGTTCCTGTTGGGGCTTGAAATATTAGGGCCCGGTGTATAATTCCAGGGCTCCTGCACTGAAGATCCTACCATGTAACTACAAAATAAAAAGACAAATAATGTGGCCAGGGCCGCACTCCACACTACCCTGGTTAATTAATGGCAAATTTTATTAAGAGCAGGCAGAAATCAGTGACCCTCTGGTGCCCAAGATAGCCTGTGTGATTCTTTTTTTTTTTTTTTTTTTTTTTTATATTTAACACATATGTATCTTTGTAGATGTATCATACATACATGAAATAACATTTAAAAATAAAATGTACCAGAACAGTCCAATACAAAAATCTTAAAGAATAGTTGTTTTAAGTAGTCAACTAAATCCGGCTTGGGATAGATAATTTTTTTGTATATAAGCACTTATGTACATAGGTTATATATATGAGTAAATATTCCAAGTAGGTGAAAATACATTACAGTCTTAACATTCATAAAATCTATAGTCTTTAAAATGAGGAGTTCTATATACAGGGGGAGGAGGTCCCCCTCAGTCACAGTCATAGGGGAAGGGAGTAGAGGGGGAAAGGGGAGGGAGGAATGAAAGGGAGGATACAAGGGATGGGCTAAAAATTGAGATGTAATATGAATAAATTAATAAATAAATTAATTAATTAAAAAAAAAAACAAGTCATTGTCATATCTTAAAGAACTAATTTATTATGCCTGTGTGATTCTTAAAGGGACAGGGACGCCTTGAAATAAATTCCATAAGAGTTCTGTCTCTGGTGGCAGTTCACATAACTTGCTGCATGCATTCTTGATAATGGTTATGATCTATGATTATAATGGGGGATGCACAACCAACCCTGGCAAGACAGCAGTCTGCACAGAGAAAAAAATAAAACTTCTCCCTCGTTTTCTTCCTCTCTTCCCTCTCTCCGACTCCATCTATTCCTCTCTCCTTGGTTTTTCTCTGAAATTTTCCATGTCCTTTGATCCTTTCTTCGTCCAGCTTTACCGTCCCTGCCCTGCTGTTCTTTCCCACCCCTTTTATTCCGCCATATTTGTCTTTCCCCTTCTTGTTTTGCCTCTTGCTCTGCCTCACTCTCCTGTCTCTATGTCTGTTTTTCTCCTCTGTCCCTTTCTCTCTCTTGATCCCTGTCTAGCTAATCATCCATCCCTATTTCTCCTTTTCTTGGGTCTCCCTCTCTTTCTCTCTGAGCTTCTTCATCTTTCCCTCTGTCTCCCCACCTTTGCTAGTAACAAGAGTGAAGGAAGGAGGGGCAGATAAAGCAAATGGCCCAAGTGCAAAACTGTTTCTTACTGAGGCTTTTCCTGGATTTGTCTCGGGACCACCCGTGTTCCTTCTGCATCTCACATTAACATAGTGCTCCACGCTGGTTAGCTGAGCTAAGTAAGTCTTCATAGGCACCGTCTGTGCATAGGAAAACCTGTAGGGAAATGGAGGAGGCATTTGAGTTTAAATCTTGCTGCCACGTCTGCCTTGGTTGAAAAGATATTGAACAAGACAGTTTTGTTCTGAAGACAGTGAATTTAGTGCCAGGTAAATGAGGTATCAGGAGACACTGGGTTGTATGGCATAAAATCTTTGCCTCTCCATCTCTCCAAGGAATCTGCTTTATCCCAGCTTTGCTTGGGTTATTGGCCTAGCACAATCACACTGGGAGTGGAGGTGTCACACTCAGGGAATGGGGACTCTAGGGTAGCTGTTTTGTAGCAAGGCTACATCCCACTGAGGTGGGAGTGTGAAGGGGTGGGGTGCCTGTTTTGTGACAATCACAGACTTCCCCTTCTATGGCTGTTTCACAGAAGTGCTGGCAAAGCCAGTTACCTGTGTATTCTGCTAGCTAGCTAATCACGTGGCCTAAGGAAGCCCCTGGGCTCCCTAGCTTTCCTCTCCAGGGGTATCAAGCAGCTGGTGCTAGTTCTTGGTTCTTGTGATGTCTAAGATCTTGTGAGAATGAAGTAACAGGCTGTCACTGGCTGCATCTGTTCCCAGGATTCCGATCCTGCCAATAAGTGTTGATAAGAATCACCAAGTGCTCTGTGAGATACAGTCAATGAGCAGAACTGAAACTGGAAGCCATCTTTAATACAACAGCCAGAAAGATGAATGCAGGGACATAGGGATCCCAGAACTAACCCTCCCAGCAGGAGCACCTGCCTCTGGAGCACATTGCAGCATGGTGTGGGCTGAGGACACATGCGAGGCCTTTATCAGGATCCCCATCCCTTCCCCCTTATCACTGCAGAAGCCTCTCAGAAGCCTCTGAAGATGCTCCTGCCTATGGTTGTTACTTACTCATACCCACTTCCTAACCTACAAGGTGAAGTCTCTGTTCACAATTCCTACTGTTGGTCCTCATTCTTGTGACAGATTATGGGCATGAGGCCAAGTTTACTGTGTTTATTCTCTTACCATTTGGGCAGCTGAAACAAGATCAATTTCCAGCTATTATCTCTATAAACAATCTAAAGAGGTCTCTACCAAGACCCAAGCAGATACCTAAACACCGCCTGTTATAACCTGAACATAAGATGCCCCTCCTATGTCCATGTGGTTGAATACTTGGAAGTCAGCTGGGGTTCTGTTTTGACAGATTGTGGAAACTTTAGGATATGGGACCCTGCTGAAAGGAGTGGTTCCACAGAGGTGGGTCTTTTGGGCTACAGACCAGCCATGGTTCCAACCCAATTTCTCTGCTTCCTGCTATACCATGTTGTGAATAAGCAGGCTCATATGCCCCCCACTGCCATAGAAACTGCTGCTGTCACAGCTCAGTGGGCTGTGTCCACTCAAATGGTGAGCCTAGACAAATCCTTCCTCTCTTGTCACTTCTTATCATCTTTTGGGCATAGTGATGAGTAAAGTGGCTAGTAGATGCCCTCTGAAAACATGAAAGGAGCACATAGCTACCCCAAGATGCATCAGGACCTCCTGAATGTGGTGAACAGCCAAAGCCTCCTACACAGAGCCTTATGTGTGGAAACTTTCACAGCAAAAGCCCAGAAAGGCCAAAGGCACATGTTGACTCATGGATAAACTGTGTGTCCATGGAGATGTGGTGTCTGAACATACAGGTCTGCAGGGGAATGAAAACCAAGATCCAGACTCCAGTTCTCTGTGTATTGCCCCTAAGCTCTCTTGGCACAATTTCTGGCTGGCAAAGGTAATGCTCCTTAAATGTTTCATCCTGAGTACCCTTAGGCTTCTCAGGAATTAGCTTTCAATCTAGTGAGACTCTCAAACAACTGAGAAAACAGGATGATTCCTAATGTGTCTGCGCCTCCTGTGACACTGTACGTAAAACAGAGATATGAATATTTACTCTGCAGAACTAAGATGACACAAATGTGCTCTGGTATTTATAATCCATAGAGAGACTCATAATGAACAGATGTCTGGACCCTACATATGGATCACAGAGATCTTTCATGTAGGCACAGGATTCCTCAGTAAAATTTCACAGGTATTAAATGCAGTAACCAGTGCCTGAGAAAGTACCAATCCTTGGATATCTTATGGTCTGCAAGGTTTCTGGGTCAGACAGTTGGCATCTCCTTGATCCAGGAGCTTCAGCAGGAAGTCCTGTATTCTTAAAAAAATGGTCCAAGAAGACCCTCTTCCTCAGATAATTTCTCTTCTAAGAGGAGAAACAAGGATATAAATCATCCAGGAGACTATGTGGTCTGGAGGAGGGATAGAAACAAGCACAAGGAAGCAAGTGTCACATGAGTTCTCCAGAAATAAAAAATAACATGTTATTATTCCCTAGGCCTGAAGATCCATAGCATTCATTTTTCTTCAAAGGCAGTCCTACCCTTAATATATCTCTGTTTTCATCACCTAAGGGTTTGGCTCCTTCCCAGAAGCAGGTAGCATCCTCCACAGAAAAGACTTGTGCAAGTTACTAAACAAAAATCCAATTAAGCTCCTGGGTGAGAAATGTAATTGTTCTGAGCAAAGCATGTCCACTCTCTGAAATGCTAATTTTTAAAGAGGTGTTGGTTGTAGCTTTCCATAAGCGGGGTTGGCACACTACAGTAACAGGTACTATTCTTCCAGGAGCCTTAAAGGTCACTAGTTATAGTACCCGGATGTTAGAGCAACACGCATGCCTGGCAGGTGATAGCTGCCTGAGACACTGGTGGTAGAGACAGCACAACTCCACCATCAGATAGCTCTGACTGCTCACACCTCATCTCTTTCTACAGACAGTACAGACACACATGCGATGAGCACACTGCTAATTATTTTGAAGGTCAGTTCAATGGGTGCCCCAAAAGTTCTTATGCCAGAGACCTTTTGAAAGTGGTATGTGGACTGGAAACATAAGATGTTTTGTCTTGAGATTCATTGTCTTTCATTGTTTCAACCCCTTCACATAGCCTCGAATGCTCGCCTGTGTCAGTGCCCTTCCTTGGAGCCAGGAGGAGAGAGGGACATTATTAATGTCATGTGTTAGCTAACTTCTTACTGCTGTGATAAATTAATAATTTGTTTTTTTGGCTCAAGGCTTCAGAGGCTCCAGTCCATCATGACAGATGGGGTGTGTTAGAGTAAAGCAGCTGATACCATCAGAGCTAGGAAGGAAGGAGAGTGACGGAGAGGACACACACACACACACACACACACACACACACACACACACACACACGGATACAGACATGGACACACTAAGAGAGAGATGGGCAGACAGGCAGACATGGAGAGACGGAGAGTCAGACACAGAGAAACTGTGCTTTACCCTGTCCATTCTACCTGGCCCCTGACCCATGGGGGTACAGCCTTACACATTCGCTCCTCTCTGAAGGCACTCCTGGTACACTCAGGGCTATGCTTTATTGCTCTCTGAGGTACTTCACAATCTAATCAAGTTAACAATCAAGATTCTCTGCCACCTGCATTTCTACCGAGGGAGAGAATAGAAGGCAGACGGTAGCCAATGAGATGTTATACCCCAGAAGCAGGAGACAGTGAAAGTACACTGAGACTCTGATAGACACACAGCTATTATCACCATTTCCCAGTTGCCGGAGGGTCAAGGAACCAGCAAGTAGCATCCTTCTAGCCAAGACCAAAGCCTTTGTCTGCCTCCCAGATGTCAGCATGCTCTGAAAAGAGTACAGGTGACCCTTGGTTACTTCACCTATTCTACCTGCCTGTGGCCAGCCATAACAGGACAAGCTGTAACAAGCTCTGGGACAGACCTTTCCAGGATCCTCAAGGAGCTCCTCGTGATCTATGACCTCACGCATCCAGTGACTGAAATTCTAACTGGGCTCTGTGCCGATGCCTATTTCAATGCCCAGTGCCTTACGCTAACGATACTCTATATTCTTTCTCTCCTTATAGCACTACTCCTCCCCATCAACTGAGGATGGAGCTGAGCATATATGGTTTTCAAAGTCATAGAAAACACCCTGGAGTGGCCATTCACTTCCGAGAACACTTCCCTCAGAATCCCCACTTCCCAGATTAGTTGTTACTGTTCCTACCATTAAAAATCTCATCACTGGAGAGTCGACTGAAGGGGTTAGTCCATTCCTTTTAACCACAAGACTTTACAGGGATACATCAGAAGAAGGGATCTTGTCCACCCTTCGGTTCCGTCAAGGAGTGAGACACCCAACCAGGATTCCCTAGGAAGACAAAGGTGCAGTCTTGAGCTCCTAAATGGACCAGAAGATGAGGAGTGAAACTGAACATTCTGTGCCTTTATTTGGTCTATACATGAATGACAGAACACACTCCATGTCTAGTTGTCAGCTCACCTCCTCAGAGAGTGGGTAATTGAAGAAAATGAAGTGTGGCTGAGATGGCTGTGCACCCTGTGAGAGTGTTGAAGTACCCAGGAGGAAATGAATAGGCTCTTAAGTTCCAGGTTTAAAGTACCGAGGAACGAGCAAAGCACCAGTGAGAGAAATGGAGCAAGCGGGACTGAGAAGTCTCTGACATCAATGGAGACACATAACTATCTTGTGGAGGCTATTCGAAGACTTGAGGGTTAAAAGCATGTTTAGAGGTTCCCAGAGCCAGAAAGTACCCAGAATTTAAACAGAAAAAAACCTTAGATTATTGGGGACTCACCTCCATATGATACCTTTCAGATCCATCACCCCAGTTCTCACAAATGCTGGGATTTCTTCCTCCTGCCTCAGCATGGCGATTTGTGACTGTCAGACCCCAGGTCTCCTTCCTTCACTAGATCAGCAAAGCAGAGGCAAGAGCTGCTTTTTTTTGAATTCCTCTAATGTTGGATATGATGAAGTTATTCAATAAATGCCTGTTAAATTGATGAGGGGGATGGAAAAGGTGCCCTGAGACAAACAGGCAACTAGGAATGTGCCTGATTCTCCTCTGAGTGCCCAGTGACATCTCTACTTCTTCATTGGCCTTTTCCAGTATGTTTACCTTACCCTTGACTTCGGTGCTTGTGTTGACTCACTGTCTTCCTTCTTGCCTCCTTGAGACTGCCCTGTTAGAAGCCACCTGTTAAAGTGAATCCTATCCACATACAATGGGGGAATTATCTCCCTATGCTTAGCTAACATTCATTAGTTGTAATGAGACCATCAGATTTGAAAATGTGCAGGTCTTATTCCCGCAGTTTCATCTCCAATTCTTACACCTCTGGCTTTGCTAATGCTGCTGTCTGACATCCTGTCTTCGGTTGATCTCACGGAGTTTCTGGTCTATACCAGCTGCCATGTCAAGTCTCAGATAGAGAGAGATGCGTGAAAAACAGAGGCCACCAATCAAGCATCCAAACAATGCAACACAGTTAATGTTATGACACTGTAACATGTACAAACACCAGTTATGAACAGGAAGTTGTCTGGACAGGCTTCATCAGTGATTCCTGGGATGCACCTGGAAGATTACATAGGAGAGAACCAAGTATGGGAAGATAGCAAAGAGAGACCAAGCAGAAGAGACAGCTGGCACAGCAGGCATGACAGAACAGGCACTATTTAAGGAAGAGGCATAAGGCAGCTGTGGGCTGGGTGCACCACAAAAGGTGACATTTAAGAAATAGTCACAAGTCTGATCCTGAAGGTCCTTGAACATCGTTTTAAAGAGCCTGATTATTAGCTTAAAGGGAGTGGGAATCTTTAACAGATTTAAACAAGAGAGTGACACATATATATGCTTGCTTTCCAAGAAAGCCTTCTTTCAGAGCAGGGAGAGGAATCTGGGGGAGGAGAGGTGAGAGGCAACCAAGCTGTGAGAATGATTTGCGTGAACCTAGTAATGTTGAGAAAAGCCTAAAAGGAGCAGCAGGGCTAGGCTAGAGAAGCAGACACAACAAGGGGACCCAGCTTTGGAGGTACTTAAGAGGGAGAATTGATAGGCCATGGTGGGCTTGAGGTCACCAGGCTAGAGGAGGAGGAAAAATGCGGTTTCTCTCTGGGTTCCTAAAATGAATAGTAACGGGGACAGGGGTTCATTACAAAACAGGAAGTTTGAGGGGTAAGTTCAGACTGGATCTGGTTTTAGATTTTAGATGTACTTTGTGCCTATAAGGGCTTCTGCCACTTACTTCAGAATTTCAGTCACTTTAAGGCCACACCTTTTATTGTTATCTCTCTTCTTTTAATGTTAGGTATGGTTTGCCTCTCATATAAATATTCACTTATTGAAGAGCTACACTACCTCACTGAATCCTCCATTTCTGGGAATCTTCTGGTGCCCAGCCCAGTGCCTACCATAGACTAACTTTGCTGTCAGGAACAGCAAGAAGGCTAGCATCACAGGCCTGGGAGATAAACGGTTGGGAGAGTCTAAACATTCACTGGTCTCTGGCACTTCAGGAGCACAAGTCCTCAGCATGGCGTGAAGAACTGAGCTGCTCATTTATCTCATGCTCACACTTTTATGTCTCTGTTTTGAAATTTGATGTTCAAAGGCTCACAGGCTGTAGTAGGTAATCAATCCAGATGAATGTATGGGGGCTGGCAGGGCTAGGAGAATGTGTGTCTAAGGGTTGAGTTTGTTTCTCCTTATAAGTTTTCTTCTGTCATACAGAAAGATCTAATAACATGGAGAAAACTCAAATATGAACAGGATAATGAGCTTCCCTGTCTCCTTTCTAAGAAGGAATATAGATGCTTGAATCTAAGTTTCTTGATAAGATGAGGTTCCCATAGCCAAGGAGTGGGTCTTCAAGGGTACAGCATGCCAGCACTGGTTACCTCTGTGGCCTTGTGAGGCAGAGGGAGAGGAAAGGGGAGCTAGGGAAGGAAACATAGAAAGAGTCCAGAGAGTGAGGAACAGTCCATGTAACAAGGTTTGAGAACTGTGCTTTGATATAGCTGTGGCCTCCCAGAAAGCAAAAATGGATGAACAAACAATTATCCAGTAATAGCAATGTCATGGTGTCTATCCTCCTGTACTTGTTCTAGTTCATTCTTCCAAGAGTTCTGTGACAGGTTTGTTATTAGTGTGCTGCTGCTGGTGGTGGTAGTGGTGGTGATGATGATGATAATTATGATGATGATGGTGATGATGGTGGTGGTAGTGGTGGTAGTGGTGATGATGATGATGATGATGGTGGTGGTGGTGGTGGTGGTAGTGGTGGTGATGATGATAATGATGATGATGATGATGGTGGTGGTGGTGGTAGTGGTGGTGATGATGATGATGATGATGATGATGATGATGATGGTGATGATGGTGGTGGTAGTGGTGGTAGTGGTGATGATGATGATGATGATGATGGTGGTGGTGGTAGTGGTGATGATGATGATGATGATGATGGTGGTGGTGGTGGTAGTGGTGGTGATGATGATGATGATGGTGGTGGTGGTAGTGGTGGTGGTGGTGATGATAGGGATGATGATGGTGGTGGTGGTGGTGATGGTGGTAGTGGGGTGGTGGTGATGATGATGGTGGTGGTGGTGACCCAAGAGACAGTATTGTACAGTACTGGTTCTTTTTCTCTCATTGTTGTGTGTCCAACAAGTTTTCCTGTTTTGTTTCCCAACTGCCTTCCTCTATCCCCTGTAATGCAGGTGCCAACTTGAGCTACATGAAGTATGTGATCCTACTGAACTTTCCCTGGAAGGCCATGTGTCCTACAGCATCTCAGGGAAGATGGAAGAGGGCCACTTTGGTAACTCATTAGGAAACCAAACAAAATATCAGGCAAAACTCAGGTGAGAGTCTCTGCCCTGAGCTACTTTCTAAGGCTTCTTAGTCCACACAGGGCCTGGGGCAGGACATCTAGACACTTGGAGTAGATACCAGGCTCTCAGGTGCCCACGATGCCTCATGATGGTCCCCACTACTTCTAGGTACAGTTAGTGACTCAAAATTCTCAGAATACACAGAACACAGAACCCTTAATTGTGAGGTCACCACCATACTTTCCCTACCTGGGAATTGTGGGAAACAGGCAGGAGTCATACTCCCCAGCACCTATCTATAGCATTGGCTTGTACCCACTAAGTCCTTCTCTCTACTACAAACACTCATTTTCTTTCTCTCTTATTCAGTACCTTTTTCTTGGCTATAAAAATGCTGATGGGGACTGAACAAAGGCTCCCAAAGATGGAATGCACCATACACCAAAACTGCTTCTTCAGCTTGCCTCTAATAGCTACTAGTGGAAAGATGCATAACTTCAGCCTTCACGATCTCAGTCACACTGCCTGGTATCAGGACCATGAGCCCAGAAGGAAGACTTAGCAGCACTGAGGTACTATTTTTTTGCGTTTCTATTGGAGTGATCTGTCTCTTGTTGACTATGTCTATGATTCTGACACCCAGGCTACATTCCTAACCAGACACAGATAACCAGAAGCAGCCCCACACACTGCTGAACACCAAGAGCCTGATCCGGTCAAGGCCACCTCTCCAAAATCATGTTCAGGCTGCTGTCACTGAACTGCGGAGCCTAGCCTGATTTGTCCAGAATTCTACTCCCATACTCCTGATGGCCTTGGAAGCTCAGAACCCTACCTACCATGCCTGAAGCTTTTTCTTTCTCTTCAAAGACAAGGAAGGATTTAACTTCTAGTGAAAATCTAATTAAGATCTAGTGAAGAATATAAGAGAGGGAGTAACTAGAGAGATCTTAAATACACTTTAATTTTAAAGCATTCTGCTGAAAATGTTTTCTTTGTTCTTTTAAAATATACAGAATACCCAACTTACTAATCTATAGTTAAGTGTCAGCACTTCAGCAGTGCTGACAACAGTAGTCACTCTTTACTGATGGATGGCTTCCAAAACCCCAGGAAATGCCTAAAACCATGAATAATACCAAACCACATATACACTATTATTTTGCCCATACACACTTAAGAGATTAACACAACCTAGTTACAAAATAGGATGGTTATTGTAATAAAATGTAGTAAAGATTTTGTAAAGGCATCCCTTTGTAAGCATCTTTCATGCTCAGAAGCTCTTACTGTACTTCCTTCTTCTTTCTTCCAGGAAGAGCTTTGTAAGATTCAAATGATAGTCATTTCTTCTCTTGTGCCTTGGGATCATTAAGTAAAATAAACTAAGTCCTATGATTCTATGTCAGTTAACATGATAATTGAGATGGCTACTGATTGGCTACAGGGAAGGTAGCATACACAGAGTGGATACGCTAAACAAAGGGGTGATGCACACATTCTGAATCAGAGAACTAGGATAAAACATTATCACAGTAACCACAATAATGTAATTAAAACTTTATACATTTTTATTCAGAATTTTAAAAATTCAACATTCTTGGACTATGAATAACAGAGGAAAAGTGGATGTAAGGGGGAGCTGCTGTGCCTTCCCTTATTTTCTTACTATTATTACTATTTCATATTCATAACTTTCTCATCCTCCTACACTGACTCTCTACCTACTAAACTATAACTCCCATCCCTTTCCCTCAAGCCCTGGTAACACTTTATATTTTAGTCTTATGAACTTGACTTCTTTGAATACCACATATATGTGGAACCATAAAATATTTTCTGGCTTGCTTTACTTAGTAAGAATCAGGTCATTTTCTTAGTGAGGAAATGTTCTCAATATTTCTAGCTTATTTTACTTAGCATAATGCTTTCAAGGTTCATCCGTGTTGTAGCATATGTCTGAATTTCATGTATTTCTAAGTCTGAATAATATTCCATAATATACATGTGCCACATTTTATTACCCATTTTTCTGTTAATGGGAATTCAGGTTGCTTCTGTCTTTGGGCTATCATGAATAATTCTGCTATGAACAATTGGTGTGCAAGTATCTGTGTTACTTCTTCTTATCAATTACCTTTGTTGTATACAAGGAAGATGTGTGGGCAAAAAGACAGTTGTATGTCTAACTTTTTGAGAAATCACTATAATGTCATCCACAGTGGCTATATCATATTCCATTCACACTAGCCATGCACAGAAGTCCCCTTTCTTCATATCCTCACTGTCATTGTGAATTTCTACTTAAAAAAAAAACCCAGACATTGTAAATACAACCATTTGTGACTGTTATAGTTCTCATGTTAGATTCATTTTACAAATAAACAAAACAGGACTAAAAATAGTCAATGACTTTCTGGAATCATAAGGCCAAGGGACCTCCTTTTGGTCTGACCAGCAGAGCCATGTTCTCTCTCTCTCTCTC